>QXEO01000472.1:1741096-2268633 GCA_007115705.1 Dactylis glomerata | reverse complement strand
TTTTTGGGCTTCTCTCTCCTCCATTGTTGACCTTCAAAGCTTGCCCTCCCTCCTCACTTCCCTCCATGTTTCTTGCATCTTTTTAAGGGAAAAGAGAGAGGAGATCTAGATCTACATTTCCACCAATCACTTTCTCCTCTAAGTGAGGGGAACCTATTGGATCTAGATCTTGGAGTTCTTTGTGGATTTCCTCCTTGTTCTTCCTCTCATATCCTCCATAGCATTTGTTGCTTTGGTAGGATTTGGGAGAGAAGGATTTGAGCACTTCGTGTGTTCTTGCCATTGCATTTGGTGCATCGGTTTGAGTTCTCCTCGGAGATTAGGTGGTGAAAGCAAGAAGCTTATTTCCTCTTGGGTTCTTGGAACCCTAGACGGCTCAGTGGATTTCTTGGGGACCTCTAATTAAGTTGTGGAGATCTTCCCAAGCTTTGTGGTGCCTCCGTGGTGATTATTGGGAGCCTCCAATTGAGTTGTGGAGTGTGCCCCAATCTTAGTGGCTTTGTGGATTTGGGAGCCTCCAATTAAGTTGTGGAGTAGCCCCAAGCTTTGTGCGGGATCGGTGACCGCCCTCAAGGGTCCCATAGTGGATCGGGTCTTCCATCTTGGCGGGAGGGCTCGAGGAGATTACGGTGAGCCTCCGTGGCGTTTGGGGAGCCTTGTGCCTCCACACCGCTCCAACGGAGATTAGCACCCGCAACGGTGTGAACTTCGGGATACATCGTTGTCTCCGCGTGCCTCGGTTATTTCTATACCCGAGCTCCTTTACTTATGCAATTTACTTTGTGATAGCCTTCGTGCTTGAAGTTATATATATCTTGCTATCACATAGTTGCTCATCTTGTTTAGCATAAGTTGTTGGTGCACATAGGTGAACCTAGTTTATTTAGGTTTTGTATGCTTGGCAAATTAAACGTTAGTTTTATTCCGCATTTGTCAAGCCGCTCGTAAAAGTTTTAAATCGCCTATTCACCCCCCCCCCCTCTAGGCGACATCCGTATCCTTTCAATTATGTACTAACTATTTGCCTCTTTTTAATGAAGTGCAAATAAACATGTCGGGCACTTCTAACCCTAAGAGCTAGGAGTAAGCCGCCAGAGAGGCCAACATGGAATGGTGGCAGGAATACGATGAGGGAGAGGGCCGGGGGGCGCCGCCGATCGTGGCGATGAGGAAGAGAGCTGGGGGGCGCCTCCGAGAGCGGCGATGAGGAAGAGGGCCAGGATGACGCCGCCGAGACCGGTGAAGAGACCACCGACCGCACGGAAGGTGATAGCGGCGGCAACCCTGAGGAGGCCAAGAAGAAGAGGAAGGCGAAGAGGCCAAGGGCGGATCGGAGGCCGCAAGTGCTAGCCAACATCACCGATCCTTTTACGTTGGTCTCCGAAAGTGGCCTACCCTTGGAGCCTTCTAAGGTTGCCAAAGGGTACGCAATGCAACTAGGGTGCATCGTCCATGAAACCGTGCCGCTCAACACTCAAGACCTCAGAAGCGAGGCCAACGCGGCTTTGGCCGCAACCCTCCTCTAGAAGCTTCACCAACGATACACGTTCCCACAGCCGTTCAATAAAAAGGTGGACTCTTTAGCTCTCACGAAGATGAGCACCTCCTTGAGCAGCTGGAAAACTCGGCTGAAGGACAAGATCAAGAAAGATAAAGCTGGGAGCAGATAAGTCGCAAAGACCCGTCGCTCTCTAGAGAAGACTTCGAAGCATTCAAGTCGTCCTTAGAGACTGACGAGGCTAAAAAATGGACCGCCTAGGGGAAGAAAATGCGGGAATTGAACCTAGGGGCTCACCGTTGCGGAAGTGGCGGTTACCGAGGAAAACAGCCCACTTGGGACAAGGAGGATGCCGAGATGATACGTCTGGGGAAAGAAAACCCCTGGCTAAAAATTGCGGATTTACAGACTAGGAACTATGTCCGGTCCCGCTACTACTAAGGCTGGGAGACGGGGGAATTTGTTACGGATTACCCCGACGTGAAGAAGTTCGAGAAACTCCTGGTAAGGATAGTCTATATTATTATTGAGCTGATCTTATTAAGCAATGAAGCCAAATGGGCTAACCTTAAGTTCCTTTGTTTGAAGGATGATGAGTTGAAGGCTAGTTCTACGGCTGGCCCGTCGTCCCAGGGGTCGACGGAATCGTGGGACACGCCTTTCAATAGGGCGACGAACGCATACAAGGAACGGGACCTGGACAAGCCACCGACATCGGCTGGCCGTGTGTCCGGCTTTGGCACGAGTATGAAGGTATCTGAGTACTACGGATCGGATGCCAAGACGAGAAAGGAGAGGAGGTCGACTAAGGATAAAGCCGAGGTTCAGGAGCTGAAGAAGAAGGTGGAGTCACTAGAGAAGATAGTGGACCCGGCCGAGATGAGTAAGTTAGTGGACGAGAAGCTACACGAGAAGCTCCGGCAGATCATCCCCCCTGGGTTGATGGAGGGGTTAGCTGCTTGGAATGCGGCAGGTCAACAGGGGCCGATATATGTGCCCAGCGTCAGCGGCAGTAACTCAAGTCACCAAGTGTCGCCGCTGGTGACCCCGACGCCGCCGCTCCACCTGGTCGCATCGACGCCCCCAACCGCAGAAGCTGATAGGGTGGCGGTACCTGATAATGCACCCGAGAGTGAGCGGCCCGGCGCCGACACCGGAAGCTGATAAGGTAACTCATTAGTTAGTCCTCCGTGTCATCTTCTTTAACTATATATGCCTTGCGCTGATCTTATCCAACATGCCCCTGACTCAGGACGGACCTTGCATACTCCTGCATGTGGTGGAGCCCGGCGGCAAGTTGATGGATGTTGCTAGCGGCACTGCCATGGCCGGCCGACTTATGCACCACAGAAACATTACAGAAGATTTGATGAAGGTCAAGTTGGAAATGGTAGTGCCGGAGTACCGCGACATCCTTCCCCCCCCCCCATCAACCTCCGGGCACAGAGGAGGACGACGTTATGGTCCTTGGGAATTGCACCGGTTGGCTTATGACATGGCCGAAGAACCAGATCCGTCTGGGGGGGGGGTCTTCCGAGTGTTAGGCGCAACATCGGTGCCACCTCCCCTATCATCCGGCCCAAGATCGCCGCCACTACCCTGAAGGAACCGGCGGTCGCTGCCGCCACCTGAAAGGAACCGACGGTCGCCGCCGCCACTACCCTGAAGGAACCGGCGGTCGCCGCCGCCACCCGGAAGGAACCGGCGATCGCCGCCACCACCACACGCCACCAACAGCTGTTGGGAAAGCTATCGCAATGATCGTCGACCAAACGCAAGGTACGCCAAGCGGTTGCATCGCAACCGCCACCACCTAACTTCCAGGATATGGCGCCACTTGATGGCAACGATGATGATGATGACATCGATGCCTACATCAACACTGGCGCCTGCAGCCAAGATATGTACATGCCTCGTATGGATGAAGAAGCCTTCCGCACTCACGGCGATCAACTTGGTCGTCCCACTACAGTCACGCAGCGCCTGACCTTCACAGGTTTTTCTCTGCAAGACACTCCTCCGGAGGCTGGCAATCCAGCTCAAGTCAAGCCGGCTACCATTTTCAGCCCTAACACGCTGTATAAGACGATCGTCGGGGAGCCACGTGAATCAACCCCAGCACCCCAAGCAACCCCAGCACCCAAAGCTCCACCATCAGCACCTGTCAGGGGGATGACCCCCGGTAGGGTCAAGAGGCTGGAAAGTTACAAAGAGTAAGGTTGACTTTATGTCGGTTGACCTAGGTGGGGTCTGGCCGGAATACCAGAGCGTCGGCCAGACCGGCATATAAGTGTATCCCGGCGGCAGTGTAAATATGCCGGAGTAACCGGGGTACTAATTGAGGGGTGCCGGCATATACATAGATATGCCGGCCTAACTTATTTGATATGTTGTGCAGGAGCAGGGAGGCCGGATTACCCGTCCTTCGTAGGACGATGGTCCGGCATATAAATCCGGGGTATGGCCAACGTTCATATCCGGATTACATAAGTCAACCAAGGCGTCACATCCCTACAATCAAGGAGGAAGACATCTTAGCATGGAAGCAGTGCATGGTGACAGGGTGCACAGTGGAGGTTTACCTACCCTCACTGTGCACAAGTACAGCCCTTACCTCAGAGTGGTAAGGTCACAGTCCAGGAGGTACAAGGTACAGCAAGGGTGAGTCACATCGAGAGCAATCAGGAAGAAGGTCAAGGGCATGTGCCTTCGTCAGCTTGTCCTATTTGGAGTGTAGTTGGTGTCCCCTGGTCTCAGGTGACCGTTGTAACCCTGGCCACCACTATATAAGGTGGCACGGGGAGCCCTAGGAGGGGGTGGGTCACTCTGTGTTCCTACACTTAGCAGTTCATCTTCCTCCTCTAGCATAGAGCTTTGAAGCGCCATTGTTGTATACTCCATCGATCTAAGTATATAACCAGTAGAGCAGGAGTAGGGGTGTTATCTCCTTACGAGAGCCCCGAACCTGGGTAGATCCGTGTTCCTTTCTGTCGTGCTTTTCAGCTCATTCCCCTCTCCCGAATCCTCCAGCATCTAGTTCGGCCCCCATTTAAGCCTACCCATGGCATATGTTGTTTCACCACGACGACATTTGGCGCCCACCGTGGGGCCCATCGATATGCTGGGCGGAGTGTTTATTCGGACGGGGTCCGTGATAGCAGCTTCAGGAGTGCGTGTGGTCTCTGGCCTCGTCCAGAGGCTAGGCTCGCTCAGCTTCGTCAGTGACAACGCTGGGTGTCTCGGCGGCCGGCCGTTCCCCAGGGATGGCCGGATCATGTCTTTCGGTTCCCACGAGGTGTACGTGGGGACTGAGAGAGTTTGCAGGGAAGAGGTGCTGGTGGCGGCGGATCCTCCGTCACATCGGCTGGCTCACTCTGGGCGTAGCGCTCGCTCAGTAGAGTCGGCCGAGGTAATGATGGCCGGCACATCAGTGCCGCCGGCAGATGGTGCCGGCAAAGCAGCAGCAGCAGCAGCAGGAGATACACCGCCGGAGCCGCCGAAGGCCAAGAGGTCGGCACGTCCTCCGTTGGAGCGTGTCGAGAACCTGGCCGGCACTTCCGCTGTGCCGGCAAAGGGTCAGGTGCTTCTTCCCATCATCGATCGGCTTCTCGAGCCGGTGCGATCCGGCGATGATCCGGAGCAGATAAGGGAGGTCCTGGAGGGATCTCGTTAGGCCCTCGTCGACGAGGCCCTGGCCATGCATCAAGAACGCGAACGGTTTAACCGGCAACTCCGTGAGTATGAGGCTGCCCATGGTTTTACTCCTGTGGTAACCCGGCCTAGCCGGATAGATGAGATTAGAACTAGAGGTAGAGATCTTAACACTGAGCTAGGTAAAGATGCTAGAGCTAAGAGTCATACTGCAACTAGCACTGTGCCTAAGGTAGTCTATAGCTCACCTGTGAAGAATCTTAGAGCAGAAGCAGAGGTAGCTAAGGACTTATCTAATTTGTTCGGCGAAGCACTGCATGAGCAGCAAGCCCGGCTTAACCATCTTTTGTCTGAAGCTACCAAGCAGCAGGAGGCCTTTAAGAAGGCAAACCCAGGTGCCGGGGCATCCCAGTACATTGCGTCGGTAGGAGGTGCCGGCGCAAGGTCAAGGGGGGAAGCTTCGTCCCCGCATCCAAGCGCCCGGCGTGCCGGAAGTGTGACCTCTGGCCGCCGGGACAAGCAGATCCAGGTGTATGATCCGGCAATCGCCAGAAAGCAAGCAATAGTTCAAAAGAATGTCGGCCAAGCTGACAAGTATGTCGGCAGCAAGAGGGCTGGCCAGAATATGCCGGCCGGGCAAGGAGCAGTGTCGGCCAGTGGTGGCCGGAGTAATAGTGCTGCTCGGCGTCAGCAGCAAGGTGCCGGAGGTACAGGCACAGCAGCAAGGTGCAGGTTAGCCGAGACATCGGGAGATGATGGAACTCCGCCCTTGTCAGGGCGGGATATCAGCAGCAGCACCAGCAAGCGGTATCGCAGGCAGCTAAATGAGCAGTGTCAGCCGGAAGCAGCAGCAGAAAAAGATGATCGCGGGCCCAATTGCGTCCCGGCTTGGACCTCGGTCCTTGGCAGCAAGTGATGCACGCTTCAAGCTGGACAGGCTTCACCAATCAGAGTTGGTGGAGAGGCAAGGAGCTCCGGGTCCTATGTGCTTTGGACCCCGGATTATGGGTGAGTCGGTACCCTACTACTGTCGTCGTGGTGAAACAACATATGCCATAGGATGGCTTAAATGGGGGCCGACTAGATGCTGGAGGATTCGGGAGAGGGGAACGAGCTAAAAAGCACGACAGAAAGAGACACTGATCTACCCAGGTTCGGGGCTCTCGTAAGGAGATAACACCCCTACTCCTGCTCTACTGATTGTATATATGGATCGATGTAGTACACCACAATGCTTCCAAGCTCTCTGCTAGAGAAGGAAGATGAACTGGTAAGTGTAAGAGTACAGAGTGACCAACCCTTACCAGGGCTCCCTATGCCACCTTATATAGTGGTGGCCAGGGTTACAACGTCATACAAGGACCACAAGACAAGGGCTACACTCCAAACAGGAGCTGGTGGCGATGGCAGACACCTTGACTTCGCCCCTGATTGCTCTCGATGGGACGCCATGTCCCTGTACCTTGTACCTCTTGAACTGTTGGCCTTACCTCTGTGCGGTAAGCTCGTAATTGTGCACAGTGAGGGTAGGTAACCTCCACTGTGCACCCTGCCATCTTACTCTGCTACCATGCTTGGATGTTTCCTTCCTTGATTGTAGGGATGTGACACCTTGGTTGACTTAAGTATCCCGGATATGACCGTTGGCCATACCCAGGACTTATATGCCGGACCAACGACCTACGAGGGTCGGGTAATCCGGCCTCCCCTGCTCCTGCACAACACACCAAATAGTTAGGCCGGCATATCTGAGTATATGCCGGCACACCTATACTAGTATTCCGGCTGTACCGGCATATCCAGGCACCAGTCGGGATACACATTATATGCCGGCCTGGCCGATGCTCTTATATTCCGGCCAGGCCCTTCCTTGTTAACCCGGCATAAAGTCAATCATAGACCTTGAGTCTTTCTAGTCTCTTGACCCTACCGGGGGTCATCCCCCCGACAACTACTTCCAGCTCGCGCGTGGCGCGAGGACATATAACGGCAGTACAAAGCCGGAAGATTGGTTGGAGGACTACTCCACTGCAGTAAACATTGCCGGAGGAAACCTCAGATGGGCGGTACGATATGTACCGCAAATGCTAGAAGGACCAGCCAGGATATGGATGAATAATCTGCCGGCTGGAAGTATCAATGGCTGGGTTGATTTCGAAGAGCAGTTTGTGTCAAACTTCACCAGTACATACAAGAGGCCGAACCGTCCGCAGCAGCTGGCCAACTGCCGGCAAGGAGTAACTGAGACCGACCGTGACTACCTGACCAGGTGGTGCACGTTGCGCAATTCCTGCGAAGGAGTTGTGGAGCAGCAGGCCATCATGTGGTTCGCTCATGGGTGCCGCATGGCACCATGTTGTGGCAAAGCTTCAGAGGGAAATGCCGGCCACGTTGGCCGAGACAATCAAGATTGCCGATAGCTATGCTTTGGGAGATCCCATGCAGCCCACCCTTGATTCACAAGGACAGGGGCAGACCCAGGGGAACAACAACAGCACCGGGAGACCAGGGCAATACTATCGCTCTGATAACCGGAACAAGAGAAGAGATGAAAGGCCGGATTACCGGTATGGAACGGCACAAGTAGCCGCTGTGGAGGAAGAACAAGGGGGCGCCGGCAGTAGCCAGCGTCCGAGATATGAGGGCAATCAGCAGCCTCAGCAGCAGCAGCAACAGCCACAGCAGCAAGCGCAGCCATTCCAGAAGAAGAATGTCTAGATCAACAAGAATGCCGGCGGAGGCGCCGGCCAGAAGAAGCAATGGCCGAGGTATACAGTGGGTCTGGCCATGGACAAGCCTTGTGTGTTTCACACGTTCCAGCCGGGTAAGCCGGCAAATCATTTGATGAGAAACTGTTCATGGCTGGACGACATATTAGCAGGTCGTGCAGGTCCCTGGGGACCGGCTAGACCATCTATCCCGGCAGCTCCATCGCCATTGACAGGTGCCAATACAGTTGCAGTCCCGGCCAGGCCGGTTAATCCCGGGAATCAGAGCAATGCCGGAAATGCCGGCGTGAATCAAGTAGATCAGAACTATAACCAGGAATACTATGCTGGAGGCCCGGCAGCGGGCCAGGAATGAGTACAAGGAACATGATCAGAGCTACATGGTCTTTGAGACCGAAAGAACAGACAAGCAGAGCTTGTACCGGCGGAGTTTGGAGGTGAATGCCGTTATGTCGGCAGTTCCGAAGCTAATGTACTGGTCTGACCAGGCCATTGGCTGGGACAGGGCGGATCATCCCAGAATCATGCCAAATCCCAGCGGGTATGCTCTGGTGATGGATCCGACATTCGTCGGGCCGGCTAATAATGTGAGATTCAGCAAGGTCCTTATTGACAATGGAAGCAGCATCAACATCATGTACCGGGATACGATGCAGAAGCTGGGTATCAAGGAAAATATGCTGGAGCCAAGCAAGACCACATTCCATGGCATTGTGCCGGGACTTTCGTGTGCGCCGATGGGCAAGATCCGAATGGATGTCATGTTTGGCAACCGGGATAACTCCAGGGTGGTGAACCTCATGTTTGAGGTGGTGGATCTGGAAAGCCCCTACCATGCCTTGCTGGGGAGGCCGGCATTGGCAAAGTTCATGGCCACTACGCATGTTGCGTATCTGAAGATGAAGATACCGGGGCCCAAGGGAGTGATCACCATCATTGGTGATTACAAGCGCTCGATGGCATGTGCAACAGCCGGATCTAATCTGGCCAAGACTCTGATCATTGCAGAGGAAAAGAAGAGGCTCAAGCGAGCAGTAGAGATTGCTGAAACAGTCGTGGCCGGCAAATCTATGCCGGGCATGACGAACCCAGGTGGCAGTGCTTCTTTTCAAGTGGGCAAGGAAGTCAAGAAGGTGCCTCTGGATGAAGTTTTCCCGGAGCGCCATGCCCTCATCGGGGCAGGTATGGACCCCAAATAGGAAAGCAAGCTCGCCAGCTTCCTCCGTGAGAATCGGGATATCTTTGCATGGTCTACTTCCGACCTGCAAGGTGTGCCAAGGGAGCTGGCTGAGCACGCATTGCATGTAAGGCCGGATGCTAAGCCGGTAAAGCAGCCGCTCCGGCGGAATGCGGATGATAGGAGGAAGGCAATATGGGAGGAAGTGGCCAGGCTCCTAGCCTCCGGCTTTATCAAAGAAGTGCTTCATCCGGATTGGGTGTCTAATCCGGTTTTGGTGGAAAAGAAGAAGGATGAGCCTGCCATAGTAAAAGTATGGCGGATGTGTGTTGATTACACCAACTTGAACAAGGCATGCCCTAAAGATCCATTCCCGCTCCCTCGGATCGATCAAGTGATTGATTCCACGGCTGGATGTGAACTGTTATCATTCGTAGATGCTTATTCTGGTTTCCACCAGATCCCCTTGTATGAGCCGGATCAAATAAAGACATCCTTTATTACCCCGTACGGGGCTTATTGCTATCTCACCATGCCGTTCGGTTTGAGAAATGCCGGCGCAACTTACCAGAGGTGCATGCAAAAGTGTTTGCATGACCAAATAGATAAAAATGTGCAGGTATATGTCGACGATGTCGTCATAAAAACCAAGGAGAGCAAGACTCTCGTAGATGACCTCCGGGAAACCTTTGCAAACTTGAGGAGATTCCGGATGAAGTTGAATCCGGCTAAGTGTACCTTTGGTGTGCCGGCAGGAAAATTGCTCGGTTTCCTGGTTTCTAGCCGGGGAATTGAAGTGAATCCCGGCAAGATTCGTGCCATAGAGAGAATGAAGCCGCCGACAGATTTGAAGGAAGTACAGAAGTTCACTGGGTGCCTCGCATCCCTGAGCCATTTCATAAGCTGGCTGGGAGAGAAAGCTTTGCCGTTGTATCAATTGATGAAGAAGTCCGACACATTTGCCTGGACAACGCAAGCAGATGCAGCTTTCAAGGAATTGAAATAGATGTTATCAAGAGCGCCGGTGTTGGCATCTCTGATGCCCAGGGAGCCAATGTTGCTCTATATAGCGGCGACCAACAGAGTTGTCAGTGCAGTAGTGGTAGTAGAGCGAGAGGAAGGAGGCAAAACCGTGCAGCGGCCGGTATATTATCTGAGCGAAGTCCTCTCCACCTCAAAGCAAAACTACCCCCACTATCAGAAGATGACATATGGTGTCTATATGGCGGCCAAGAAGCTCAAGCATTACTTCCAAGAGCATCCAATCCGGGTAGTGGCCGAGGCCCCTATCTCGGAGATCATAGGCAACAAAGATGCCAGTGGCAGGATAGCCAAGTGGGCAATAGAGTTGTCACCATATACACCTCAGTATGATAAGAGGGATACAATCAAGTCCCAGGTGTTGGCGGACTTCTTCATTGACTGGGCAGAGATACAATATGAGCCACCATTGCCGGACGCAAACTATTGGAGGATGCATTTCGACGGTTCCAAGACAATACATGGCCTATGTGCCGGCATAGTGCTCAGTTCACCCAAGAATGACCAATTGAGATATGTCCTGCAGATTCATTTCGCAGCATCAAACAATGTGGCGGAATATGAGGCACTTGTGCATGGCCTGAAGGTGTCTAAGGACATAGGCATTCGCCGGATTATGTGTTTTGGTGATTCCAATTTGGTGATTCAGCAATGTTCCGGCATATGGGATGCACATGATGCAAACATGGGATCCTACCGCTTCCTGGTGCAGCAGTTGAGCGGTTACTTCGAAGGTTGTGAGTTCCGGCATGTTCCCCGGGCTCAGAATGAAGCAGCCGATAAATTGTCCAAGCTGGGATCTTCCAGAGATTCAATCCCGCCCGGCATTTCGCTGGAGCATCTGAGGAAGCCGTCAATCAAGCCCTCACCGGAGTCATCATCCATTTATGTCCCGCCAAGCCCAGATGATGCAGTCCCGATGGAGGTAGATGCCGGAGAAAGATCGGATAACCCGGGGACTGCTCTCTCAGTCCCGGGGACTGGGCCGGCATATACTGTAAGTACAGTATTCCGGAGTAGAAATAAAAGCAAGGGTAAGATGTGCCAAGAGATTGTTCCGGTATACCCGGGGACTGCTCCGGCATACCCGGGGACTGATCCCTCGGTCCTGGGGACTTCGCAGCCCATGGAGGTCGATTATGTGTCGGTCGAAATGATGGAGATAGATCAGGCAGTGTTCACTGTCAGGGAAGTGCCCTCGTGGGCGCATCCAATCATGGATTTCCTGGTGGATGGCCAAGTGCCGGCGGATGAAAATGAGGCCCGCCGGGTTATAAGGAGATCCAAAGGATATACCATCATCAACAAAGAAATATACAAGAGAAGTACCACCGGAGTATTACAGAGATGCGTTGAATCTGCTGAAGGTTTGGAGATGCTCCGGGAAATTCATCAGGGGGAGTGTGGTCACCACGCTTCATCCAGAGCATTGGTGGCAAAGGTATTCCGGCATGGGTTCTATTGGCCGACGGCACTGCAAGAGGCAGAAGATTTGGTCCGGAAATGCAATGGGTGTCAAAGATATGCCCACCAGATTCATCAGCCGGCATCTGCCTTGAAGACTATCCCGATAACCTGGCCCTTTGCTGTTTGGGGCCTGGATATGGTCGGAGCCTTTAAGCTGGCGAGGGGAAAGATGACCCATATCCTGGTCATGGTGGACAAGTTCACCAAATGGACTGAAGTAAAGCCCATAAGCAAGTGTGATGGACACACAGCAGTGAAATTCTTAAAAGACATAATCTTGAGATATGGTGTTCCCCATGGTATCATCACTGACAATGGGTCGAACTTTGCCCAAGGGCCATTTGCTAGATTTTGTGAGGAGGTGGGAATCCGGCTGGACATTGCGTCGGTCGCTCACCCTTGTGCCAATGGCCAAGTAGAGAGGTCAAATGGACTAGTGTTATCCAGCATAAAACCCCGGCTGATAGAGCCGCTGGAGAAAACTCCGGGATGTTGGCTAGATGAATTGCCAGCAGTGCTTTGGAGTTTAAGGACAACTCCGAATAGGTCAACAGGCTACACACCATTTTTCCTGGTGTATGGAGCAGAAGCTATGCTTCCAACAGATGTAATACATGATGCACCAAGAGTAGTGCTATATACTGAGGAAGAGGCTAAAGAAGCCAGGGAAAATGATGTGGATCTGCTGGAAGAAGCAAGAGAAGTAACACTGTCAAGAACAGCAGTATATCAGCAGAACCTCAGACGCTATCATGCGCAGAAGGTGAATCCAAGGAGATTCCAAGAGGGGGATCTAGTACTCCGGCTAAGGCAAGGCACAGAGGGCCGGCATAAATTAACTCCTTCATGGGAGGGGCCATTCATTGTGAGCAGAGCTCTGCACAATGATGCCTATTATCTTATAGATGCGCAGGCCCCCAAGAAGGACAAGGCGGACAGGTCCGGAGAAGAAACCAAGCGACCATGGAACATAGCCCTACTCCGCCCCTTTTACTCCTGAGAAGCACAATGTATGTATTTCCATATTTTGCTTTGTGTGCCGGCACTTTATGCTGGTATAAGGCTAATAAATGAAATGCCGGCATCCCGAAGAGAGCGGGCACTGCCTCCGAGATATATCGTTGCTTATTTTCAGTTTTTATTTATGTGCCGGCTGGCTTGATTTGAGTGTTTCCTATGTCGGCCTAGTAGTGTGTCGGCACCAAAGGCCGCTCTTCGACTCAGCTGCTGTCTGAAACCCGGCTTCATGGCTAGCAAGAGTAGATGCCGGAGATTGTCTACACATGGAAAACGGCTAAGGAAATATAGAGCAAGCGAACCGACATTTATGATAAAGCTAAAGATAAAACCTGAAATGTTGGATGACTTGAAGTCTAAATTTCAAAGTTTAAGTACTGTATGTTCAATGAAGCAACCTTGAGACTCATATGTCGAAAGCCAAATAAGGTAGACAAGTAGCCAAGGTTGTGAAGTTAAGGAAACAGGAAAACAAACTCGGTGACTTAGCCAAAAGGTGATCCGGCATTGATAAACAAGCAAACCAAGTTAAAACTTGTTCAGGTAGCAAACCAAAGGAAATTAAATGTGTATCTAAGAAATGCACCCGGCATTCCGGGGATCTGATAAAACTTAAAGTTTTTGATGCTGCAAAGTCAAGGAGCAGCGGCAGAAGCAGAGCCGCCGGCTGGAGGAGCTGTAGCAGTGGAGATGTCGGCTTCAGGAGTGCCGGACCCAACAGATGGAATGGAGCCATCACCTCTGCCCGGGACAGATCCCTGTTCCGGAGCGTCGGTGCCGGCCTCTTCAGCTTCCTCTTCATCTTGGCTGGAATCGGAGCCCTCGGCGTCAGCGGCATCCTTGGCATCGTCTGCCGTCTTCTCTGGCTCACGGATATCCCGGACAAAGGCCTCGGTGTCGGCATAATCCACATAGCTGTGGGCTAATTCTTGCCGACGCCGGATATGTTCCGGATCCGTGGTCCAGATGGATCCCTCGCGCACAGTGCGCAAAGTCTCCAAGTCAGCTTTTTCGTACCAAGAGAGGAAATAGCTGAGAGCTTCATCAGCTCCCACCCTCACGCCGGAGTCCCGCCATTCTCGGAGGCGAACCTTGGAAAGCTGTAGATCATTGCCGAGATCAACAGGGTCGGTGGGAGTCCTTTGCCCCGGCCAGAGGGCAGAATATGCCTCCTGGGCGCCAAGAAAAAGTTCTTCCGTGAAGAAGGTCATGGCGTTCTTCCGGGATTGAAGGGCCAGCAGCTGTTCCGACATGTCCCAGTTGGCCGAGTCAACCAGAACACCCCGGTTCTCTCGATCCAACTGCAGAGCCCTCTCAACGTCTTCGACGGAAGCGGGAAACATGTCTGAGAAATAGAAATAATGTTAGCCAAAGGGGTATATGTCGGCGAAAAGGTTATGCCGGCAAGGATCATGATATCCCGGGCAGGATCCGGAAAAAGGATTTGAAGCTTACTGGCGAGGTCGGCATTGAGCTGTGCAACTGTAACTTCCCATTTAGTTGCCTGCTCCTTCAAGCTTGACAGTTCGGCATGGGCGTTGGAGGCATCAGTCTCGGAGGTGACAAGCAGCTCCTAGGCTTTCTTGAGTTGGCCCTCCCTCTGCTCCTTCTCCTCCAGAAGCTCGGCGATCCGGCCCTTCAACTGCTCTATCTCGACCTTGTGAGCGGCATCCCGGTCGTCCAGTTGCTTGGCCACATCCACTGAGGGCGTACAGTCCTGGTGACGTGCCTCCAGTGCAGCTTTATCATCTGGAAAGATTTGAAGTCAAAATAGTGTGAAGATAGAAAACAGTGACAAGAGATAAAGGATTTGAAGTATAAAGTGTCTATTTGGGTGACAGAAGGATCCGGCGTACCTGTCAGCTTCTTCACCCTCTTGACAAGCTCGGTGACTTGGGCTTCGGCACCAGCTGCAGAATGACGGTAAAAGGTTAGGTGTCGGCATATTAAGGTGTGACGGCAAAATGTGTATGGAGAAAAAAGAAGGCTAGTCATCCGGTACATAAGGATATGTCGGTAGAGGTTACCTTTCTGGGACAGTTCAAGCCGGAGCTTGCTATGCGCATCTGACAACTTCCGGTGCTCGCACACCAAGTCGTGGTACATGTCGGTGCGCGCATTGTTCATGTGCTGCAAAAGTGTTAGGATTTGAAAGGTTATGAGAAAAGTCTAGCATACCGGTACAATTGAAGATTATATGAAGTATTCAGATTGTTGAAGACCCGGCACAGGTGCTGCGCACCTATCCCGGCTCTCGGTGACTAGGATTTGAAGCTCGGATCGAGCTCATATGTCGGACAGTTAATTTGAGAGCAGTTAACTAAGAAAGGTATTGGAAAATCCCGGATGTCCGTATCCCGGACAGCCGACATTTTCGGGGACTGGGGATATGTATATATGTAAAAAAGACTTACGTTGGTGGCATCGGCCAAACGGTGAAGTCTTTGCTGGAGGCTGAGGAGCTCGCAAGCGATAGGAATGGGCTTCGCGGCCAGGATATCAGCTGGATCGCCTGTGGCCGAAGCTTCGGCCAATTTCTTGCTCCTGGAGTCGGCAGTGTCCATACTGTCGGCATCATTCCACCTGATGCAGCGCTCCTTGAGAGATCCAAGGCTCTTGTCGCTTTTTGACAGCAGGGAGACGCGGCCCTCAAGTTCCGGCGTGTCGAAGAAGCTGGGCCGGTAGCCAGGCCGGGATGCTGCCCTGCCAAGATGCAGGGCCAGAGCAGAGCTGGGCCGGGATGCTGCTTTAGGAGGAGCAGTGGCGGCGGACGCTGTGCCGGGTTTGGTCGGCTGGATCTTGAGGGTGCCGGACTTGACCGGGGCAGAGGTCTTGGCCGGGGCAGGAGTCTTCTCCGTGGAAGGAGTCTTGGGCGCTGGTTGTTCCGACGCGGCAGGTGCAGCTTGCCCAGCAGGGGCAGGTTCCGGAATAGTTCGAACTTCCGGCACCGCAGGCCCCTTTCCTTTGATATCTGTGCCGGCGCTCTTGTTGCTTGCGCCGGCGTCTTCAGTAGTCCCGGTGCCGCTGGTGGGCGCGCCGGAATCTGGGGCATCTTGTTGGGCTCCTGTGTCCATATGGACATCAGAAGCCGAGGGTTCCTGTTGAGCCCCCGAGTCCATGCGGACGTCGGGGGCAGAGTTGTCTTGCTCCGGCGGAGGATCGTCCTTCACCGGGGAGGTGGTTCTATCAGGCGCAGGCGAAGATGCCGGCGCCAGGGTGGTCGTATGACTGGCAGAGGGTATGTCGGAGGTAGCAGTGGCCGCTGGCTTGGTAACCTTCGGGCCGCCACTCGAGCCAGAAGCTTGTTCCGGCGCAAGAGGAGCCCTGAAAAAGATAAAACACCAAGTTAATAATCAAAGTAAGAGATATGTCGGAGGAAATACAAAGAAAAGAAGCTTACCCCGGGGCAACAGGTCGAGGATTCTTCGGGTGAGGCGCCAAAACCTTCTGCCTCTTCTGTGCCGGCTCAGCCTGGGGTTTGACCCCGCGCTTCTTGCCACTGCGTACGCCGGCAGGAGGAGGTCCCTGGCTTAATGGCGCAGCGTCGATTACTTCGTCGTCCGGGATAGCTGAGGACGGCATAGGATAAGCAAAGGATGTGGGAGGAAAGGCATATGCAAGTGGCATGGGGTCATAATACATCAGGATCTCCTCATCAGAATCGCCCTCACTCCGGTCTTGAGTAGATTGCCGGGGTGAGGAGGCCTTACCCGTGGCAGTTGCAGCACGGGTGCTCCGAGGAAGTTTGTCCCAATGGTCCGGGTCTTCAGGATCTGCGGCAGTGCGGTCTGCAGCTATGACAATGCGGGAGTTCTCCATGGCCTGGAAGCTGAATTTCTGCATAAGAGCAAAGTCAATTGATCAAACAAAGGAATATGTCGACAAATAGCAATGTCTCGGGCCAAGCATGATATGTGTCGGTAAATAGATATGTGTCGGACAAGAGATTATGTATCGACCAGGAGGGTTTACCGTTGGTGCGGGGCGATCCCGGCTGTACGGTTCAAGTCCCCAGGCAAAAGTGGCCTGGGAACACTTGCAGATGTCCTTGATCCGCCGCAGAATGTCGGCCGGAGTCAGCTCGTGTGTAGAATGCCGGGTGCGGTCCATGGGCCCGCTCATCTGGCAGATTTTATGTGACCGGCGCTGCAGAGGGGAGACGCGCCGGCTGATAAAGCATGCCACTAAATCTTGAGGGGTAAGGCCGGCATCCCGGAGCTCGCCCTTAACCCGGTGGAGGGCATTAACCGGCATCACGGAGCTCTTCGGATTGTAAGTCCAATTCTTCATGGCCAAGGGTGGCTCGTCCACGAATGGCGGCAGGTTGAGCAGATCCACATCCGTGATATTCTTGACATAGGAGAAGCTTTTCTGCCACTTCTTGCAAGATTCAAGCATCTCCACCTTGGGGAAGTCCGAGCCCTTCCGGGACATGATGGTGGCCGCGCCACATAAGGTCATGGGGCGGTCCTTCTTCTCTTGAGCTGTCTCCGGCGGGTCATCCTTGCTCCGAGGCGGTTCTTGGACGACTTGCTTCCGCAGTTGGAAGTATTTCGCCCAGGCTTGGGTAAAAGGCTCTATGCCGGCGAAGCCTTCGCAAAAGGCAGCGAAGGCGGAGAGGATCATCACGGCATTGGCCGGGATATGATGAGGTTGTATATCGTAGGTGTCGAGGAATTCCCGGAAGAAGTCCGATGCCGGCAGACCAAAGCCCCGCTCGAAGTGGGCGATGAAGACGACTCGTTCGACGGGTTCCGGTGCCGGCACAGTTTCTCCCGGTGGTAGCCGGCATGCCACACCCTCCGGGACTCTTCTTGTGGAGGTGATCCATGATATGTCGGCCGGAGTAACCTCCGACCCCTCCCAGCCAGAGCGTCCTTGGAGCTGGGCCGAGGTATCTTCCTCCGAGGCCGAGGTGGCCGTCATACTTGAAGATGCCATCTTGATGGCCGGGACAGGGCGTGAGAGCCGGAGTCCCGTGGTGTTAGTCCTATCAATATCAGAGAAAAGAGGGAGGTTAGTCTCTCCGGCATACTACTCTCACAGAAGTCAGCGGGAAAGGAAGATCTAGGATCGCAGTTAAAACCGGAAACAAAGCGTGGAAATAAGCTCTACGCAAGAACATCTGTGAACCATAGAAGAGCTTCTCTGGCAATGCTAATCGAGGCAAGAGGATACTAGGAACAGAAGCTGCTAAAGATCTAAGCGCGCAGTGATACCGGAGCAAGGCTGCGAAAGAGCATGAAAGAGGAAGAACAGAGGATGAACTCACCGAAGCTTGGCCGGCGGCAATGGAGCGGCGGCGAGCGTGCAGAGGAAGATCCGATCCCACAGCAATGTTGCAAAGAGAAGAGGCGGCGGCGTCGTCGACGGAAATGTCGGGCGTCGTCGAGCGTTGGCGCCGGCGTGGAGCGGGACGGCGGTGGTGCTCCTTCGCTGTTCTTCAGTCCGGCGAGCAAGCGCAAGAGGCAGAGGAGCGGAGGAAGAAGAAGGCACTGTGGGGGTAAAAAGAGCAAGTTTACCCCCACCCCCGTATTTCTACCGAAGGACCAGGGTCGTGGGGATCGTGGCGAGTGTTCCACTACCCCGACCGTTTTCTGCGGGAGGTCGCCACGTGGCGGCACGGAGTGGGGCGGCGGTTACAGTAACCGAGCCACTAGGCAATGATGGCTTGCAGTAAAGGCGCTGTGAACTGTCACGTCGCATGACCATTCATGATGGCAGGGCAGTTGCAAGTTTCGATGCAAACTGTCGGGCTTGGCTTCTCAAGGAAGTCTCGTCATGCCGGAATAACTGCCCGGGGAATAGGTTCCGTCCGGAATACCCCTGGATCGGCCGGATTAATTTGTGGAAAGGAAAGAAGAGCCGGCATACAGTGTGGTCGCCGATATAAATTCATACGCCGGGATATAGTATAAAAGGTATCATGTTGAACCTGCCAAGGCCCCTCAGTCAAGACTGGGGAACCTCGACAGCTTCGGGGACTAATGTCGGGGGGATGACCCCCGGTAGGGTCAAGAGGCTGGAAAGTTACAAAGAGTAAGGTTGACTTT
Organism: Dactylis glomerata; assembly: GCA_007115705.1. NCBI lineage: Eukaryota > Viridiplantae > Streptophyta > Magnoliopsida > Poales > Poaceae > Dactylis > Dactylis glomerata. The sequence goes on along the minus strand of QXEO01000472.1, from coordinate 2,250,000 downwards.
ATGTCGGTTGACCTAGATGGGGTCTGGCCGGAATAGAGGAGCGTCGGCCAGACCGGCATATAAGTGTATCTCGGCGGCAGTGTAGATATGCCGGAGTAACCGGGGTACTAATTGAGGGGTGCCGGCATATACATAGATATGCCGGCCTAACTTATTTGATATGTTGTGCAGGAGCAGGGAGGCCGGATTACCCGTCCTTCATAGGACGATGGTCCGGCATATAAATCCGGGATATGGCCAATGGTCATATCCAGATTACATAAGTCAACCAAGGCGTCACATCCCTACAATCAAGGAGGAAGACATCTTAGCATGAAAGCAGTGCATGGTGACAGGGTGCACAGTGGAGGTTTACCTACCCTCACTGTGCACAAGTACAGCCCTTACCTCAGTGTGGTAAGGTCACAGTCCAGGAGGTACAAGGTACAGCAAGGGTGAGTCACATCGAGAGCAATCAGGAAGAAGGTCAAGGGCGTGTGCCTTCGTCAGCTTGCCCTATTTGGAGTGTAGTTGGTGTCCCCTGGTCTCAGGTGACCGTTGTAACCCTGGCCACCACTATATAAGGTGGCACAGGGAGCCCTAGGGGGGGTTGGTCACTCTGTGTTCCTACACTTAGCAGTTCATCTTCCTCCTCTAGCATAGAGCTTGGAAGCGCCATTGTTGTATACTCCATCGATCCAAGTATATAACCAATAGAGCAGGAGTAGGGGTGTTATCTCCTTACGAGAGCCCCGAACCTGGGTAGATCTGAGTTCCTTTCTGTCGTGCTTTTCAGCTCGTTCCCCTCTCCCGAATCCTCCAGCATCTAGTTCGGCCCCCATTTAAGCCATCCCATGGCATATGTTGTTTCACCACGACGACAGACAGGGCTTCGCCTACGCGCAGTCGGGAGAAAGAGAGATTGGAGGGCAGCAGTTGGCCGGTGGCTAGGGTTGGGTGAGGGCGAGGCTGCGCCCCAGCCCTCCCTTATATAGGAGGCTGGGTGGCCAGCTTGGCCCCTCCTCCAAGCCCTAGGGCCGGCGGCCAAAGGGTGGAGTGGGGGGCAAGTCTTCCCCCTTCCCTCTAGAACATTCCCCTAGGGTTTCCCCTTTGGGCTGGCCGGCTGGGCCTTAGGGGCTTGGTGCGCCTAGCCCAAAGTGGCCAGGACACTTCCCCTTAGGCCCATGCAGGCCTCCGTCAAGTGGGCCCACGTTGGCCCCACTCCGGAACCTTCTAGAACCTTCCGGTACAATACCGATAAACTCCGAAACTTTTCCAAAATCCAAAAACTGCTTTCCTTTATATGAATCTTATTCTCCGGACCATTCTGGAACCTCTCGTGATGTCCTGGATCTCATCTGGACTCCGAACAAAAACTCATTAACCAATTATCCATTCTATCCTAGCGTCGATGCACGTTAAGTGTGAGACCCTACGAGACCCTACGAGTTCGAGAATATGCAGACATGATCTTCTATCAATAATCAATAGCGGGATCTGGAAACCCATATTGACTCCCACATATTCATCGATGATCATATCGGATGAACCACGATGTCAGGATTCAATTAATCCCGTATATGTATTCCCTTCGTCTCACGATATTTTACTTGCTCGAGATTCGATCGTCGGTATCGACATACCTAGTTCAATCTCATTCACAGCAAGTACTTTACTCGTTCCGTAATCCGATATCACTTTGTGATTAACTCCTTAACCACGTGCTTGCAAGCGGTGTTGATATCGATTACCGAGTGGGCCCGAAGTATATCTCTCTAACTCGGGAGGGACAAATTCCATCTCGATACATACAACCCAACAAGTACTTTCCGATCACCTGAGAGACACCTTTATGATCACCCTTGCATAGGATGACGTTTGATAACCTCAAAGCTCTCTTCCGGCACTAGGGAGTTGCATTATCTCATGGTCTAAGGAATACAATACCTGACATAGGAAAAAGCTTCGCAAAGATGAATACAATGACACGATCTAATTGCTATGCTTTATTTGGGTCTGTCCATCACATCATTCTCCTAATGACATGACCTCATTATTAATCGACAACTCATGTCTATGGTTAGGAAACCTTAACCATCATTAATCAATGAGCTAGTCTAGTAGAGGCGTACTAGGGACACGGTGTTGTTCATAAACCACACAAGTATTAATGTTTCCGCTTAATACAATTATAGCATGGAGTATAAACATTATCATGAACAAGAAATATGATAATAACAATATTATTATTGCCTCTAGGGCATATTTCCTTCATTCTCCCATTTGCACTAGAGTCAATAATCTAGTCATACTTGCGCCTTTAACACCTATGGCATTCCGGTGTTATTCATACGCGTTGCACGTGGTAAACCTTATCTACGGGTCTAACACTTTCAGGTCCGTTTGTATTTGCATATTCTTTTGCGTCAGCACGCATTACTCATCTTATATGAGATGGCATCATATAAACTTGGTCTTCTGATGAAACCTTCGTTTCTTTGCCTAAACTATGTTGTCACTATTGTCATACAATAGAACTACATAGTACTAGCACACTTGGAACTAAACCTCCATGATCGGATCGCAGAAATTTAATTTTCCTGTTACGATGGTTTTTCCACTTCGTTCTGAAATTCATTGAACTTTTCAAACGTTTTAGATTTATGTTTCATTAAATAGACATACCCATATCTACTTAACTCATCAGTAAAAGTGAGAAAATAGCGATATCCACCGCGCGTCGAAATACTCATTGGTCCGCACACATCGGTATGTATGATTTCCAATAAGTCCATTGCTCGCTCCATTATTCCGGAGAACGGAGTTTTGATCATCTTGCCCATGAGGCATGGCTTGCACGTGTCAAATGATTCAAAATCAAGAGACTCCAAAAGTCCATCAGAATGGAGTTTCTTCATGCATTTTACGCCAATATGACCTGGACGACAGTGCCACAAATAAGTTGGATTATCACTATCTACTTTGCATCTTTTATGCCGCTTCTAAAGCGATTATATACTTAGCCCTCATTGCAGTGTCCGCCACAATGTTAACATTGGAACTCATCCAAGTCATCATGGAACTTTCTTCCATCTTATTGTGCCACCTTCTAACTTAAAACAAATAGCTTAAAATTGAGATAAAATTTTACTTGTATATGTGACAAAGCCAATGTAACACATTGCAATGAACCATTTGTCACTTTTGCATACAGAATATATTCTTAGTTCTTCAAAAGTACATAAGAATATTCTTACTATTGTCCAACGATCATCATATGAATGCTCGTAACCTTTTAGAGCTTCAGACATATCTGGATCTACATATCATGGTACACAAGATTGATAAAATCATTCTTGCGGTTTCACTCATCAAGTGTCAAAACAATTGATTCTTGCTCCAACCTCTTTCATGCAACAAGAACCGTTCTTATTGTTTCCATATTGAACAAATTCAATATTTCATCTATGTACTCTGGCAAAATTATATTAGTGCCTCAATCTATCTGCATAGACATTGATGCTTAATATTCTGGTTTTACCTAAGTCTTTCATTAAAAACTAATTTTAATGAAAACTTAACAATATCAAGAAAAACACATTATTTCCAATAAACGATATGTCGTCCACATAAAGTATTAGAAATATGTCTGAGCGCTCCCACTTACTTTCTTGTAATACAAGCATCTTCAAATATCTTGATGAAATTAACACTTTAACATTTTCATCATTGAAGATTCCAACTTCGCTATGCTTACTTCTACCATAGAAGTTTGCATACATATCTAGCAACTCTTTGAATCAACAAAACCGATTGGGTCGTGTCAGGTACACGTCCTTGGTGTACATTCCGGTAGAGGAACATTGTTTCATTTATTCAACTATCATATCTCAATATGTAATTGTTGCTAGAATAAATCATATGACGAAGTCAGGGCCCATCACCGCTTCTTTGTATATTGTTGGTTACTATTATCTAATAATATCTCGTCCTCAAATCTTGCTATTTGATTACGACCAACTTGGTTAAATAGGAACTTCGATGTCGTGACTACAACATATTGTAGACGTGTGAGCCATGAATGCATTTGCCGCTTCTAGAACATTTTCTAGTGCTGTGCTACTCTGATCATCTTGCTCAGATTCAATAACCTCATCAAGTTCTATCTTCCTCCCACTTAAACCTTTTGCGAGAAAACTCCTTCATAAGAAATTCACTTTTAGTGACAATCACTATGTGTTTGGGTTCATAGTAGAAGGAATACCCATCGACATTCTTTGGGATAACCTACAAAGACTTACTAATCCGATTTTGGTTGTAAACATTTTACATATGCCGTGCATACCAAAATTTAAGAAAAGACAACTATAACTTGTACGGTGTCATTTCAGTGGATTATGATGGTGCTCTATTCAGTGAAAAACGGTAGTCTCTAAAGCATAATCCACAAATTATATTGATAGTTTTATTTCATCATTGATCTAACCATGTCAAACAAGGTTTGATTACTCCATACTCCTATGGTGTTTATCATGATGCAAGTTTGTGGAACAATTCCTCTAACTCTTAGATGTTTGCTAAACTTGTAACTCAAATATTCTTCTTTATGATCTAATCATACAACTTGAATATTCTTGTTACAACAATTTCCACTTCATAAATTGAACAGTTTCATACTTCTATCTCATCAAGTAGATATACCATACATCTATTCGAGTCATTGATGAAATAGAAAATACACCATGATCGACTTCACACCATGGACTACATACATCAACATGTACGATCTCCATTTAGTTAGTCGCTTGTTCTGTCCATGGCCCATGAACGGAGTTTAATCATCTTTAGGAAAAGTCTCACAAGCGTCAATCAATTCAAAATCAAATGACTCGAAAATCTATCAATATAGAATTTCTTTCATGTTTTGTTTCCAATATGACTTAAATGGGGGTGTCATATATAAGTGAAATTCGTTTTGTCTTGCGACCTTTAGCATCAGAGTTATAAATGTCTATTTCACCAACAAGATAATAATAATCTATCCATCGATTATGGAAGACGGTAATAATTTGAACAACCATTGCTCTTATAATACCGGAACAAAATAACAATTATTAAGTTCTTAACAAATCTAGAAGGCTAGGTTTTATGCCGATGAAAAACACAATAACACATTTATTTGTTTCTCGATGTGCATTGTTACCACATTCTTTTGCTAGTTACTTAGGCCATCGTAGTTCTTGTATTGTTGCTTTGTATGACATTTCATACCAACAATCTAGTATCCAATACCCAAGAATTACATTATGTACTAGCAAAGAATACATCTATAACATGTATATCATTTATATACCTGTGCTGGACATTTCTAGTCTTTTCCTTTTCTACCAAATACTTTTGCAGATCCTATTTAGCATTTCCTCTCCTTTTAGAAGAATCTATCGACATCAATAGTTGCATCAATCATTTGACACATAGTCCAAAGGATGTTAGTCAAATACTAATAGCCTTGGATTTTGCACTTTGAAGTGGATCGCCATCATCATATGATTGGTATTCTTCTAGATTCTATTCTTTAGTATTCTTTTGGTATAGCAAAACAATTTAGCCGATACCTTTTCATTCGTCCTATCATGACATCTTTCATGATGAAACTACTATAGCTCTTAAGGACAAATGCAAGTATAATATTAGTTTCCCAAACTTTTGGGTGATTGGGATGACTAGCATCTCCAATCTTCACATATATTCATACAATATGAGCATATGTTCTTTTACTAAATTATACTTAATCATTTTGCAAACAATCAAAGTTTTAGATATCAAATATCTTTCACTTCTTGTTAGTTTCTGAAACAATTCTTTCAGCTCCAAGATCACTTTGATTCTCAAACAATTTTGAAGATCAATTTCTCATGGAGGCAAACATGATCTTAGATGCTAAACTTGAATCATTGCTCTTAGATTAATACAACTTATTAAATCGCATGGAGCAAGTGAGGTTTGCTAAAGTTTGCAATAATACTTAATCCTTACTCTTGACATTCTAACTAAACGGTACTAGTTCGTAAAGTGATTATCCAGAATTCTATAGTTCTTTTAACTCAATTAAGCTAACTGTCGGTGGGAAACGGTGCCAAAGACTACAACGACTTATGCAAATACATCAAGATTTAGTTCATGATAATTAGTTCAAGTTAATCAAATTACTAATGAACTCCCACTAAATTCAACATCCCTCAAAGTTGTTTAGTGAAGCATGATCCAAATTCACTACACCAAGACCGATCATCACGTGAATGATGTAGCTTTAATGGTGAACATCAACATGTTGATCATATCATCCATATGACTCATGCTTGACCTTTTGGTCCGTGTGTGTCATCATGGTGAAACAACATATGCCATGGGATGGCTTAAATGGGGGCCGAACTAGATGCTGGAGGATTCGGGAGAGGGGAACGAGCTGAAAAGCACGACAGAAAGGAACACGGATCTACCCAAGTTCGGGGCTCTCATAAGGAGATAACACCCCTACTCCTGCTCTACTGGATATATATATATGGATCGATGGAGTACATAACAATGGTGCTTCCAAGCTCTCTGCTAGAGGAGGAAGATGAACTGCTAAGTGTGGGAACACTGAATGACCAACCCCTCACTAGGGCTCCCTATGCCACCTTATATAGTGGTGGCCAGGGTTACAACGGTCACCTGAGACCAGAGACAGCAACTACACTCCAAATAGGGTAGGCTGTCGAAAGCAGAGACCCTTGACTTTCTCCCTGATTGCTCTCGATGGGACTCACCCTCGCTGTACCTTGTACTTGTTGGACTGTGACCTTACCACTGTGAGGCAAGGGTTGTACTTGTACACAGTGAGGGTAGGTAAACCACCACTGTGTACCCTGTCAACAAGATCTCCCTCCATATAGGGCAGAGTCTCTCCTTGATTGTATGGACATGACACCTTAGTTGACTTATATATCCCGGATATGACCGTTGGCCCTACCCTGGACCTATATGCCGGACCAACGACCTATGAAGGTCGGGTAATCAGGCTTCCCTTCTCCTGCACAACACATCAAATAAGTTAGGCCGGCATATCTAAGAATATGCCGGCACTCCTCAATAAGTATCCCGGCTATTCCGGCATATCTAAACTGCCGCCGGGATACACTTATATGCCGGTCTGGCCGACGCTCCTGTATTCCGGCCAGACCCCATCTAGGTCAACCGACATAGAGTCGACCTTACTCCTTGTAACTTTCTAGCCTCTTGACCATACCGGGGGTCATCCCCCCGACATTAGTCCCCGAAGCTGTCGAGGTCCCCCAGTCTTAACTGAGGGACCTTGGCAGGTTCAACATGATATGTCTTTTGCTATATCCCGGCTGATGATTTTACACCGGCAATCACACTATATACCGGCTTTTCTTTCCTTTCCACGAGTTAATCCGGCCGGTCCCGGGGGTATTTCGGACGGAATGTATTCCCCGGGCAGTTACACCGGCACATAGATTGGACTTCCTTGAGAAGCCACGTCCGACAGTTTGCATCGAAACTTGCAACCGCCCTGCCTCTACGAACGGTCACACGATGTGACGGTTCACAGTACACTTACTGCAGGCCATCATTGCCTAGTGGCACGGTTACAGGAACCGCCGCCCCACTCCGTGCCGCCACGTGGCGACCTCCCGCAGAAACGGTCGGGGTAGTGAAACACTCGCCATGATCCCCACGACCCTGGTCCTGCGGTATAAATAGGGGGGTGGGGGTAAACTTGCTCTTTTTACCCCCACAGTGTCTTCTTCTTCCTCTGCTCCTCTGCCCTTTGCGCTTCACCGCCGGTCCAAGGAACCAGAGAAGGAACGCCGCCGCCGACCTGCTCCACGCCGGCGCCGACGCTCGACGACGTCCGACACCTTCATCGACGACGCTGCCGCCGCTCCTCTCCGCGACATTGCTGGGAGATTGAATCTTCCTCTATGCGCTCGCCGCCGTTACACCGCCGCCGCACAAGCTTCGGTAAGCTCCACTTCCGTCTCTGTTCTTCACCCTTCCTGCTTCTCCGTAACTTTGCCATGGTGATCTTCCTCGCTTAGACTTGCAGTAGTTTCTCTTCCTTGTATCTCCTTGCCTCGATTAGCATTGTCAGAGACGCTCTTCAGTAGTTTACAGATGTTCTTCCCTAGGAATTACACCCATGTTTGTTTCCAGTTTTAACTGCGCTGGTAGATCTTCTTCTTCTGCTAACTTTGGTGAGAGTGGTATATCGGTGAGACTAACCTCCCTCTTTTCTCTGATCTTAATAGGACTAACACCATGGGACTCCGGCTCTCACGCCCTGTCCCGGCCATCAAGATGGCATCATCAAGTATGACGGCCACCTCGGCCTCGGAGGAAGATAACTCGGCCCAACTTCAAGGACGCTCCGGCTGGGAGGGGTCGGAGGTTACTCCGGCCGACATATCCTGGATCACTACCACCAGAAGAGTTCCGGATGGCGTGGCATGCCGGCTACCGGCGGGAGAAATTGTGCCGGCACCTGAACCCGGCGAACGCGTCGTGTTCATCGCCCACTTCGAGCGGGGCTTTGGTCTACCGGCGTCAGACTTCTTCCGGGACTTCCTCGACACCTACGATCTACAACCTCACCATATCCTGGCCAATGCGGTGATGATCCTCTCTTCCTTCGCTACTTTCTGCGAAGGCTTCGCCGGCATAGAGCCCTTCACTCAAGCTTGGGCGAAGTACTTCCAATTGCGGAAGCAAGTTGTCCAAGAACCGCCCCGGAGCAAGGATGACCCGCCGGAGACGGCTCAGGAGAAGAAGGACCGCCCCATGACCTTATGTGGCACGGCCACCATCATGTCCCGGAAGGGCTCGGACTTCCCCAAGGTGGAACTGCTCGAGTCTTGCAAGAAGTGGCAGAAGAGCTTCTTCGATGTCAAGAATACCACGGACGTGGATTTGCTCAACCTGCCGCCATTTGTGGACGAGCCACCCTTGGCGATGAAGAACTGGAGCTACAACCCGAAGAACTCCGTGATGCCGGTTAACGCCCTCCACCGGGTTAAAGGCGAGTTACGGGATGCCGGCCTCACCCCACAAGACTTAGTGGCATGCTTTATCAGCCGGCGCGTCTCTCCTCTACAGCGCCGGTCACATAAAATTTGCCAGATGAGCGGGCCCATGGACCCCACCCGGCATTCTACACACGAGCTGGCTCCGGCCGACATTCTGCGGCGGATTAGGGACATCTGCAAGTGTTCTCAGGCCACTTTTGCCTGGGGACTTGAACCATACAGCCGGAATCGCCCCGCCCCAACGGTAAATCCTTCTGGCCGATACATAATCTCTTGTCCGGCATATAGATATCTAAGCCGACACATATCTACTTTCCGACACATATCATGCTTGGCCCGAGATATTGTTATTTGCCGACATATTCCTTCGTCTGATCCATTGACCTTGCTCTTATGCAGAAATTCAGCTTCCAGGCTATGGAGAACTCCCGCATTACCATAGCTGCAGACCGCACTGCCGCAGACCCTGAAGACCCGGACCACTGGGACAAGCTTCCCCGGAGCACCCGTGCTGCAGCTGCCACGGGTAAGGCCTCCTCACCCCGGCAATCTACTCAAGACTGGAGTGGGGATGATTCTGACGAGGAGATCCTGATGTATTATGACCCAATGCCGCTTGCATATGCCTTTCCTCCCACACCCTGTGCTTATCCTATGCCGTCCTCAGCTATCCCGGACGATGAAGTAATCGACGCTGCGCCATTAAGCCTGGGACCTCCCCCTGCCGGCGTACGCAGTGGCAAGAAGCGCGGGGTCAAACCCCAGGCTGAGCCGGCACAAAAGAGGCAGAAGGTTTCGGCGCCTCGCCCGAAGAAACCACGACCTGTTGCCTCGGGGTAAGTTTCTTTTCTTTGTATTGCTTCCGACATATCTCTTGCTTTGATTACTAACTTGGTGTTTTCTCTCTTTCAGGGCTCCTCTTGCGCCGGAACAAGCTTCTGGCTGGAGTGGCGGCCCGAAGGTTACCAAGCCGGCGTCTCCTGCACGCCCAGACGCACCTGATGCAAGCCACAACACCTCTCCGGCGCCGGCGTCTTCGCCCGCGCCTAAGAAAACCCCTTCTCCGGCGAGGGACGATCCTCCGCCGGAACAAGATTACTCTGCCCCCGACGTCCACATGGACTCGGGGGCTCAACAGGAACCTTCGGCTTCTGATGTCCATATGGACACAGGAGCCCAACAAGATGCCCCGGACTCCGGCGCGCCCATCAGCGGCGCCGGGACTACTGAAGATGCCGGTGCAAGCAACAAGAGCACCGGCACAGATAACAAAGGAAAGGGCCCTGCAGTTCCAGAAGTCCGGACCATTCCGGAACCTGCCTCTGCTGGGCAAGCTGCACCTGCCGCGCCAGAACAACCAGCGCCCAAGACTTCAACCACCGAGAAGACTCCTGCCCCGGCAAAGCCTGTTGCCCCTGCCAAGACCTCTGTCCCGGACAAAACCTCTGTCCCGGTCAAGTCCGGCACCCTCAAGATCAAGCCGACCAAGTCCGGCACACAATCGGCCGCCATTGCACCTTCCAAAGCAGCATCTCAGCCCAGCTCTGCCCTGGCCCTCCATTTTGGCAAGGCAGCAGCCCGGCCCAGCTTCTTTGACACGCCGGAACTTGAGGGCCGCGTCTCCCTGCTGACGAAAAGCGACCAGAGCCTTGGGTCGCTTAAGGAGCACTGCATCAGGTGGAATGACGCCGACAATATGGACACTGCAGACTCCAGGAGCAAGAAGTTGGCCAAAGCTTCGGCTACTGGCAATCCGTCTGATATCCTGGCCGCGAAGCCCATTCCCATTGCCTGCGAGCTCCTCAGCCTTCAACAAAGACTTCACCTCCTGGCCGATGCCACCAACGTAAGTCTTTTCTACATATATCCCCAGTCCCCGAAAATGTCGGCTGTCCGGGATACGGGCAGCCGGGATTTTCCAATACCTTTTGCACTTAGCTGTTTTCAAATCAACTATCCGGCATATAAGCTCGATCTGGGCTTCAAATCCTAGTCACTGAGGGCCGGGATAGGTGCGTAGCACCTGTGCCGGATCTTCGACATCATGAACACTTCCCATAATCTTCAATTTGCACTGATATGCTAGATTTCTCTTATAACCCTTCAAATCCTAACACTTTTACAGCGCATGAACAATGCCCGCGCCAACATGTACCATGACTTGGTGTGCGAGCACCGAAAGTTATCTGGCGCGCATAGCAAGCTCCGGCTGGAACTGCGCCAGAAAGGTAAACTCAGCCGACACAACCACATGTGCCGGATGTCTTGCCTTCTTTTACTCCGGAATACTTCTCTTGCCGACACATAACCCTTTTACCGACATACTTCAGCTTCCACTGAAGAGCAAGTCACCGCGCTCCTCCAGAGGCTGAAGGAGTTGACCGGTATGTCGGATTCTGCTGATCTTTTGCTACTCGACTTGTACTTCAAATCCTTTAACTCTTGTCACTGTTTCTTATCTTCATATTTTCTGAACTTCAAATCTTCGCAGATGAGAAAGCTGCACTGGAGGCCCGCCACCAGGACTGTATGCCCTCAGTGGATGTGGCCAAGCAGCTGGATGACCGGGATGCCGCCCACAAAGCTGAGGTTGAGCAATTGAAGGGCCGGATTGCTGAGCTTCTGGAGGAGAAGGAACAGAGGGAGGGCCAACTTAAGAAAGCCCAGGAGCTGCTTGTCACCTCCGAGACTGATGCCTCCAATGCTCATGCCGAACTGACTAGCTTGAAGGAGCAGGCCACCAAATGGGAAGTTACAGTTGCCCAGCTGAATGCCGAACTCGCCAGTAAGCTTCAAATCCTTTTCCCTTATCCTGCCCGACATTCCATGACCTTTTCCGGCATAACCTTTATGCCGACATATACCTCTTTTGCTAACATACTCTCTATTTTTCAGACATGTTTCCTGCTTCCGTCGAAGACGTTGAGAGGGCTCTACAGTTGGATTGAGCGGACCGGGGTGTTCCGGTTGACTCGGCCAACTGGGACATGTCGGAACAGTTGTTGGCCCTGTAATCCCGGAAGAACGCCATGACCTTCTACACGGAAGAACTCTTTCTTGGCACCCAGGAGGCATATTCTGCCCTCTGGCCGGGACAAAGGACGCCCACTGATCCTGTTGATCTCGGCAATGATCTGCAGCTTTCCAAGGTCCGCCTCTGAGAATGGCGGGATTCCGGCGCAAGGGTGGGAGCTGATGAAGCTCTCAGCTACTTCCTCTCCTGGTACGAAAAAGCTGACTTGGAAACTTTGCGCACTGTGCGCGAGGGATCCATCTGGACCACGGATCCGGAACATATCCGGCGTCGGCAAGAATTAGCCCACAGCTATGTGGATTATGCCGACATCGAAACCTTTGTCCGGGACATCCGCGAGCCGGAGAAGGAGGACAACGCCAAGGACGCTGCTGACGCTGAGGGCTCCGACTCCAGCCAAGATGAAGAAGAAACTGAAGAAGCCGACACCAACGTTCCGGAACAGGGATCTGTCCCGGCCGGAGGTGATGGCTCCATTCCATCTGCTGGGTCCGGCACTCCTGAAGCCGACATCTCCACTGCTACAGCCCCACCAGCCGGCGGCTCTGCTTCTGCCCCTGCTCTTTGAACTTTGCACCACCAAACTTTAAGCTTTATTAGATCCCCGGTATGCCGGGTGCAACTGTAAGATATACGTTTTAATTTCCCTTTGGTTTGCTACCTGAACAAGTTTTAACTTGGTTTGCTTGTTTATCAATGCCAGATCATCTTTTGGCTAAGTCACCGAGTTTGTTTTCCTGTTTCCCTAACTCCACAACCTTGGCTACTTGTCTACCTCTTTTGGCTTTTGACTTATGAGTCTCAAGGTTGCTTCATTAAACATACAGTACTTCAACTTTGAAACTTAGACTTCCAATCATCCGACATTTCAGGTTTTATCTTTAGCAATAACATAAATGTCGGTTCGCTTGCTCTATATTTCCTTAGCCGTTTTCCATGTGTAGACAATCTCCGGCATCTACTCTTGCTAGCCATGAAGCCGGGTTTCGGACAACAGCTGAGTCGAAGAGCAGCCTTTGGTGCCGACACACTACTAGGCCGACATAGGAAACACTCAAATCAAGCCAACCGGCATATAAACAAAAACTGAAAATGAACAACGATATATCTCGGAGGCAGTGCCCGATCTCTTCGGGATGCCGACATTTCATTCATTAGTCTTGCGCCGGCATAAAGTGCCGGCACACAAAGCAAAATATGGAAATACATACATTGTGCTTCTCAGGAGTAAAAGGGGCGGAGTAGGGCTATGTTCCATGGTCGCTTGGTTTCTTCTCCGGACCTGTCCGCCTTGTCCTTCTTGGGGGCCTGCGCATCTATAAGATAATAGGCATCATTGTGCAGGGCTCTGCTCACAATGAATGGCCCCTCCCATGGAGGAGTTAACTTATGCCGGCCCTCCGTGCCTTGCCTTAGCCGGAGTACTAGATCTCCCTCTTGGAATCTCCTTGGATTTACCTTCTGCGCATGATAGCGTCTGAGGTTCTGCTGATATACTGCTGTTCTTGACAGTGTTATTTCTCTTGCTTCTTCCAGCAGATCGACATCATTTTCCCTGGCTTCTTTAGCCTCTTCCTCGGTATATAGCACCACTCTTGGTGCATCATGTATCACATCTGTTGGAAGCACAGCTTCTGCTCCATACACCAGGAAAAATGGTGTGTAGCCTGTTGACCTATTCGGAGTTGTCCTTAAACTCCAAAGCACTGCTGGCAATTCATCTAGCCAACATCCCGGAGTTTTCTCCAGTGGCTCTATCAGCCGGGGTTTTATGCCGGATAACACTAGTCCATTTGACCTCTCTACTTGGCCATTGGCACAAGGGTGAGCGACCGACGCAATGTCCAGCCGGATTCCCACCTCCTCACAAAATCTAGCAAATGGCCCTTGGGCAAAGTTCGACCCATTGTCAGTGATGATACCATGGGGAACACCATACCTCAAGATTATATCTTTTAAGAATTTCACTGCTGTGTGACCATCACACTTGCTTATGGGCTTTACTTCAATCCATTTGGTGAACTTGTCCACCATGACCAGGATATGGGTCATCTTTCCCCTCGCCGGCTTAAAAGCCCCGACCATATCCAGGCCCCAAACAGCAAAGGGCCAGGTTATCGGGATAGTCTTCAATGCTGACGCCAGCTGATGAATCTGGTGAGCATATCTTTGACATCCATTGCACTTCCGGACCAAGTCTTCTGCCTCTTGCAATGCCGTCGGCCAGTAAAACCCATGCCTGAATACCTTTGCCACCAATGCTCTGGAGGAAGCGTGATGACCGCACTCCCCCTGATGAATTTCCCGGAGCATCTCCAGGCCTTCCGCAGATTCGACACATCTCTGTAATACTCTGGTGGCACTTCTTTTGTATATTTCCTTGTTTATGATGGTATATCTTTTGGATCTCCGTGTAACCCGGCGTGCCTCTGTTTCATCCGCCGGCACTTGACCACCTACCAAGAAATCCATGATAGGGCGTGCCCATGCGGGCACTTCCCTGACAGTGAACACTGCCTGATCTATCTCCATCATTTCGACCGACACATAATCGATCTCCATGGGCTGCGAAGTCCCCGGGACTGAGGGATCAGTCACCGGGTATGCCGGAGCCATCCCCGGGTACACCGGCACAACCTCTTGGTACATCTTACCCTTGCCTTTATTTTTGCTCCGGAATACTGCACTCACCGCATATGTCGGTCGAGTCCCTGGGACAGAGAGAGCAGTCCCCGGGTTATCCGACCTGGCTCTGGTATCTACCTCCATCGGAACTGCATCCTCCGGGCTTGGCGGGACATAAATGGACGATGACTCCGGCGAGGGCTTGATTGTCGGCTTCCTCAGATGCTCCAGCGAGATGCCGGGCGGGATTGAATCTCTGGAAGATCCCAGCTTGGACAATGTGTCGGCTGCTTCATTCTGAACCCGGGGAACATGCCAGAACTCACAACCTTCGAAGTAACCACTCAACTGCTGCACCAGGAAACGGTAGGATCCCATGTTTGCATCATGCGCATCCCATATGCCGGAACACTGCTGAATCACTAAATCAGAATCACCGAAACACATAATCCGGCGAATTCCTATGTCCTTAGACACCTTCAGGCCATGCACAAGTGCCTCATACTCCGGCACATTATTTGATGCTGCAAAATGAATCTGCAGAACATATCTCAATTGGTCATTCTTGGGTGAGCTAAGAACTATGCCGGCACCCAGGCCATGTATTGTCTTGGAGCCATCAAAATGCATCCTCCAATAGTTTGCATCCGGCAATGGTGGCTCATATTGTATCTCTGCCCAGTCAATGAAGAAATCAGCCAACACCTGTGACTTGATCGTGTCTCTTTTGTCATACCGAGGTGTATATGGTGACAACTCTATTGCCCACTTGGCTATCCGGCCACTGGCATCTTTGTTGCCTATGATCTCCGAGATAGGGGCCTCGGCCACTACCCGGATTGGATGCTCTTGGAAATAATGCTTGAGCTTCTTGGCCGCCATATAGACACCATATGTCATCTTCTGATAGTGTGGGTAGTTTTGCTTCGAGGTGGAGAGGACTTCACTCAGATAATATACTGGCCGCTGCACGGTTTTGCCTCCTTCCTCTCGCTCCACTACCACCACTGCACTGACAACCTTGTTAGTTGCCGCTATATAGAGCAACATTGGTTCCCGGGGCATCGGAGATGCTAACACCGGCGCTGTTGACAACATCTGTTTCAGTTCCTTGAAAGCTGCATCTGCTTGCGTTGTCCAGACAAATGTGTCGGACTTCTTCATCAACTGATATAATGGCAAAGCTTTCTCGCCCAGCCGGCTTATGAAACGGCTCAGGGATGCGAGACACCCAGTGAACTTCTGTACTTCCTTCAAATCTGTCGGCGGCTTCATTCTCTCTATGGCACGAATCTTGCCGGGATTCACCTCAATACCCTGGCTGGAAACCAGGAAACCGAGCAATTTGCCTGCCGGCACACCGAAGGTACACTTAGCCGGATTCAACTTCATCCGGAATCTCCTCAAGTTTGCAAAGGTTTCCCGGAGGTCATCTATGAGAGTCTTGCTCTCCTTGGTTTTTATGACGACATCGTCGACATATACCTGCACATTTTTATCTATTTGGTCATGCAAACACTTTTGCATGCACCTTTGGTAAGTTGCGCCGGCATTTCTTAAACTGAACGGCATAGTGAGATAGCAATAAGCCCCGTACGGGGTAATAAAGGATGTCTTTATTTGATCCGGTTCATACAAAGGGATCTGGTGGAAACCAGAATATGCATCTACGAATGATAACAGTTCACATCCAGCTGTGGAATCAATCACTTGATCGATCCGAGGGAGTGGGAATGGATCTTTGGGACATGCCTTGTTCAAGTTGGTGTAATCTACACACATCCGCCATACTTTTACTATGGCGGGCTCATCCTTCTTCTTTTCCACCAAAACCAGATTAGACACCCAATCCGGATGTAGTACTTCCTTGATAAAGCCGGAGGCTAGGAGCCTGGCCACGTCCTCCCATATTGCCTTCCTCCTATCATCTGCATTCCGCCGGAGCGGTTGCTTCACCAGCTTAGCATCCGGTCTTACATGCAGTGCGTGCTCAGCCAGCTCCCTCGGCACACCTTGCAGGTCTGAAGTAGACCATGCAAAGATATCCCGATTCTCACAGAGGAAACTGGTGAGCTCGCTTTCCTATTTGGGGTCCAAACCTGCCCCGATGAGGGCATAGCGCTCCGGGAAAACCTCATCCGGAGGCATCTTTTTGACTTCCTTGGCCACTTGGAAAGAAGTGCCGCCACTTGGATTTGTCATGCCCGGCATAGATTTGCCAGCCGCGACTGTCTCAGCAATTTCCACTGCTCGCTTGAGCCTCTTCTTCTCCTCTGCAATGATCAGAGTCTCGTCCAGGTTAGACCCGGCTGTGGCACATGCCATCGAGCGCTTATAATCACCGATGATGGTGATCACTCCCTTGGGCCCTGTGTCATGGGAATTTAGAGACAGTAGCCATGGGGAGGCTTATCGGAGGGGCTCGACGTTGGTGACGATGGGTCTGGCTCGGGACTGTGCCAACAGAGACACCTCGATTTACCCAGGTTCAGGGCCCTCCCGGTTGGAGGTAAACCCCTACTTCCTGCCTGCTTCGTATTGATTGGGTTGTAACGATTACAGTGCTCCTAGAGCTGTTCGGCTAGAGGAGGAAGAAGAAGATTGGATCTCCCCTATGCTAAGGGTCCAGGCCCCCTTATATAGATGGGGGCCGGGTTACAGGTTTAGGTAGCGATTCGGCCGGCTGCCGGCTCCTCGGCGGCGGCGTCCCTGGCGTCATCCTCTGGCTCTGCTCTGGCAAAGGCACTTTATAAAGTGCCTTTCCCCTGGGCCGGCATCTGGAGGGCATATCCCCTCCCTTTTGCCTCGGATCCCGTCGTGGGGAAGGGTCTTCGATCGCTCATTGGCTGGACGTGGTCGTGGCGCTCGTCACTCCTGTCCTGCGCCCCTGCCGCTCTTGTCGGGGCCGTCCTACTTTTGGCCAGTCAACCGTTGAGAAGCCTTGTCTTCATCGCCCGGCTCCAGTTCTCCTCGGTGGAGTCGCCAGCCGGCTGCTAGCGTAGCCGGCCCTTCGGTTGGACCCGGTCTTCTCGTGCTGAAGCCGTGGGGACTCCTGGGACGCCAGCCGGCACATTGCTCGGCCCGTGGTATGCCCCCTAAGTCATCCCCATGACACTAGCCCCCGAAACTAGCGAAGTCTCATGGGCTAGCATGGGGCTTTGGCGGGTTCTTCTTCTCGCCAAAGTCTTGCTCGCTTTTGTCGAAGTCCCAGGATTTCTAGTCCGGCTTGGTCGCTCTAGTCGTCGAGGCTGGGCCTTGCGAAGTTCTCCCGGCCGTCCCGAGACGAGCCGGCTCTAAGGTGCGACCCGGCTGCCGGCCGCGAGCCGGCGTGCTGCCTCCTGGGAACTTGTGCCGCTTCGGGCCTTGCCTCCACGCGGCGGCCGGCACAGTGCGCCAGTGTCCAGTCTTGTCGTTTTGACCCTTCGGCCACCACAATGATTCCGGCGGACGTCACGTAACGAAGCGGGGCTGGCGTCAGCGTCGCGTCCCATCGAAACGCCACACATGCGATTTAATCGCATAAAACCGGCTCGGCTTTTCGTGCCCTGCCAGCCCTTAAATCTTGGAGCTCTCGAGGGCTTTCTTCACTCCCGAGCACCTCCATTCCTTCGCCCCCCACAAACGGTCGCCCCCGCTTCTCCCGGTTTGGTCTTGATGTCGTCACTCGGGGCAGCCAGTGGAGCTGGGGCTGGAGCCGGCGACGGGCCGGGCGGGCATGAGCGCGATCGCCCGCTTGGTGGCCTGGCGGCCCCTCGGGATCGGCCGCTCCTCTGCCATTGCCGCGGCCCCTAGCGGGACCGGGGTTGCGGCCGCCGGCGGTGCCGTGGTTCCCGCGGCCGCGACCTCTGTCGCCGGCCTCACCGAGACGCCTCTGCAAGCGGCGGTGGCCCTCGTCGGTGCCGCGATGGCGTTCGGGGCCGCCCCTCCGGGCCTCGCCGGCCTGGACGTCGGCGGCTCCTCCAGCGCGGCCGCGAAGAAGGTGCGAGCGCCGCCGCCGCGCCCGCTGACCAAGCAGTGGCTCTCCTACGTCCCGAAGCATGGGTTCGCCACCGCCATGGTGCCCCTGCTGGCCGGGAATAGGGAACGCCTTCCGCTCCCAGCCAGCTTCATTGGCACGATGGGGAAGAACCCCCCGTCAAGCTTTATGATCGAGGATGGCAGCAGCGGACAGCCGCTGTACGACGTCGAGGTCCTCCACGATGAGGAGGGGAAGAGCTATCTCACCGGGGGGTGGGAGCGGTTCTTCACCGACTACGGCCTGGAGCGGGGATGGTCCCTCATCCTGACCCACCGCGCCGGGTCGCCCGTCCTCTACGTCCGCGTCGTCGATGGCTCCGGCTGCGCCCGCGCCTACTTCCCCTGGCCATAATCGGCGAGCGCCCTTGAAGCCCCTTCCTTGACAGCAGCATTGTCAACGGGAATCTAGGGGTAGGAAGGGGAAGTCCTTTTGTTACTTTGGCCCTTAGCGTGGCCCTTATTATGTAACCGCCAGCCGTATGACTAAGAACCTCTTTGATTTCCTGCAAATCTTTACTCGTTCCTCTTCGTTTGCTATGTGAATGTCCTTCTTCATTGTGTGCTTTTGCCATCGCGCAAATGTCTTCTGCTTGACACCATTGCAATGCGATGATCCTTCCCTTAACGAAACCGCTGTTCACGCGAATCCGTATATAGGGACTATGATAGTCATTACCCTGCGCAGATGCTTCAGGCGGGCTCTTCCGGCTTCAACGCGGAGGGAACGGTGCTTCTGCTTGCCGGCTCCGGGGGGAACGGTCCAGTCCCGGCTCAGCGGAGTTGGGGCGGAGACTGAGTCTTGCACCGGCTCGGGCGAGATCGAAGCCGGCACATTTCCCCTCCCAGGCCTTCACGCGTCCCCAGCCATGATTGGAGTAGACTTCCTGGTTTCCGGCTCTAGCCGTTGCTTTGCGAGTGTTAGGTTTCGATTCCGCTGCTCGTTCGTCAATCGTGTCGCAGCGCCAGCTGCTCGGACAGCCGGCGAGGTACTGGAGCCGGCCTGCTTCTGAGGGCCAATTCCCTTTCCCCCTAGCCCCCGAGTTTTGGGGTAGCTGGACTAGCAGCTAGCTCGAAACTTATCTTTTCGCGAACGATGCCAATGCCAAGCGGGGCAGCTCTAGCTTCGAACCCCTTGGGCGTGGCTTCTCAGCCCAAGCATCAAAAACTGTGACTATCAGCTATTCGCTGGCTTTGCCTTTGTCCGGTTCCCTCAACCTTTTCCTTAATCTCCCCACCCTTCGGCCCTTCTACCCCCAACCGGCAGCCTGGTGCCGGTTGGTCTCCCTTGGGCCGGCAGCCGAATGCCGGCCTAGGGTGGGAGCGTGCCGCGGAGTGAGAAGTAGTACTTCGGTCTATCGGGCCCCCGACTCGTGCTAGCCAACGCTTAGTTAATAGACATTGTCCTTAACACCTGGTTGAGCGATTTTTCTATCGTTTGCGGTTCTGCTCTGCGGCTTTCCCTCGTATGTGGCCTGCCGGCTCCTATCCGTCCGGCTGCGCGGAGCCGGAAGGCGGAGGTTGGGCTCGAGACCTTCTTCATACGCGGTACTCATCCGGCTGGCGAGGGATCGATCTTTTTTGGGGCTACCGGCTGTGGCTCAGTGCCTGGAGCCGGCTGCCGGTCAAGTGAATAACACAGGAAGCAAAACATACACGAAGTGTTTTCCTCAGAGCCGGCCGTAACTAGCCGCTCCGCTTTCCTTTATTCATTGACATGTTTTTCGGGGTACAAGCTTTTGCCTTAGCAGAAGAAAGGTCTTAGGAGACTGACATTCCAGGGACGCTCGGTCTCCTTGTCAGAGTTATCTGCCTTGTTCTTTCTGGGCTCTTGTGCGTCGATGAGGTAATATGCCCCATTGCCCAGCACCCGGCTGACAATGAACGGTCCCTCCCAGGGAGGAGACAGCTTGTGCATGCCTTTAGTGCTTTGGACCAGCCGGAGTACGAGATCTCCTTCGCGAAACGCGAGCGGGCGAATTTTCCGGCTGTGGTATCGTCGCAGCTGCTGCTGGTAGAGCGCTGATCTAGCCAGAGCCTGTTCTCGCGCCTCCTCGAGGAGGTCGACGCCATCTTCGTGAGCTTCTTTTGCTTGCTTCTCTGTGTACTGGACAATTCTGGGTGCGTCGAACTCAATGTCCGTGGGCAACACCGCTTCTGCTCCATAGACTAGGAAGAAAGGTGTGAAGCCAACAGAGCGGTTTGGAGTGGTGCGCAGGCTCCAGAGCACTGAGGGTAGCTCTTCGACCCAACAGCCGGCTGAGCGTTCGAGAGGCTCGACCAGTCTTGGTTTGATGCCGGCTAGGATCGGCCCATTTGCCTTTTCCACTTGTCCATTTGACTGAGGGTGCGCTACTGACGCCAAGTCCAGCCGGATGCCCTTCTGACCACAGTAATCAGCAAAGACTACCTTCGCAAAGTTCGTCCCATTGTCGGTGATAATGCTGTGGGGAACTCCATATCTTGTGATGGTCTCGTTGAAGAACTTGATCGTGGACGAACCGTCGAGTTTTTTGATTGGCTTGGCCTCGATCCACTTGGTGAACTTGTCCACAGCAACCAGCAGATGCGTCAAGCCCCCGGGTGCGGTCTTGAATGGCCCTACCATGTCCAGGCCCCAGACAGCGAACGGCCAGGTGAGCGGGATGGTCTTGAGGGCTGTCGCTGGAGTGTTCCTGTGCTTGGAGAAGCGTTGGCAGCCATTGCACTGTTTCACCAGCTGCTCTGCATTCTGCTTGGCCGTTGGCCAGTAGAAGCCATGTCGGAAGGCTTTGGCCACCAAGGCTCTGGAAGACGCATGATGTCCACACTCCCCTTGGTGTACCTCTTTTAGTAGCTCCATCCCTTCTTCCGGCTCGATGCACTTCTGGTAGATGCCTGACACGCTGCGCTTGTACAGCTCGCTGTTGATGATGGTGTACGCCCCTGCCCGACGTTGAATTCGCCTAGCTTCTGCTTCGTCTTGCGGCAAGTCCCCAGTGATGAGGTAGTTGGAGAATGGTTCCGCCCAGGAAGGTATCTCCCGTATGTGGAAGACGCTGGCGACCAGAGGATCAGCAGCCCCCGGGTCCGTCGTTGTGCCGGCTTCATCTGATGGTCCGGCTGGGGGAGCGGGCGTGGAGCCAGCAATCCCCTTGTCCTTCGTCGAGCCGGCCGCGCTGGGCTGGCCGGCTGCCTCCTCCAGCCCCGAGACGGCAGCCCCCGGGTCCGGTGGCGGTACCTGAGCCGGGGCTGGGTCTCCAGGCACGTAGATGGATATGGATTCCGGCGAAGGTTTGATAGATGGCTTGTGGATGATCTCCAGGGACACCCCAGCTGGGATATCCTGCTTGGTGGAGCCGATCTTGGTGAGCCGGTCTGCTTCCTCGTTGCTTGCTCTAGGGATATGGTGGAACTCGTAGCCCTCGAAGAATCCGCTGAGCTGCTGCACGTAGAAGCGATAGGAGGCCATGTTGGCGTCCTTGGCGTCCCAATCCCCTGAGACCTGGTGCGTTACCAGGTCAGAGTCTCCGAAGCAAAGGATCCTCCTGATACCAATCTGCTTGGCCATCTTGAGCCCATGCACCAGGGCTTCATACTCGGCGACGTTGTTCGACGCACGAAAGTGCATCTGCAGCACGTACTGCAGCTTGTCTCCCTTGGGAGAGGTGAGGACGACACCGGCTCCCAAGCCCCCGAGCAGCTTGGAGCCATCGAAGTGCATGCGCCAGTGGGTGGAGTCCGGAGCCAGCGGTAAGTACTGGTGCTCTCCCCAGTCAGCGAAGAAATCCGCTATGATCTGCGACTTGATCGTCGTCCTGGGCTTGTACCGAATGGTATGAACTGCGAGCTCGATCGCCCATTTGGCCACCCTTCCCGATGCATCCTTGCACCCGATGATCTCCGAGAGCGGGGTGGTGCTTACCACCATGATTGGGTGCTCCTCGAAGTAGTGCTTCAGCTTCTTGGCCGCCATGTACACGCCGTAGGCGACCTTCTGGTAGTGCGGGTAGTTCTGCTTGGAGAGAGTGAGCACCTCCTCAAGTAGTACACCGGGCGCTGAACCGGCAGCTCTTTGCCTTCCTCGGTGCGCTCCACCACGATCACGACACTGATGACTCGTGGAGTAGCTGTGATGTAGAGCAGAATTGGCTCTCGCGGTGCCGGCGCTGCCAAGATTGGCGCGGTAGATAGGGCTCGCTTGAGGTCGTTGAAGGCATCGTCAGCGCGCTGGGACCAAACGAAGTGGTCCGCCTTCTTCATCAGCTAGTACAACGGCATGGCCTTCTCCCCGAGCCGGCTGACGAACCGGCTAAGCGAGGCCAAGCAACCAGCAAACTTCTGCACATCCCTGAGCTGGGTGGGCTTCTCTAGGGCCTCGATGGCTTTTATCTTTGAGGGGTTAGCCTCGATCCCTCGCTGGGAAACGATATAGCCTAGGAGCTGTCCAGCCGGCACACCGAAGGTGCACTTCTCAGGATTGAGCTTCATGCGATAGCGCCGCAGGTTGGTGAAGGTCTCCTTGAGATCGTCCAGGAGCGTGCCGCTCTGCTTGGTCTTCACCACCACGTCGTCCACATAAGCATGTACGTTCCTCCCAATCTGCTCCTGCAGACATCGCTGCATGGTTCGCTGGTAAGTGGCTCCGGCGTTCTTCAGGCCGAACGACATGGTAACGTAGCAGTAGGCTCCGTATGGGGTGATGAAGGAGGTCTTGATCTGATCCGGCTGGAAGAGCGGGATCTGGTGGTAGCCTGAATAGGCGTCCAGGAAAGACAACAGGTCATAGCCGGCTGTGGAGTCGATCACCTGGTCAATTCGCGACAGCGCGAAAGGATCCTTGGGGCAAGCCTTGTTGAGGCTGGTGTAGTCGATACACATTCGCCAAGTGTTATTCTTCTTCAAAACCAAGACTGGGTTCGCAAGCCAGTCAGGGTAAAACACCTCCATGATGAAGCCGGCTGCAAGGAGCCGAGCAATCTCCTCGCCAATAGCTTTCCTCTTTTCTTCTGCAAACCGCCGCAGCGGCTGCTTGACCGGCTTGGCGTCCGGCCGGACGTTAAGTGCGTGCTCAGCTAGCTCCCTCGGCACACCAAGCATGTCCTTTGGAGACCATGCAAAGATGTCCCGATTCTCACGGAGGAAGCTAGTGAGCTCGCTTTCCTATTTGGCAGACAAGCCAGTGCCGATGATGACGTACTTGGAGGTGTCGCTCTCGTCCAACAAGATCTTCTTGGTGTCATTGGCTGGCTTGAATTGCTCCACAGGCGACTGGCGAACCGGTACGTCTTGCTGGGTCAGCTCCACGCGATGTAGAAGCTGCCTCTTCTCCTCGGCGATGACCAGCGCCTCTGCCAGCTGCGAGCTCTCCTTTGCGCAGGCCAGGGACTTCTTGAAGTTTCCCGAGACTGTGATCGCACCTCTGGGCCCTGGGAGCTTCGTCTTCAGATAAGCGTAATGCGGGACAGCCATGAACTTAGCCAGGGCCGGACGGCCTAGCAGCGCGTGGTAGGGACTGCTGATGTCCACCACCTCGAACCAGATGGGCTCGCGGCGGCTATTCCCCTTCTTTCCGAAGAGAACCTCCAGCTGCACCTTGCCCAAAGGGGTGCAAGAATGCCCAGGCACGATGCCATGGAAGGTGAGCCGGCTAGGCTTCAGCTGAGCAAGCGGGATGCCTAGCTTCTCCAGGGAGCTTTGGTAAAGAAGGTTAATACTACTACCGCCGTCGATGAGCACGCGGGACAAACGGCACATGTGCGTATCGGAACACACGACAGGATCCACGACCAGAGCATACTCTCTAGGGCTGGGCATCAACCTCGGGTGGCCCTCGCGCCCCCAGGTAATGGCCGCCTCGGACCAATGCATGAACTGGGGTTCTGCAGGCATCATAGCGTTCACCTCTGCCTCATGCCAAAGGTCATTCCTTTTGTCCTTGCCGGGGGTAGAGAAGATGTGATACTGCTCCACATCCGTCGGGAAGTCATCATCTTGGTCCGGCTCGCCTCCAGCCGGGTCGCGCTATTGGTCCTTCTGACCTTCAGCCGGTTGTGCTTGTGACGTACCAGGGATCTGCCGAGCGCGCTGCTCCAGCCCTCTCATGAAACGGCACTGACGCGTGGAGTGGGTCGCTTCCCTGCCCGGGGAGGTGTGAAATTTACACGGCTGATCAAGTGCAGCATCGAGGGTGTACTTGCCCTCTTTGCGCCCATGACCGCTGCCTGCAGCCCCGGGGCCTCCTTGGTCAGAAGCCGCTCGCTTTGAGCTAGCAGATCCTCCAGAGGGCGTCTTGACGTGGTCGAGCCACAGGTGGATGTGCAACGCCGATGGGCGAGCCTGGGACTCCGACCCTGGCGCTGACTCCGCGATCAAGCGTGGCCTGCTTGCTCCGCCGCCTTGCTGGGCGCGGCGGCCTTGGGCGCTGCCGCTCGGAGCACGGCCGCCCTGTCCACGCCCTCCGCGGCCTCGGCTTGCCGATGGCGACCGCTGGATCTGGCCGGGGACAACGGTGGCGAAGCCTCGGCGCAGGTCATGGGCGAGCTCGGTCGGTGCGTCTCCATGCACGTCGTAGAACTCGCTGAGCGTGGTGCTCTCGCGGCGCCGGTTGGCCTCATCCTCAGCCACCTTGCCAAGGAGGACGAGACGCGTCCGCTCCAGGGCCTCGGCGACCCAGGCGGGATCGATGACGCGGTCGAGGGGAACGCGCAGGTCCGTCACGGAGATGTCCGGGGCGTCCCGCTCTGGGAGTGGAGCATCTTGCTCCTGAGGAGGTGGGCGCTCGAGCAACGGGCACTCGGGGCGCGGCAAGTCGCCGCCCTCATCCTCTCCCAGGGCCATCACCTCGACCATGGCGCCAAGATTGCTGCTTTCACCGCAGCTCGAGCCTCCGTCGCAGAGGGAGTCGAAGACGTCGGTGACCTCCTCCGGAAAGGGCTTGGCGACGTAGAAGCGGTGGCTGCCGACGTCGAGGAAGGAGCCACTATTGCCGAAGCCGTTCTTGAAGTGGGCCAAGTTATCGTCGACGCAGTCGAAGGTGCCGAACCTCCAGACGAGGCCGGAGGCGACCTTCTCGCCGGAGGGTCCCGGCCGGAACTTGACTCCGCTCGCCACCGCGCTTTGCCCCACGGTGGGCGCCAACTGTCGTGGGAATTTAGAGACAGTATCCATGGGGAGGCTTATCGGAGGGGCTCGACGTTGGTGACGATGGGTCCGGCTCGGGATTGTGCCAACAGAGACACCTCGATTTACCCAGGTTCAGGGCCCTCCCGGTTGGAGGTAAACCCCTACTTCCTGCCTGCTTCGTATTGATTGGGTTGTAACGATTACAGTGCTCCTAGAGCTGTTCAGCTAGAGGAGGAAGAAGAAGATTGAATCTCCCCTATGCTAAGGGTCCAGGCCCCCTTATATAGACGGGGGCCGGGTTACAGGTTTAGGTAGCGATTCGGCCGGCTGCCGGCTCCTCGGCGGCGGCGTCCCTGGCGTCATCCTCTGGATCTGCTCTGGCAAAGGCACTTTATAAAGTGCCTTTCCCCTGGGCCGGCATCTGGAGGGCATATCCCCTCCCTTTTGCCTCGGATCCCATCGTGGGGAAGGGTCTTCGATCGCTCATTAGCTGGACGTGGTCGTGGCGCTCGTCACTCCTGTCCTGCGCCCCTGCCGCTCTTGTCGGGGCCGTCCTACTTTTGGCCAGTCAACCGTTGAGAAGCCTTGTCTTCATCGCCCGGCTCCAGTTCTCCTCGGTGGAGTCGCCAGCCGGCTGCTAGCGCAGCCGGCCCTTTGGTTGGAGCCGGTCTTCTCGTGCTGAAGCCGTGGGGACTCCTGGGAAGCCAGCCGGCACATTGCTCGGCCCGTGGTACGCCCCCTAAGTCATCCCCACGACACCCTGGTATCTTCATCTTTAGATATGCAACATGCGTAGAGGCCATGAACTTCGCCAGTGCCGGCCTTCCCAGCAAAGCATGGTAGGGGCTTTCCAGATCCACCACCTCAAACATGAGGTTCTCCACCCTGCAGTTATCCCAGTTGCCAAACATGACATCCATCCGGATCTTGCCCATCGGCGCACATGAAAGTCCCGGCACAATGCCGTGGAATGTGGTCTTGCTCGGCTCCAGCATATTCTCCTTGATACCCAGCTTCTGCATCGTATCTCGATACATGATGTTGATGCTGCTTCCATTGTCAATGAGGACCTTGCTGAACCTCACATTATTAGTCGGTCCGACAAATGTCGGATCCATAACTAGCGCATACCCGCCGGGGTTTGGCATGATCCTGGGATGATCTGCCCTGTCCCAGCCAATGGCCTGGTCAGACCAGTACATCAGCTTCGGGACAGCCGACATAACGGCATTCACCTCCAAACACCGCCGGTACAAGCTCTGCTTGTCTGTTCTTTCGGTCTCAAATACCATGTAGCTTTGATCGTGCTCTTTATATTCATTCTGGCCCGCTGCTGGGCCTCCGGCATAGTACTCCGGGGTATAGCTCTGATCTACTTGATTTACGCCGGCATTTCCGGCATTACTCTGATTCCCGGGATTAACCGGCCTGGGCGGGACTGCAACTGCATTTGCACCTGTCAGCGGCGATGGAGCTGCCAGGACAGGTGGTCTAGCCGGCCCGAAAGGACCTGCACGACCGGCCAATATGTCGTCCAGCCATGAACAGTTTCTGGTCAAATGATTCGCTGGCTTACCCGGCTGGAATGTGTGAAACACACAAGGTTTGTCCATGGCCAAACCCACTGTATACTTTGTCCACTGCTTCTTCTGACCGGCGGCTCCGCCGGCATTCTTGTTGATCCAGACATTCTTTTTCTGGAAGGGTTGCGCTTGCTGCTGCGGTTGTTGCTGCTGTTGCTGCTGAGGCTGCTGATAGCCCTCGTATCTCGGCCGCTGGCTACTGCCGGCGCCCTCTTGCTCTTCCTCCACAGCTGCTACTTGTGCCGTTCCATACCGGTAATCCGGCCTTTCATCTCTCCTCTTGTTCCGGTTATTGGGACGATAGAATTGCCCCGGTCTCCCGGTATTGCTATTGTTCCGCTGAGTCTGCCCCTGTCCCTGTGAATCAAGGGTGGGCTGCATGGGATCACCCAATGCATAACTGTCGGCAATCTTGATTGTCTCGGCCAACGTGGCCGGCATTTCCCTCTGAAGCCTTTGCCACAACATGGTACCATGCCGGCACCCATGAGCGAACCATATGATAGCCTGCTGCTCCACAACTCCTTCGCAGGAATTGCGCAACGTGCACCACCTGGTCAGGTAGTCACGATCAGTCTCATACTCTCCTTGCCGGCAGCTAGCTAGTTGCTGCGGGCGGTTTGGCCTCTTGTAAGAACTGGTGAAGTTCGACACAAATTGCTCTTCAAAATCAACCCAGCCGTTGATACTTCCGGCCGGCAGATTATTCAACCATATCCTGGCTGGCCCTTCAAGCATCTGCGGCACATATCGTACCGCCCACCTGAGGTTTCCTCCGGCGATATTCACCGCAGTGGAGTAGTCCTCCAACCAATCTTCCGGCTTTGTACTGTCGTTATATGTTCTCGCGCCACGCGCGAGCTGAAAACAGTAAGGCACCGGCTCACCCATTATCCGGGGTCCAAAGCACATAGGACCCGGAGCTCCTTGTCTCTCCACCAACTCTGACTGGTGAATCCTATCTAGCTTGAAGCGCGCATCATTTGCCGCCAAGGACCGAGGTCCGAGCCGGGACGCAATTGGGCCCACGATCATCTTTTGCTGCTGCTGCTCCGGCTGATACTGCTCATTTTGCTGGCCTTGCTAATACGGCTGCTGATATCCCGTCCTCGCCAGGGCGGAATTTCCATCGTCTTCACGGTGTCTCGGCTGACCCGTACCTTGCTGCTGCACCGCATGTCCGGCGCCCTGCTGTTGACGCTGGGCTGCACTGTTACTCCGGCCCCCACCGGCCGAAACTACTCCTTGCCCGGCCGGCACATTCTGGTCGGCTTTCTTGCTGCCGACATTCTTGTCAGCTTGGCCAGCACTCTTCTGCACCACCGCCTGCTTTCCGGCGATTGCCGGATCATACACCTGGATCTGCTTGTCCCGGCGGCCAGAGGTCACACTTCCGGCACGCCGGGCGCTAGGATGCGGGGACGAAGCTTGGCCCTTCGACCTCGCACCGGCACCTCCTGCCGACGCAACATACTGGGATGCCCTGGCACCTGGGTTTGCCTTCTTGAAGGCCTCCTGCTGCTTGGTATTTTCAGACAAAAGATGGTTAAGCCGGGCCTGCTGCTCTCGCAGTGCTTCGCCGGATAAACTAGATAAGTCTTTAGCTACCTCTGCTGCTGCTCTAAGGTTCTTTACTGGGGAGCTATAAATTACCTTAGGCACAGTACTAGTTGCAGTATGACCCTTATCACTAGCACCTTTTTCTAGCTCAGTGTTAAGATCTCTACCTCTAGTTCTAATCTCATCTATCCGGCTAGGCCGGGTTACCACAGGAGTAAAACCATGGGCTACCTCATACTCACAAAGTTGCCGGTTAAACCGTTCGCGCTCCTGGTGCATGGCCAGGGCCTCGTCGACGAGGGCCTGGCGAGATCCCTCCAGGACCTCCCTTGTCTGCTCCGGATCATCGCCGGATCGCACCGGCTCAAGAAGCCGATCGATGATGGGAAGAAGCACCTGGCCCCTAGCCGGCACGTCGGAAGTGCCGGCCAGGTTCTCAGCACGCTCCAAAGGAGGGCGTGCCGACCTTTTGGCCTTCGGCGGCTCCTGGGGAGTATCCGCTGCTGCTGCTACTGCCTTGCCGGCACCATCTGCCGGCGGCACTGATGTGCCGGCCATCATCACCTCGGCCGACTCTACTGAGCGAGCGCTACGCCCAGCGTGAGCCAGCCGATGTGACAGAGGATCCGCCGCCACCAGCACCTCTTCCCTGCAAACTCTCTCAGTCCCCGCGTACACCTCGTGGGAACCGAAATACATGATCCGACCATCCCTGGGGAACGGCTGGCCACCGAGACATCCGGCGTTATCACTGATGAAGCTGAGCGAGCCTAGCCTCTGGACGAGGCCAGAGACCACGCGCACTCCCGAAGCTGCTACCACGGACCCCGTCCGAATAAACACTCCGCCCAGCATATCGATCGGCCCCATGGTGGGCGCCAAATGTCGTGGTGGTGAAACAACATATGCCATGGGATGGCTTAAATGGGGGCCGAACTAGATGCTGGAGGATTCGGGAGAGGGGAACGAGCTGAAAAGCACGACAGAAAGGAACATGGATCTACCCAGGTTCGGGGCTCTCGTAAGGAGATAACACCCCTACTCCTGCTCTACTGGATATATATATATGGATCGATGGAGTACACAACAATGGTGCTTCCAAGCTCTCTGCTAGAGGAGGAAGATGAACTGCTAAGTGTGGGAACACTGAATGACCAACCCCTCACTAGGGCTCCCTATGCCACCTTATATAGTGGTGGCCAGGGTTACAACGGTCACCTGAGACCAGAGACAGCAACTACACTCCAAATAGGGTAGGCTGACGAAAGCACAGACCCTTGACTTTCTCCCTGATTGCTCTCGATGGGACTCACCCTCGCTGTACCTTGTACTTGTTGGACTGTGACCTTACCACTGTGAGGTAAGGGCTGTACTTGTACACAGTGAGGGTAGGTAAACCACCACTGTGTACCCTGTCAACACGATCTCCCTCCATATAGGGCAGAGTCTCTCCTTGATTGTAGGGACATGACACCTTAGTTGACTTATATATCCCGGATATGACAGTTGGCCCTACCCTGGACCTATATGCCGGACCAACGACCTATGAAGGTCGGGTAATCAGGCCTCCCTGCTCCTGCACAACACATCAAATAAGTTAGGCCGGCATATCTAAGCATATGCCGACACTCCTCAATAAGTATCCCGGCTATTCCGGCATATCTAAACTGCCGCCGGGATACACTTATATGCCGGTCTGGCCGACGCTCCTGTATTCCGGCTAGACCCCATCTAGGTCAACCGACATAAAGTCAACCTTACTCCTTGTAACTTTCTAGCCTCTTGACCATACCGGGGGTCATCCCCCCGACAGTGTGTTCCGAGGCCATGTCTGTACATGCTAGGCTCGTCAAGTCAAACCCAAGTATCTCCGCATGTGCAAATACTGGCTTGCACCCGTTGTATGTGAACGTAGAGTTTATAGCATCCGATCATCACGAGATGCTTGAACACGACGAACTTTCGCAACGGCGCATACGAGGGGAGAACACAATTTTATCTTGATCTTTAAGTGAGGAATCATCTTATAATGCTACCGTCGCGATCAAAGCATAATAAGATACATAAAAGGATAAACATCATATGCATATAATTTTATGTGACATGGTATAGCCAATCTCCGCGCAATGATCTCCATCTTGTGCGCGCCGGCATGATCTCCATCACTCCACCATGATTGCCTCCACCACGAATAGCAACTACAACTATTGCTAACTACTTAGCGATAAAGTAAAGCTATTACATGGCGTATAAGAAGTTGACACGCAGGTCATACACAATTATAAAGACAACCATATGGCTCCTGCCGGTTGTGAACTCATCGACATGCAAGTCGTGAAATATTACAAAACATGATCATCGCATACATCACATATATCACATCACATCTTGGGGCCATACCATATCACAAAACACTCCCTGCAAAAACAAGTTAGACGCCTCTACTTTGTTGTTGCATGTTTTACATGGCTTATGGGAGTAACAAGCTAAGAACGATTCTTACCTATGAAAAGCCACAACGGTGATATTATGGTTGCTAACATCCGTTGTAAATCTCATGACTACTATAGTGAGAGAAACTGGCATCCACCAGCCGCATGTGTGGAACAAGCCACACGTCAAGTGCGGAGCCGGTCTCGCGAACGAGGTCACGTAAAGTTGGCCTGGACCGCTTCGATCTCACTATGCCGCGCCATAAGAAATACACAACAAAGAGGTTTGCAACAGAAAACATCAACACCCGCAACAAGCATGTTGCGTTCTACTCGTGAAACACATCTACGCATAGATCTAGCTCTGATACCACTGAAGGGTTTCGCAGCATAGTAAATTAAAAAATTTCCTACGGATGCGAACAAGAAAGCCAAGATCTAATCTAGGAGATGTAATCAACGAGAAAGATAGATGAGATCTTCATACCCTTGAAGAAATCGCATAGCGGAAACGTTCAACAGAACGTGGATGATGTAGTCGTACTAGCCGTCTCCTCCCCGCGATCCGATCCGATCCAACGCCGCAAGTGGCGGCGCCTCCGAGAGATGCACACATACGGTGCAGCAACGTCTCCTCCTTCCTTGGTCCAGCAAGTATGGTGGAGAGATAGATTGGATCTGCAGCACGACGGCGTGGTGCTTATGGTGGAGAGTTTCTACGGCAGGGCTTCGCCTACGCGCAGTCGGGAGAAAGAGAGATTGGAGGGCAGCAGTTGGCCAGCGGCTAGGGTTGGGTGAGGGGGAGGCTGCGCCCCAGCCCTCCCTTATATAGGAGGCTGGGCGGCCAGCTTGGCCCCTCCTCCAAGCCCTAGGGCCGGCGGCCAAAGGGTGGAGTGGGGGGCAAGTCTTCCCCCTTCCCTCTAGAACATTCCCCTAGGGTTTCCCCTTTGGGCTGGCCGGCTGGGCCTTAGGGGCTTGGTGCGCCTGGCCTAAAGTGGCCAGGACACTTCCCCTTAGGCCCATGCAGGCCTCCGTCAAGTGGGCCCATGTTGGCCCCACTCCGGAACCTTCTAGAACCTTCCGGTACAATACTGATAAACTCCGAAACTTTTCCGGAATCCAAAAACTGCTTTCCTTTATATGAATCTTATTCTCTGGACCATTCCAAAACCTCTCGTGATGTCCTGGATCTCATCTGAGACTCCGAACAAAAACTCATTAACCAATTATCCATTCTATCCTAGCGTCGATGCACGTTAAGTGTGTGACCCTACGGGTTCGAGAATATGCAGACATGATCTTCTATCAATAATCAATAGCGGGATCTGGAAACCCATATTGACTCCCACATATTCATCGATGATCATATCGGATGAACCACGATGTCAGGATTCAATTAATCCCGTATATGTATTCCCTTCGTCTCGCGATATTTTACTTGCTCGAGATTCGATCGTCGGTATCGACATACCTAGTTCAATCTCGTTCACAGCAAGTACTTTACTCATTCCGTAATCCGATATCACTTTGTGATTAACTCCTTAACCACGTGCTTGCAAGCGGTGTTGATATCGATTACCGAGTGGGCCCGAAGTATATCTCTCTGACTTGGGAGGGACAAATTCCATCTCGATACATACAACCCAACAAGTACTTTCCGATCACCTGAGAGACACCTTTATGATCACCCTTGCATAGGATAACGTTTGATAACCTCAAAGCTCTCTTCCGGCACTAGGGAGTTGCATTATCTCATGGTCTAAGGAATACAATACTTGACATAGGAAAAAGCTTCGCAAAGATGAACACAATGACACGATCTAATTGTTGTGCTTTATTTGGGTCTGTCCATCACATCATTCTCCTAATGACATGACCTCATTATTAATCGACAACTCATGTCTATGGTTAGGAAACCTTAACCATCATTAATCAATGAGCTAGTCTAGTAGAGGCGTACTAGGGACACGGTGTTGTTCATAAACCACACAAGTATTAATGTTTCCGCTTAATACAATTATAGCATGGAGTATAAACATTATCATGAACAAGAAATATGATAATAACAATATTATTATTGCCTCTAGGGCATATTTCCTTCACCCTAGGCCTTGTTTCTAAGCATTAGACACCATTTACTTCCTGTTTTGTTACATGTTTGCTTGCAGCGATATTTATTCCATACTATATTTACTACTCATAATCATCACTACTACTTGTATTTCACTATCTCTTTGCCGAACTTGTGCATCTATACATGTGACAAGTGTATTGGGTGTGTTGGGGACACAAAAGACTTTCTGTATCGTAATTGCAGGGTTGCTTGAGAGGGGTAGCTTTGACCTCTTCCTCCCTGAGTTCAATAAACCTTGGGTGATCCACTTAAGGGAAACTTGCTGCTGCTCTACAAACCTCTGCACTTGGAGGCCCAACACTGTCTACAAGAACAGACGCGTGCGTAGACATCAAGCTCTTTTCTGGCGCCGTTGCCGGGGAGGTAAGGTAAAAGGTACTCACATCCTCCTGTGTGAGTGCTCGAAGTTATTTCCTTTAGATTGTGCAATTATATCTTTTTGTTTCTTGTTTTTATTTTCACTAGTTAAGCTTAATGGAAAATAAAGAGTTCTTTAGTCTTTTTTTCTAAGTTTAGATTTGAAGAGAAAATTGAAAAACCTTTGGAGCTTATTTCGCATAGCAATGTTATTAGTACGAATGCTTTGAATCCCGTTATTGCTAATGCTATGGAAAAGTCTAAGCTTGGGGAAGCTGGTTTTGTTAAGCATGATATTTTTACTTCCCTAGCTTTAGTGGAGAAAGTTTGCTCTGATGATATTTTATCTCCCATATGTGATGTTTCTAATGATGCTTGTGCTCCTCATCCTTTTGAAATACCTATGAAGATTGTTGAATGTGTTATGAATAACTGCTAGTTAGGAGATGGAACTGTCCATCCTGGTGATCATTTGCTCTTTATACATGAATTATGCGAGTTATTCCAGTGTGCAGGTATTTCAATGAACCAAGTTAAGAAGAAGCTATTCTCTTTATGACTGAAAGGCAGAGCTGAGGAATGGTATAAAACACTGAAGGATGATTGATCTATTGACTGGGAGGAAATTGTACCTCTCTTTTATTATAAATTCTATCCTTCTAGTCAGGTTTATAAAGATAGAAATTACATTTATAATTTCCATCCACATGAGGGAGAAAGCATTGCCCAAGCTTGGGGAAGATTGAAGTTACTAATGCATAAATGTCCTATTCATGATCTTCCCCGTAATATTGTTATTAATAATTTTTATGCAAGGCTTTCAGGATATTACAAGGACTATCTAGATGCATGCTTTGATGGGTCTTTCACAAGCAAGGATGTCGACACCAAGTGGGATCTGCTTGAAACAATTCAAAACAACATTGAAGGTTGGGATAGCGACAAAGGTAAAGGATCAGGTATGAATTACGAGTTTGATTGCATTAAGTCTTTCGCTGAAACTGCTAATTTTCAAGAGCTTAGTGCTAAGTATGGTCTTGATCCTCAAATTATGGTTGATTGCTTTAAAGCCTTTGCTTCCCATATGAATGTTCCTAAAGGAAATGGGGACGTGTATCATGAACCTTTTAAGGACACTTGCATAGAAAGTGATATTGTTATTGATGATTGCAATAAACATGCTCAAACTTCTAAAACTCCTATTTCTTATAAGCATGTTAATTTTTGTGGAGTACATAGACCTTGTGAACAGAGTTACAACAAGGAAGATTATTGTGTCCACCATGCAAATGAAGAAACACGAATGTGGTACGAGGATATAGGCGAGATCGGTAAAAAGGTTTGTAAGCTTTATCCTTTTCTTTGCAAACATTGCGATGACATAGGTCATTTTAATTTCCAATGCTCAAGCCCTAATAGTTACTCTTCTAGTACCTTAAGTTTGTATTGTGATGACAAGATTACTCTCAATCAGCATGATGAGCTCACTTTGTTCTTGGCGTGTGAAGAGATATCTAGAAAGATTGCTTTGATAGATATGAATGATGTTGATATTAATAGCACCCTTTGTGGTTGTCGTCTCTATTGTGCTAAAGATTGCCTTGCAAATACTTACATACAAAATCTTATAAAACTTGATGTTTTCCAAGCTATGACAGGACTGGTAGATGTTTTTATCTTATTAATAGAGAGGAGGAATCCTCCAAAGTTTCTTCTGTTGTTCCTGTCAGCAAACCAGATTATGTGGAGAAGATGCCTTTCCCTCCTAAAGAATACGTGGAGAAGATGCCCTTCAAGTCTCTCCCTCCTAAAGGAGAGAGTAAGAAGAGTATGAAGAAGAAGAAGAAGAGGAGTAAAAGGCGAGAGGACACGGTATCTTCCCCTAAGCGTTATGATCCTGCTATTAATTATGATAATTCTAATTGGGATGATGTTCTCATGCCTGTTACCTATGTTAGTGATCATGATTGGGAAAAACACTCTACTTTTGATATTGAAAATCTTTTTGGTACAAATTCTAAGGTTAATAATTGTTGTACCATTAGTACTATCCATGTTCCTTCTTATGATGATATGTTTGATGAATTTGCTTTGCGAAATAGCTGTTCTCTAGCTTGTGATGATACTAAACCTCTAGTTTATGATGGTTATGATGATGGGTATAATATTTTCAGTTCACCTACTTTTGAGGAGAAAATTAGTTATGATTACAATATGCCTCCAGTTTTTGATGATTATGGTGATGAGAATAATTATTCTGTTGAATCTGCTCCTACTACAATTGTTCATGTGGGGAGTATTAATTCTTTTATGCATGTGGCTCATGATAGAGATGCTTTATGTGATAGTTATATTGTTAGTTCTATTCATGATGCTACTGAAAGTTATTATGAGAGAGGGAAACATGGTTTGATGGATCTCAATAATATTGAGTTTCCCCTCTTTATGTTGCAATTCTTGAAGTTGTACTTGTTTTGCCTTCCTATGCTTTTTGCTTTGCAATTTTATGACTTGTCTCTTTACAAGACTATTTTTCATAGGAAGTGGTTTAGATTTAAATGTGTTCCATACTTGCTTTTTGATGCTCTCTATTGCTTTAAGCTCTTATATGGCGCCCACATGAGCATCTTTGCAAATTACTGCGCCTAGCTCAAAGGCGTTAAAGAAAAGCACTCTTGGGAGATAACCCAATGTTTTTACTTTCAGTACTTTTTCTTTTATTTGAGTCTTGGAAGTTATTACTACTGTAATAACCTCTCCTTATCCTTTTTATTTCGTTGTTGTGCCAAGAGAAGCCTCTAATTTGAGTAAGGTAAGATTTGGGGATGTTGCTGTCCTGAAACAGTTTTCGGTGCTGCACCGTAAAAATTCGTGAAAATTCTCTGTATATCTTTTGGACTTGCGATTTCTTGTGCATATGCCCCAGGTTATATCCAAACTTTCATTAGTTGAACACTTTTTGATTTGAGCAACAGAAAACCCTCTAAAAAATCGACCTTTATCAGCTGTTCTGTTTTGATAGATTTCTGCCACTATTTTTGTTTGCCTCTCGATCGCTTTTTTTTGAGTTCTTTTGATCACGGAACTTTTGGGGAAGTTGCTACAGTAGTATATGCTTAATATGTGGTGGTTTTAGGTTGAAACCTAAAGCAAAAAGGGTTGATTCAATGTTATGCTTACACTAATGTTGCTAATAGAATTGTGTTTAGTTTTGTATGAAAGAAGTTTTCAAGTGTAGGGATTGGAGAATGATGAGATGAGATGAAGAATGGACAAAAGCTCAAGCTTGGGGATGCCCATGCAACCCCCAAGAAATATCCAAGAGGTACAAGCTTCAAAGCTTGGGGATGCCCCCGAGGCACCCCCTTCTTCATCGGCAAAAATCAGGTCACCTTTCAATACACTATATTTTTATTGCTTCATGCACTATGCGTTTTTCTTGGAGCATTAGTTGTTTTTGTTTTTAGTTTTATTTTGTTTTGTTTGCTGCAATAAATGGTTAGATCACATCATGTTTCTTTTGGAGGAGATGAACTCGCTTTTCATTTGCCAAGAACACTCTAGTTTTCACTCTTATCGTCCAATGAGTGTTCTCTTTTTCTGCTACTGCGTTTAGCTTGCATTTTTTGCCTTGATTTTTGTTCAGATATTGTTTTATCTTTGCATCAAGGTGTATTTGTACCTCTGGTATATGTTGGTTTTCCTCAAAAGAGTTTCCTCAAAAAGGTTTTAATGGTGTTGGAAAAGAGAAAAAGTTTCATGCAAAAAAGTGGTACAAGAAGGAGCTTGTGTAGACTGCGGCCCAGGCTTTTGCATGTCGTGCTTGATGTCTTTTTGATAGTATGCTTAGTGGTTTTGCTGTAGCATGACTTGTCTCAAATAACTGAGATTGCTTAATGAGCCTTTGAAAAATCATGCGTTGTTTTTATCATTTGGAAGCATTATTTTAGTTTTCTCCTTGATGCTTTATTTGGGTTGACTTGGCGCATGCTCACACATGTTAGACTCTTAAAAAGTCGCCAATAGCCTCTATGATCATTTAGTTTTTTACTTTTGATGCCATCTTATGCTTCTTTTAATGTCGCTTTGCATGATTATGGCCATTATTGCTCTCTTAGTTGGTCGCTCCCAGTCTTTTGCTAGCCCTTGCCTTGTACTGAGTATGAGCTCTACTCGTGCATCCAACTCCTAAAAACCAAGTTTGCCAAAGTATCCACCATACATACCTATTAGCAATTTGCTATTCCAAAGTATATTTGACTTGCTTTTATCTACTCTTCAAATTAAACTCTTACCAGTGTTATGCGAAAATTGGTCAGTAAAGCTCTCACGAACCGGAAGGCACACTTTATTTTTCTCATTCTTAAAAATTTGACATTGTGGTCTCTTATGTTGAGTTGTTATGCTTGCAAGTTATAAGTTGGAGATTAGCCCAACCATGCCGTCATGGGGCAAGCTTTCAACATTGCAATTCTTATTTGAGTTGATATCGTGATCTTTTGTTTATGGATGCTCGCGGTGTGAAATGAATTGGGAATCTTGTGGGATCATGGAGTTTGTATATGTGTTAGGGAAACGCCTGGGCCGCCAATCTAAGCCATGCATAATTCATGGTGGAAATTTGCAGCATGCCTATAGTGGACATTCGACAACGCATCTCAAAATAAAAAGCTATACAAATGGTAAATAAAAGAGATGTCGAGGTGTTAATTGTCTGCTTGTCCTGTCATTTTGATGTGGGCTTGTTCCATGTCATCGGGCATGGAGGTACCCCGTTGGCGGTTCTCGATGGTACGTGTATACTTACAATGACAAGAGCTTGCTTGGGACTCTAAGTAAAGTAGCATGAGGTTTGGGTACTCGTATTCACAGGACACGAGGTTTTCAACTTATGATTTGTCAAGCATATGCAGCATAAGTGTTCTCGCATTAACTTTAACCATTCAAGATGCTTATGATGGGGGCAATGAGAGCTCAAAGCCGGTAAGTACCATAATTTTTGAAGGTTTATAAAACTTGCAATCACTGCTTCCCTCCGCGAAGGGCCTTTCTTTTTACTTTTATGTTGAGTCACCACCTTCTACCATTATGCACCATTAAGAGAGCATAGTTGTCATTCTGAGTACAATGTGCATTGTCCCAAAGTTTTCATTGATTGATTCATGACTATGGTTTCACTTGTTCTTAAATTATTTGTATCTAGTCGCCCTCTTAAACTTGAAGGTGTACTATGCATTTATGTTTTGCTCTCCATGAAGGACAAGCTGAAAACCATTTGTATGTTTTTCCTTATGATTTGAACACACGTTTGACTTTCATTGTTTCATTTTCATGATCTTTTGTTTGTGTTCATTTTCATGTTATAACATGGTTGCTAAGTTTCTATTATCAAGATTATGTCTTTCATGCCCATGTTTTAAGTTCTTTGATCTCAGCACTCAATGCTTTACTTATATGATCAAGATTGTGTAGGTGCATGTATCATTATCACTTATAAATGGTATATAAATAAGCATGGATGCCACAGTGCCAGTTCCCTGTTTTTGATGCTCCATGCTTGTTTTTACACCATTTGCCTTGTGTTTCGTTACACTTCAGGGCGTTTTTATGCGATTTCCGGAACTAACCTATTGACAAGATGCCACAGTGCCAGTTCCCTGTTTTCTGCTGTTTTTGTGTTTCAGAAAAGCTACACAGGAAATATTCTCAGAATTGGACGAAACAAGTTCCAGAACTCCTATTTTTCCCGGATGAAGGACGAGGACCGAAAGAGAGCCGGAGGGGGGCCAGGGGCCAGCCTCACACCAGGGCGGCGCGGCCCAGGCCCTGGCCGTGCCCCCTATGTGTGAGGATCCTCTGGCAGCCCCCTGACGACGCCCCTTTGCCTATATAAAGCCTCGGGACGGAAAACCCTAGGGGGGCGAAATTTCCAGAACAGTTCCACAGCGCCGCTGCCGTCGAAGACAAATTTCGGGGGACAGAAGTCTCTATTCCGGCACTCTGCCGGGACGGGGAAGTGCCCCCGGAGCCATCTCCATCGGTCTCCATCGCCGTCTCCGCTGTCTCCATCGACCTCACCGCCATCTCCATCAACCTTGCTGTCTCCTATGATGAGGAGGGAGTAGTTTTCCCCCAGGGCTGAGGGCTCTGCCGGTAGCTATGTGGTTCACCTCTCTCACTCATGATGTGATCTTTATGTGATCGTGAGCTTTGTATCTAGTTGAATTGGTAGATGTTATTATTCAGATATTATGCTACTCCTATGCTTAATTATTATACTCTCCGGAGATACCTCGTATCATGGTGTAAAGGTGACTAGTGTGTGCATCATGTGTATCTTTTTGGTTAATGTCTCTATGAAATGTTGGTGTTTGCTGGAACCATCTAGTGCATTCATGGTGATAGTGTGGGACAATCTAGTTTGGGTACATACGGACTTTGAGGAGTGCTTCGTAGCCCTATGCATGATTAGTGTATGTTTTCCATTGGAGAATTGTTTTGAGTTGCATATTGATGATAGCATCTATTGGTTCAATTATGTTATATTTGTTGGGAGTGTGTCCACTAGTGAAGGTATGATCCCTAGGCCTTGTTTCCAAGCATTGCACACCGTTTACTTCCTGTTTTGTTACATGTTTGCTTGCAGCGATACTTATTCCATACTACATTTACTACTCATAATCATCACTACTACTTGTATTTCACTATCTCTTCGCTGAACTAGTGCATCTATACATCTGACAAGTGTATTGGGTGTATTGGGGACACAAGAGACTTTCTGTATCGTAATTGCAGGGTTGCTTGAGAGGGGTAGCTTTGACCTCTTCCTCCCTGAGTTCGATAAACCTTGGGTGATCCACTTAAGGGAAACTTGCTGCTGCTCTATAAACCTCTGCACTTGGAGGCCCAACACTGTCTACAAGAACAGACGCGTGCGTAGACATCAGTCACCTACTTCAAATTCAATCCCCTTGGACTTGAATTCGGGAAACCAGTCAAACTCATTCTTTTGCTGCATTTAGGACTTACAAAAAATGAATCCCAGTGGTTCTCAGGGTACCCAGTGCGTCCACCAGGATTTTTCTTCGCGTCGTAGACACGGATACATACCAGCAGAGCGCATCCATGTGCGTATACCGGGCCACACAGGACGGATCCTGGGGTCTTACCTTCGTGATATATTTCAATCACGGCATTCGAGTTTTGTCGCGGTGATGCAACTCGAGAATCATATGTCGCAGCCTTGTTTGACTGTTCTAACGTGTCAAATATTCGGGTTATTCCACCTTAATTGATAAAACTCCCTCCCAATGGTAGTAATGATATCTTCAAAGTCTCTTTTGCATCCTTTCCTCCATTATTCATTATAAAACATCGTCGGGTGCGCACCCAGCGCTCCCGATGGGAGTAGCCCCCGAGGCTATAGTCGAAAAAAAACTTTTTCAAATATAGGCTCAAAGACAGTGTGCCTTCTTTCATGTCATGAGATCATAACGTGACTCAATAATATCGTCGGGTGCGCGCCTAGTGCTCCCGATGGTAGTAGCCCCCGAGGCTATAGCTGAATATTTTCGGGTATAGACTCAAAGAATGATTTCTCCTTTACTGGACTCAATTTTTCGTCGGCTTCCTTGGAGGACGAAGTGGTTTTACATCAAAGACCGCAAGATTTATGCCTTCGACAAATACGGCATTGCTCCATTTGATGCCTCCCAAGAATTGAAGAAATTGGCCTCGTGGGATTCGCCTCCCACGGAAGCTGAGATGGAGGAGATCAAGCCACTTCTAGCCCGCATCCAAGAACTGAAGGGTGGTAGAGGGGGTGCACTTTCGGGTACTCAACTCATGGTGTTTTTCCTGCAATATTGAGTTCAACCCCTGCAGCATCGTCTCTCCAAGTTATGGACTTTTTCTGGCTTGGAGGATCCTTCTCGAGTATCCGAAGATCTTATGGAGAAGAAGGATCTCGACAAGCGTGTGAGAGCTCTTACTACTCTCACCAAGGATCATGAAGTTGCGGATTTAGCCGCTAGCTACTTCGACTCCGAGCATCCCTTGCCTGCGGTATGTGTTACTGTCTTTACTTGTCTTGTTTTTCTCTTATCATTGTTCGCCTTGTAACTTTTGGGTTGTTTTTCTTTTCAGGATCATCGACTTCTTGTTTCTCGCCCTCCTCTCCCAGAGGGAGGGGCCATTCCACA
This sequence comes from Dactylis glomerata, assembly GCA_007115705.1. NCBI lineage: Eukaryota > Viridiplantae > Streptophyta > Magnoliopsida > Poales > Poaceae > Dactylis > Dactylis glomerata. The sequence goes on along the minus strand of QXEO01000472.1, from coordinate 2,207,888 downwards.
TGTGCCTATTTTTGTGGCCTCCGAAGCCCCCGAGGCCGAGGACAGCCAAGATGGAGACGAAGGCGAAGATTTGCTGGAAAGGACCAGCTCAACGATGTCACCTCCTCCTGCGCTTTCTGAAGATCTTGGTGTTGACAAGAAGAGGAAGCGTGTTGAAGAGTTTGCTTCCTCGAGTACCTCCGCTCATAGAACTGTGGCCAGGGAAACCTTCGCGCCAGAGGACGACGGAGAGCTCTTCGATCTCATGGACTCGTGAGTGTCCTTCTGCTTGTTTTCATATACTATCTTTTTCCTGTCGACTTCGATAGATTACGTTATCTTTTGCTCCTTTTCTTAGTGACGAGGAGAACCCGAAGAGATTTGCTGCTGCCGCCCCTATCACTGATACTCCCATTGTCGACGAGCCACCGTCACAAGAGGTCGATCCAGCAGTGAGATCTTCAAAAGCTTCGAAGAAGCCTATGAAGAAGGTGGTCACTGTTCGTAGTTCTAAGCGCTTGAAGATATCGTTCGACGCCGGTGCTACTCTTGAGGCCCATCAGTCCACAAGCTCCTCCGACGATGTGCGTGATCATACTGGTATATTTACTTCTACTTTTGCGTGTTGATACTCACGTCCTATTTTCTGGACAGAACTTGATGAAGAAATTTGTCGCCTTGGGCAATGAATGTGTCGAGTACCTGAAAGTTGCTAAGGCCTCCGAGGGTAAATTTATTTTCCTATATTTGCTTGTCTTGTATGTCTTTCTTTGCTTCTTTTCTTGACTTTTCTTTCCTCTTTGACAAACTGCAGATGCTCTAGCAACGGCTAATGCTCGCATTTCGTCGCTGGAAGCTGAACTCGAAGCTTCCAGGAAAACTTTTGATGCCGCCACTGCTGCCACGGTCAATGCTGAGAAGTCTACTAAATCAGCACTGGCTAAGGCGAAGAAAGCAGAAAAGGCCCTGACTGATGCTAACAAGGAGCACCTCCAGCGGGAACAGGCCGTGGCTGAGCGGCTGAACAAGATGTCTGCTACTGCTGGAGGTACATACTATACCTTTTTTCCTTTTGTTGATTTGCTTACTCTCTTATGCTTGCTGACGTATTCCTGGTCTGCTATTTTTTGTGTCCTTGGTTTTGCAGAATATACTGAATTGTCTGCGTCGACTTTGCAACCAGACAACGATCCTCTCTTGGCCGCGGTTAGCTTGCTGGAAGCAAACTGGATATCTGTCCAGGAGATCTTCGAGTTGGTTAACCGCGTGCTTACGCGGATTTTTGTCGGGTTGTGGCCCAAGCAAAAGGCGAGGTGCCAGATTTGAAGAACCTTGCCAAGGCGTTCGACACCCCTGACGACCCCATACTTGCTATGAAGGGCCTCTCCTTGAAGCGAGGTGCCGAGGGGGCCATTGCATTTTCATATGCACATGGTGAGGAGGTTAACTGGGAGAAGGTGAGCTCTTCCCACGGCCGTCCCCGTTCGGAGCTGAAGGATTTCTTTGAGAAGGGGAAAAAGTATGCACCAGGCATCGTGTCGATGATTTGTTCCTCTGCGGCCTCCACTATTGGTACTGTGCCGATTTCTTCGACTCCGGCGACAAGTGGATCTGTGCCTCCTCCCGATGCTGGTGCTGCTTCTGCTACGCCTACTTCTGCTGCGGATTGTGAGGCCGAGGTGGCGTAGACTTGGCCTCATTTTGTAATTTTAGTTTTACTTTGATGTAGTAAACTCTTAGTCATATGTAGCCCGAGAACTTTAGTCAGAGGGCTTGCACTTTTGTAAATATTTCCTCTTTTGCAAAATGTCGTGTTCGGTTTAGATTCTGAGATGCTTTTTTTTCTTTTGGCTTCTAGCCTATGCGTGCTGGTGGATCGTCGGGTCGCAATCGGGCTCCATCTCCTGCCGATGTTTTTGACTCCAGAGCTTCGTCGCCTTCTTGTCCTTCTTGCCGATGTGCTGAGTATTCCTCAAGGATTTCAGACCTTAAGAGCCGCTTGTCTTTAGCGAAGCGCCAAGCGCAGATGGCTATGGATAAAGCCAGCAAATCTTGCGGTTTTATGAAGCAGATATCCATACTCGAGGATAAGGTATCGGGTCTGACGGCTAGAGTTGTACATCTGGAGGAGTGCAACTCCTTTCTCATTGGTATTGTCGAATCTGCTTGCGAGTTGCTGCGATGTAAGTTTTCCTGCCACTTTCCTCTTTTTCTTTTCTACTCCCATGCTACTGGCCAATGACTTTTTTTGTTGTAGGTACTTGCTTGGACTTCGTTGGTGAAAGTCACCGTATTTCTGAATGGATCGCGGCTCTTGAGAGATCATCAGAGGGAGTCGAAAGTTTTTGGTCTGATCCCTGGCGCCGTAGTGCTATTGTACTTCTCCAAGATCGTGCTCATCACATTGGAGAAGCAGTTGATGGTTGTCGAAGATCTTTGACTACCATGCACTCCGTGATGCTTCCTCGTAACCCTCTTCCTGGAACTTTTCCACAGCTGCTTGCTGCTTTTAGATCTACTCAGCGAATTCATCGTCTGATAGAACTTAATTTAGTGGCTGGCGCCAATTTTGCACTTGGTTGGACACGTAAGTGGCACCCGAGGCTTAATTTTATTTCCATGTCACTAAGCTTGCCTTTAGGGGGAGCTCAACTGCGAGTTCATATGGATGCCACCCTTCAACCAGCGAGGAGGCTCATAGCTAGGTTGCTTCAGGAGGATGCCGCATTTTTCCGCGAGCATCACTATTTAGATCCTTTGGGCATAGATGATTCTGATCAGCCATTGATGTGATGCATGTATGTATTTTTGTGTGTATAATGCGAGAGTTTTTGTTTTCCAACTTTTTGTGTCAGAAATGTTATCCTCAGAGCATTCTACTTTGTGTGTATATTGGTGCGCTTGCCGCAGCTTTTGAAGACACGTAAACTCAAATAAGAGGAACTTTGTCTTTTATTTATGCATATAATGTAAGATACATGGGATGACCCAAGAGATCCGGCCAATGAGCTGTGTTCTTGGATCTAGAGGGCATTGCCCTGGAATAACTCATGGCTTTTACAGCCTTATTTTCCTACTCTACTTAATTGTTTGTCTTGTCGCCTATGCCGCTTGAATCTTCTCTTCTTCTCCTGTAGGCTTCTCTTGTTCTGGTAGCTGTACCCGAGGTTTCTTTATTTCTGGTTCCTTGGGGTTTCCTTCGAGTTGCTGCGTGACTCCTGTAGTCGTGCTTTTTGTTTTGTAGTTAGGTTCTCCGTAGCTTGCCATCATGCCGAAGTTTTGGGCCATCTTATGAAATTCCTTGTCGCAGAGATCTGATAACTCGAAGCTTCCTTTGACTATAATAATTCCTTTGGGTCCTAGTATTTTTAGTACCACGTAAGTATAATGAGGTACTGCCATGAATCGTGAAAACGCGGGTCGCCCGAGGATCGCATGATATTGTGATGGCCAGTCCATGACTTTGAAGTTGAGTTTCTCCCTTCTGTAGTTTTGTCGATTTCCAAAGCAGACGTTGAGTGCTATTCGACCAAGTGGATAATTAGCACTCCCTGGAACTATTCCGTGAAAGGAGTAATCAGTTGGTTTCAGGAACTCCAATGAAATGTGCATTGCCCGTAGAGTTTTTGCGTAGATTAAGTTTATCCCACTTCCTGCATCCATAAATATTCTGTCGACATCGTACGTCCCTATTTGAGCTTTGAGTACCAAGGGCGCGTTTCCTGGCCGAGGTACTGTTATTGGATGATCGTCTCTGCTGAATTCTATGGGTTGCTCTGACCAATGCAGATATTCCGTTGTTGCTGGAGGTGAAGTTATTGCGAGGTTAACTTGTCGAGTTATGCTTTTCTCCTCTTTGTTCGACTTGGGCATTGGCTGTATCATTGCTGTAATGTGCCCTTTAGATGGAACATATCCTTCATCGTCGTCGCGTCCCTGGTTTGATTGATCTTGGCCCTTGGGAGCTCCACTGTTTCCTTGTTGGATTGCAGGTGCGTTGCTTGTGTTTCCTTCATATCCCTGCCGTTTTGCCTCAGCTTGCTTGCTGAGTGCTGCTTCTTATAATTTCAGGAATGTAGTGCAATCTTTCATTGCGTGTCTGGATACTCGTTTCCCATCGACAAACGTGGAGTAAATATGACATGGTCCGTTGAGCATATCTTCTGGTGATGGGTTGTACTCTCTGGATTCCCTTGGCTGAAACTTTTTGTAGTCTTCTTTGCCGTAGCTATGGTATCCTGAACTTTTACGGTCGTTGTCTTGGTAGCTGTTGTCTTTATATCCTGCGGCTACTTGGCTGTGAGAGCCGTAATTGTCGTAATTGCGAGATCTTCTCCTTTGACCTCCATATCTGTTTCCTCTATCGTCCTCTGGCGATTGCGTGCGTTTATTGTTGCACGCATCTTCTCCATCTGCAAATCTGTTTGCCACGTCCATTAGATCTGATACTGTTTTCGGCTTGATTCTGCCCATCTCTTCGACTAAGTCTCCTCGTCGTAACCCGACTATGAATGCGTTTATTGCTCTTTCATCCGAGACTTCGACTGCCGAATTTTTGATTATACTCCACCTTTGGATATATGCTCTTAATGTTTCCCCGCGTTGCTGCACGCAGGCTTTGACTTCTTCTATGGATGCTGGCCGCTTGTATGTCGACTTGAAGTTACTCGTAAATTGTTTTGTGAGCTCCTCCCAGCTTCCAATTGTTTCCTTTTCTAGTTTGCTTAACCATGACCTTGCTGCACCGGTGAGGTGTAGTTGCAAACTTTGCATTGCTGTTTCCCTAGTTCCTGAGCTGCCACCAGTGCTGCTTCAGGAGTTTTTGGTATAATGTTTCCTTGCTCGTCGACCTATAGGAAGGACGAGTCAAGGTTTTTGGAGATACTTTGCCTTTCTGAGTACTCGAGATTTTCATATCTTGATCCATGTCGATGATGCCTTCTGTTTGTGTACGACGCGTCACTACGTGCTCTGCGAGCAGCGTCACTTGCTGCAATAGCTGAGTCCTTCCTTTTCTGTATTTCAATCCTCTCTTTTGCTAATTGCTTCACCTGCTGCCTTAGGGCGTAATGGTATCCCAAAAGCATGTTTTGGCTAGAATTTGTTGGTATTGGCGTGCCGTGCTCCACGGCTGTCTTGATTATTCTCCACTCATCGACTGATAGTCGAACTTTCTCTCTTGTTGTGAGGGAGTCAGCGGTTTCTCCTTCTGCTAAGTGATTCGCTCCTCTGTTTATGTTTACTGGATTAAGCACTGGGTTGTTGTTGTCATCGAGTTCTTCTGAATTGTCTCCTATGATGGCGAGTATCTGGTATCGATTGTCGAGTTTGCTGTTGTAACTTGAGAAGATCGAATTGTCATCTTCAGAAAGTTTTAATCCCGTCTTCCAGGTGTCTGTTGATTGATCTGAGGTGTCGTTGTGGCTGATCATGAGATCTTCGAGTTGCACTTCTAAGTCAAAATTCTCCATGGTTTCGTCGCCTCCTGCGATTTTTCCTTCTTCTGCTTCTGCCAAGCTGACCGGCGAGTTTACCTCGCTGGAAGAGCCTTCTGATGATTCCGACATTGCTACTGTCTCGGGCTCACTTGCCGACGGACCCGGTTTCATAAGATCTGGAAGGCAAATCGAACCTAGTGATCCGACGCGAAAGTTTAAACTTCCGATTGTTAAATCCATATCTTGATCCATACTCTTGAATACTTGCGAGAAACTTGACTGGTGAGGTTGAAAATCGATGGTTCCGAAGGGTATCTGAATTTCGTCGACTTGCGGATTGTTGTTGGCTAAAAGCGGAAAAGCCGTCGAATTCATGATTCCAACGCCCAGATCCCCACGGTCGGCGCCAATTGACGAGGGTTCAACTCAACAAATGTCCTAAATGAAGGACTTAGGATCGGGGAGATAGGGCGTCGGATGAACTCGAAGGTAAATTCAGTCAAACAAGGTGGCTATGAAAGTAAACGTGGGTGTAGAACCTAGCTTGCTTTCAATCTGTCCCACACCGTCCCCTCCTGGCCCCTATATATAGATGGCCAGGTCTCGAGGATCGGGTGGGATCCGACACAGATTACAATATCGACATACGACATGAACTCGTATTTCGACTAGTATTACAATTGGGCTTAGCCTAACGGGCCTCAGGGGTACTCAACTGACGGGCTCTATTATCCATACCCTTGTCAATGCTACTCCCGTGCTTTATATTTGTAAACTCCGGAGATACCTTGTATCATGGTGTGATGGTGACAGTGTGCGTATCATGTGTGTCTTTTTAGTTAATGTCTCTATGAATTGTTGGTGTTTGTTGGAACCATCTAGTGCGTTCATGGTGATAGTGCGGGACAATCTAGTTTGGGGAAATACGGACTTTGAGGAGTGCTTTGTAGCCCTATGCATGATTAGTGTTTGTTTTCCATTGGAGAATTGTTTTGAGTTGCATATTGATGTTAGTATCTATTGGTTCAATTATGTTATATTTGTTGAGAGTGTGTCCACTAGTGAAAGTATGATCCCTTGGCCTTGTTTCTAAGCATTGTACACCGTTTCCTTTCAGTTTCGTTACATGTTTGGTCGCAGCGATATTTATTTCAGATTACATTTACTACTTATAATCATCAATACTACTTGTATTTCACTATCTCTTCACCGAACTAGTGCACCTATACATCTGACAAGTGTATTGGGTGTGTTGGGGACACAAGAGACTTTCTGTATCGTAATTGCAGGGTTGCTTGAGAGGGATACCTTTGACCTCCTCCTCCCTGAGTTCGATAAACCTAAGGGAAACTTGCTGCTGTTCTACGAACCTCTGCACTTGGAGGCCCAACACTGTCTACAGGAATAGAAGCGTGCGTAGACATCAACCATACGGCGGCGTGGGCCAGGGGGCACGCCACCCTAGGATGTGGCTGCCCTCTGGCCCCCCTCCGGCTCTCGTTTGGTCTTCGTCCTTCGTCCGGGAAAAATAGGAGTTTCGGTCTTTGTTTCGTCCAATTCCAAGAATATTTCCTGTGTAGCTTTTCTGAAACACAAAAACAGCATAAAACAAGGAATTGGCACTGTGGCATCTCGTTAATATGTTAGTTCTGGAAAACGCATAAAAACGCCATGAAGTGTAAACAAAACATGAAGCAAATGGTGTAAAACAAGCATGGAGCATCAAAAATTATAGATACGTTTGAGACGTATCAGCCACACCTCGTCCAATATGTTGTTTTGGCAATAGCGTCAGGTTGGTGTTAGAAGCGTCGGCGCATTGTGCCCGTGTATTGGGAGCTGCTTCCCCTAACCGGTCTTTCAATACAGTGCGTCTAATAAATTATTTTACATTTTCTTGCATTCTTGAAAATTATGCAAAACAAACACACCTAGAAATAGACATAATTGAAAGACCCGCCCTTCAAAACTTCACCAAGTCCGGCTACATAGATTGCATCAACACATGCATAGAATCAAATGTAAAGAGTTGGCTCTTCCGACGGCACCGGTGCTGCCTCTTTCACCGCCGATGAGGCAATCGCATTTCTTGCAAGACTTGTTGACGATATATCATATGCCGCTAGCGGGAAAAGATGGTGTTTGTTGACGATACAATCATTGTCTTCTCCATCTTGGCGACTTCACGTTGCTATTGGCGGTCGCCCATGATCGTATCATCCGCCTAACAATCCTCCAACGACATCCCCTCCAACCGTTGCAGAGGTTTAGCCTTGGTCCAAGGCTTCACGAAGGATGTCTTCAATGATATTGCAACAAGTGCGAGCGGATTGCACCGATGACGGTGTGGTGGAATGGGCGGGAATGGAATAGCGGGCGGGAAAGGGAAAGAAAGTGGGGAAAGGGGAAAAGTAAAATAGGTTTTTGGATGTGTCAATGTGAAGGTTGGCCCACATGTATTGTTTGTTCGGTGTGTCCAGCACTCCCAAGCCGGCCCCTATGGGATGGGGCCTACATGAAAGTGCCGGACGTTATATTGGGCCAATTCGGCGCGTTGGATGCTATTGGGGGCACGAATGAGACTGATTTCTTATCCGTCGCGAAGAGATTCCAGTCACTCTTGTTTCAAGGGTTACCTGAACCGATCCACTCCTTTGTTTCATCCACCCACTCTAACCAAATGAAACAAAGTCTTAGGACAACGACGAACTTCTCAAGGTGAAGAATCTCTAGCCTTTCAAGGTTTTTTGGACGACAAACTTTCTCCCGGTTCACTTTGCACTTGCTGCTGGTAACCTTATCGCATCCCGCCCAAAAGTATGCTTGTAAAAGAGCAATAATCCAAATTATGACCTCCTTTGAAAGGTCGGGGGTAATATGATAGATAGCTTGAGACGTGAGAACGACACGAACCAAAAAAAACGTATGGCCATGTTGGCATTCTTCCAATTTCTAGATATGAACTTTCAGGCAATTTTATCCTCAAGGTGTTGAAGGTCCGCACATGTAAGACGAGTTATGTTTAGAGGAGGACCCAAATAACGCATTGGTAACAAAGTTCATCTCACCGGAAAGGTTGTAGGATATCAAGGTCAATGTTGCCACATTGAATGGGAGCAACAAGGCTTTTGTGGCTATTGGCAATCAATCCGGCAACATCTCCAAAGTTTGCAAGGATAGAAGCAGGATTAGCAATGTCTTCTTTGAAAGGAGCGACGAAAACCGCCGCATCATTGGAAAAAAGAGAGGTGCGGGTTATTGGGACTCTCCCACGTAGATGGTGGAGAAGCCTTTGTAATGTTGCCTTATTGAGGAAGTGGTTTATTGGAGCGGTGAAAACAGTAAGGGCGACAAAGGATCTTCTTGCCTAAGGCCACAACCATGCTTGAGGGGGTCACATGGCACTCCATTTAAAAGAATTCTCTAAGTGGATGTACAAAGTAGAGTCCAAACCCAATCACAAAATTTTACAGGAAGCCACAATGTCAAAAAATATCCATGAGGTAGTCCCACCTAACCGAATCAAAGACATTCTTGATATCAAGCTTGAAGAAAAGGCAAGGAGATTTGGTTTGGTAGAACTTTTGGGCCAGATTTCTCACATACATGTAGTTACCATGAATGCTTCTCTTTTTGATAAAAAGCACTCTGTGCATCGGACATAATGTCGGTCGTGTGAGGGGCAAGCCTAGATGCCATCATATTGGCTATATATTTTCTTATAGGTCATGAATGAGGTTAATGGGTCAAGCATCCTCGACACCATCTTTTGTTGGAATTAAGAAAATTTTGGCGGAATTGATCCAATGAAGGTTGGCAACATAAAGATCATGAAAATTGTTGATAACTTGCATGATCTCCGGCTTAATAATGTGCCAACACGCTTTGTAGAACGCCTCAATGAAACCGTCAGGCCCGTAGTTTTGTTGGTAGAAGACCCAAAAATAGCCCCCTTAACCTCACCTTCCCTGAAATCGCCATCCAGGTCGGAGAGGTCGCAATCCGGTTCCAATATGTGCTCCCAATTTAGGTCGGTTGTTCTCGAAGTCCCTTTTTTCAACATCAAGGTGAAGTGGGTTTGGATGATAGCTTTCTTGTCACCATGGTTCGTAACCCATCCATTGTTGTGCTTGAGTCTATGGATAAATTTTTTCCGGCCATGGGAATCGACACGAATATGAAAGAACCTTGTGTTTGCGTCAATACTTAGTTTCTGCACTTGCACAGGTTAACTAGTAGAGTAGTACTCCTTGTCTCCCTAGCGCAGCATAGATCCAAAACAAGTGATCTCAGATATGGCGACTAATTTCTCCATGGACAGAGAAGACATATTTACTACTCTTCCCACGCCTACTTCAGCTTGATACAATACACACTTCTGTCGCATGTACTGGATTTATCTAGTACAGTACTATCAATTCTGGATGCAAACGATGTATCATGTAGTATGCACTAATGCACAGCTGTGACGAGAGACAATTTTTTTTTTTACCGCCTCACAAGTGAACAACGCGAATCGCAAGCCAGCTGCAGGAGCAACTAATTAACCAGCACAGAAATCAAGTGCTGCTTAACCATCCAGCTCCATCACAGCACTTCACTGAATCAGTGGAGTCTCAGCATGACCCAGCTGTCTGCTGAACTCACTACCCAAAGAACATTGAGAAGAGCATTAGAGCATCTCCAGTCGTTTGGACTTTCCAGGCCGAAATCCGGCGCTATGTAGCGCCGGATGGATAAAAATATCGATCTGGGGAGGCCCATGTTCCCAGCGGTGAGTCCAGGGGAAAATTTGAAATCAAATACAACTAGACGAAAAACGTTTAAAGTTCAGCGAAATTTAGAGATATTTATATATATAGGGTGAATTTTTACATATATAGGCCGAATTCGTAATATATTTGAATTCGGCCTAACCTAAACTAAAAACACGTGTTCTACATGCCGAAATGGCGGTAGAAACGCGTGTAGTCGCCGTCGTCGTCCTGCGGCGGCGTCTGCTGGCTGCTCTGGCCGGGGGTCCAACGGCTGGACCCCTGTCCAACATCGCCGAAGCGCGATGGCGTAGGGCGGTAGAGGTCGTCGTCACTGGAGTCTTCCATCTTGACGACCGGCGCGCCGCCTCTGGCCGGTAGAGCGGCGGCTTTGGCGCGGCGCCGCGCCGCGCCTGCGCCAGGTCGAGCAGCCGCCGCTGCTGCTCCGCCTGCTCCCTCTCCCAGTCCTGCCTGGACCAGACGAGCGCCGCGTCCATCGGCATGGAGTTGTCGGCGGGGACGAGGTCGGCGAGCGACTTGGCGATAGCCTCGCGCATCGCCGCTTCCTCGGCGCGCGCGGCGTCCGCGTCGGCGAGGTCGAACGCGGCCTTGGCGTCGTCCTTCCTCGGCTTCCGCTTGCGGTTGCGGGGCGGCGAGGAGGTGCGCGCCCCCTCGCAGATGACAAGGGCGCCGCTGCTGCGCCTCGGAGGCGCGGATGGCGGCTCCTGCTTCACGGTCCTCGGCATCGATGCCGACCTTGAGGCCGACCCGGAGGATCGGGATGTCATCCGCCGCGGCATCCATGAGCTCCCGTGGCGGCGCGACAGCGTCGGTGGCTGTGGCGGCGGCATCCCAAGGACAGGCGAGTTCCCGCGCTCAATGTGCGCGAGAATGGCCTCGAGGGTGCGGCCGGGGGCGCTCCACCAACGGCGGCAGCCACCGGCGTTGTTGCGCGCAGGAGGAGGGGGAGGGCCGTCGTACGCGGCGAGTTCACGCTCGTACCTGCGCTGGAAGAACGCGTTCCACACCGCGTAGTTGCCCGGGTAGAAGCGCGGATCGGCGCGCTGCTCGTCGCTCATGCCCTCGAGGACCTCGTCGATGGCGGCGTCGAGGGCGGCGCCCATTGGCGGCAGAGGGATCGGGACGCCATCCGCGCTCAGACGCCATCCTCCGGGCCCGCGGAAGTCGGGCGGCGTCGGGTAGCCCGTCGCGTAGAGCAGCCGACCCTCCCACTGGTGCAGGGAGCGCCGGCCGAAGCCGTTGTTGGCCGCGCCGTCGTCGGATCCGTAGCCCGCCATTGCTTGCCTGGAGGAGGTGGAGGAGGTGGAGGAGGTGGAGAGTGGATTGGGGAGAAGCGGGTGAATGTGGCCAGCCAGACGCGCGGTAGGCCGCGATATATAGGCGGCCGCGCATTAACTCGCCTCGCCGCGTGGCTGGACGTCCATCGGCGGCAGCTTTTACAGCGCGTGGAAGACGACGATGCGCGGAAGACGATGCGATGAGGACGACGACCGCCCTCTCTCGCCGACAAGTCAGGGCCAGACGACGCGCGGGAAGTTTCCTCGCCGTTTCGCGCGCATTTCTTTCGTCCGGAGTCCCCGAGCGCGTCCCGGAAGGCCGGGGATGGCCTGGGCTCGCCGGATGGATGACGGCCCAAATCTGGCCGTTTTTCGCCGTCCGGATGAAGAAAAAAAAGGTGTCGAGGGCCTCTTGGAGATGCTCTTATGTGCCAGCTTCAGGTAAGACCTAGCTTCCTTTTCATCCATTTTAGGTTAGCTTTAGCTGGCTTCGCATGTTGCTTCCTCCTCAGCATGAACGCCGACCCACTTGTGTGAAGGGCTGTCTGGTGATCACACCCTAATAACAAACAACGCATTGTGCATTTTTGCTTGAAGATGCAGCATGTGCTAGCTACCAATTTAGCAACCCAGGTTGCTTCCGCCAGACACTTCAGCATACACATCCGCTGGCAAACCACATCTGGCAACTGAAACATAATTAAGCAAGAGCTAATCATCGGCTTCCTCCCGCCATATAGTATAAGATAATCAAACATAGGAATGAACGTGCTCCCACGAAGACCCAGAAAGAATGTGCAGCACATGGTCAGATAGCTTGGCCTGAAGCCAGCTGGTCAGTCACAGATTGCTGGTTGTTCAAGGTCTCCTCTGAAGGAATTTCAGGACAAGAAAGCATTCAGACAGTCTAGACCTGTGACTTCCTCCTAGTTTTTCAAGACTACTCCCTCCGTTCGGAAATATAAGATGTTTTAGCTTTGTGAAGTGAGTGTATCTAGACATCTTTTAGTGTATAGAGTGTATCTAGACATCTTTTAGTGTATAGATTCTAGATACACTCACTTCACAAAGCTAAAACATCTTATATTTCTAAACGGAGGGAGTACCTTGTTAACATTAAAAAAAAGTTCTGCTAAGTCACAATTTCATGAGGGAAATCTCTGGTTCGTGCAACAAACGAAGTGAACAGAATTCTGCAAAGAGTTGTGACTAAATTGTAGTACTACCTCTGTCCTTAAATAAGTGATTTGGGTTCATTTAAATTTGCATGTATTTAAATATGTTTTAGTATATAGATACATGCGAATCTAGACAAATTCACATCACTTATTTTTGACAGAGGGAGTACTAAACAAGAATTGCATCTCGTTTTCGTATTCGAAGATATAAGGGGCTGTTTGGTTCAGGGGATGGCATTTAGGGGATATGGATATCCCCAACCAGCTGGTTAGGGATAGCCAATTTTTCTGTTTGGCTAGGTATGACAAAAAAGTGGTTAGCCATTCCCCTTTCCTCTTATCTTCTTCCTCCACCTGCCCGCTTCCCCAGCCACGCCCGATCGGCCCGTGCTTGACCCGCTCGCCTCCGGTAAGCCGGCGCCATCCCAAGCCGTGCTGCACCCGCCCGCTCGCGCCTTCCTCCACCCGGTGGCGCGCCTGCATCCGCCCACGTCTCGGAGGCCGTCCCACCTCCTGCCTCCCTCCCCGGCGCCGACCGCGAGCTCGCGTCGACCCAGCGCCGGCCACGAGCTACACTTCTCGCCACCGCCCGCCGCCGCGCTGCACGCCCCTACCTGCAGACCGCCGCCCGCCGCGCTGCTCACCCCTCCCCGTCGTCTCAGGCCGCACAGCTCGCCCCTCCCTACCGCCTCAAGCAGCAAGCTCACGCCTCCCGGCCGCCGGCCGCGAGCTCGCGCCTCCCTATCGCCTGCCGCACAGCTCAGGCCTCCCCGCCCCTTCCCAGCCCTCCATGGACCATGGGCCACCGCAACAGTGGTCGGAGAGAGGAAACAAGGAGAAAAGGGGAATGGATAATGGTTGGTGAACGAATGACTCAAGAAAAAAACGGTTCGGGTGAGGCTATCGACGCTAGCCAGAAGTGGTTGAGCTCATCCTGCAGATTTGGTGGGATATGCTCAACCATCATTTTGAGACAAAAGTGGTTATCCCTATCCCCTCCACCCTCTAAACCAAACAATGGATAGCCACCAAAAAAATGGATATCCACTGCCATCCAGTGGATAGCCACTGAACCAAACAGCCCCTAAGGCTTCTGCGGCGGGCAACCTATGCTGGAACCCGAATTGTTGGTGCTAATTGCAGAACAATGAAATTGCAACCTCGTTAAGTCTAGAGTTCCCTATCAGAAAATAAACAAACAATAACAACGAATCATCAACAGAATTCCCAACTAGAAATGTAAATATGAGATAACGGAGAGTTGTCACTTCTTCATACAGACTGAATGTCAAAACAAGTAACACTGAAATTTAAATTATCAGGCTAATTACCAAACCGGCATGTACAGAGTAATGCTACACCTACGGATTAAACAGCTACGGACTCCTTACGCGCAGACGAAGCAGACTGATGTGGAGCCAGCGTGAAAATCGATCTGTCCCACGAAAATCCCTCGATACCAGGGGGAAAAAATCCCGGACGATGGCGTTCCTTTCCCCATCCCTATCTCTCAACCTCCTCAAGGGCTGCGCTGCGACCTACACCGGCGACGGAAGCTGAGCGGCTTCTTTGACAGGAGCGCGGCGAGCTCCCCTTCTCAGGATTTGGCGAGGCGAGCTCCACTCCTCGGGATTTGGCGCGGCAACCTCATCTGGTGCCTGCACGCGCAGCTCGTCGCAAGCGGAGCGGCGACCACTTGGTCGTCCGCGGTGCTCCGGCCAGCTCGACCTCTTAGGAAGCGGTGCAGCGCAGCGAGATGAACCTCTTCAGAAGATGAACAGCGACCTTTCGACCTATCGATCGTCCGCGGCGACCTGACGAGCTCGCCCTTCCAAAAACATTGCAGCGACCTCACCCTCTCAGTCTAATCTTTGTGTGAATTTTGGAAGCAGCAGCGACTCTTGGGAAAGTTCATTGATATGAGCAGCTATTGGTCTCATTTGTGTGGACTTTATTGTCAGATGTATGAGAATTTGATTGTCGAATGTTTTAGAGGTAGCTTTGTTCTGCTGGAAAAATGTGAGATACTGTGTATTGTCATGAATAAGAACTTGTTTGATTGGAAAATTTGCATTGCATTATACTGAATTATCTTGGCTGGCAAACGTGAGATAATGTACATTGTTGCATCTGGAAGGATCTTCTCATGCTTCCAAGTAGTAGCTGTGTACTGAAGGCCTAGTTTGATGACTTCTTCTGAAGCAAATTTTCAGAGATTATTCTGCGGTGATACTTGATAAATCAGATACTATCCTGCTGTCTCCTCTGTATTTCCTTGGTTGATGTAAGTTACCACATCAGATACAGTATAATGGAATTGTAGAACATGAGGAAATGATCAACAAGGTTTGAAAGATTATAACTGGAAAAATCTGGAGTGCAATGTTCAAGTAGCATTTGCTTCCCACACCAATTATGTATTGACTGGGTTTGCATTCAGAGATGTAAAATGGCACCACTAACTCTTATCGTGGAACTGACTTGTTTCTTTATAATGAAAATAGACAGTAGATCCTTGGAGAAACTCATGGCTTTTACATTCAGTTGTCAAGTGCATAAAAAGGGACTGCATCCAACATCTTTAAATTACAAAATCGTGTCTAACTCTGATCGATCTTATCGCTGGGCCCTCCGGTTCCATCAAATTGCAATTGTTGAAATCTAGACAGAGCATCAGAGTTTTGCTGAACTTGATACATCATGCTTGTATATTCTCGTAGAATTGGAGGCGTATCAAGTGTAGACGAGGCTCCATATGGTATTGCAAGTGTCATTGTTGGATTGACTTTGCCACTACTAGTGCCCAAGTTAAATGAAACCTGCTACAAACAATTCAAAAAAGATTTGGATCTTGAATTATTTAGTGGAAACAGAGAGATGAGAAACGTACATCAAACGTAAAAATCTTCCGCTTCAGTTTTTCAGCAATCGCAGCTACGATCGTTGACTAGTAATGAGGAAATCTTTCATCATCTGAACAAGGACAAACCTGCGTCAACTAAAACAGCTCGGCCGTCTGTCAGTCTGGATAATTGCGCGCTCTTGCGTCCACGGCGAGCAGATCGAAGGCGTCGCGACGGTCGACGGTGAGGTCTCAGGTCTAGCTGCAGGCTGAGGAAGATGGCCGGTGTTCTGCCTGGCTGGCCATTCACGACGGGGCAGGTGAGGAAATCTGAGCACGGTGGGCGACCGCCGCGCGACCTGGCCGTCCACGACGGCGCCATAGAGGCAACACTCGGTTTCCAATCTCAACAAAGGGCAAATATTACGTGCAGTTGCTGCTTTTCGCCGCATAATTAACGGGCTGATTGTTAGCGGGCGAAACGTCCTCTTTTTTTTTCATGGGCACGTCCCCACGTCGGATTGCATCCTCGTCAGCGCGTAACAAGTCCGTAAGGTTCCGTAGGTGTAGCATTTCCGGCATGTACAGCATCTAAACAGGTGCCTAAACAGGAGAGGCCAAACGGCGCAAAAATGGAGTTGGGTTAAAACTAGAATCAACCTAACTGAACCAGCTTCGTCGCTGATCTACTTTTTAAGAATACAGCAACCCAAAAATAGTCCAAGATTCAAAATCTGACTCGATGAATTCACTTTCCATTCCTTTACAGATGAACAGAGCACCATGGTATGAACATGAACTGTAGTCATTGCAGAACAATTAGCTTTCGCCGAGAGAATTTCTTGGACCAGTAGGGCAGAGGCTCAACACTGAATCTAGCAATTTGCGGCACCTGACTGATGGAGCACTTGTTACCTTCAAGCAGACGATGAACAGATTCCATGTCTCCAGACAAGCCTTGTTGGTGTTTTGCCTGAACTCTGATGAAAAAATCAAAACCAACTATGCAGCATACTCGCTCTCGATCACCGGCTGTGTTCGCGTCCACAACGCCACAGGTGCTTGCGTCCGCCCAACCTGCGCCATGCGCAGCGTCTCCCCAACCTCTGAATTCCGTTCCATCACCTCCAGCTTCCTGACCCTCTTGTACCTCACCATGCAGAGAAGAACCGAAGCCAGCATCCCCAACGCTACGGCGCTCCCGACCACGGTAACAGCGATCTTCCACGCCTGCGAGCTCCCCAGCGCACGACCTCCTGTGTCCGGTATCAGCGGGGCAATTGCGGCCGGTGACGCCGGAGCAGGACGAACCTCGGTAGAGTTCACCGCCATCGAGAAGTGCCCTCCGCGGTACGCCGCGCACACGTTGCCGCCTGCCTCCGGATCCCGGAACCGCGGCGCGCCGTCCAGATCGAACCACACGCACCGCGGCGCCGGACCGCCTGACGGCGCCGCCCTGGCATTGCGGAAGCTTACGAGAATTGGGCTTGCCGAGGCGACGATGCCGAGCTCGGGCAGCCCCAATGCCGAGAGGTTGGCAGCGTCGTAGGCGAGCAGCCCGAGCACCGGCGCGAGGTAGGTGTACCCGGGCGGGAGCGGGTAGTAGCGCTCCGACAGGTTGCCCAGGTCGTGGTACACGAGCACCGCCCTCTCGACGTGCGGCTGCGCGACGACGCCGGCGGGGAGGCCGAACTGGAAGTAGGCGGCGAAGCCTCTCCTCCGGAGGCTGCCGCTGCGCAGCCGGAGCGCGGACACGGTGATGCCGGCGAGGTTGGTGGGCACGGTGCCGTTGTAGACAATGCCGGTGCGCGGGCGCCGCGCGAGGGCCCGGTACGCGCGCTCCTGCAGCGTCGCGTCCAGGGCCCTCGCTGGCGACGCCGACGCCGACGGCTGCTGAGCCGCCGCCGGAGACGAGCCGCCCAGGAACAGCAGGTGGAGGAGGCAGACGCACGCCAGGAAACCCATCGGCGCCTCGCCTGGGCTCTGCCAGGAATCCAGGAGCGGAGAGGATCCACGGCCCCGGCAAAGAGCGGCGCGCGCGCGAGCGAGAATTTACCGGCTGTGACCTGCGCCTCTTAACTCGGGGAAGGAAGCAGTACGAGATTCGGCGCGGGAAAACCTGGGATTCTCTGCCAGGACGCGCATTAGCTCCAACGGAGCGGGCTCGATCACTCCCCCGGCAGCCAGCAATGTGTACGGGAGCTGGCTAGTAGGAGGGGACAAAGACGGGACTGAGAAAACAAGAACGGATTTTTTTTCTTGCCCCGGGGAAGTGAAGATTTGGTTCCAGAATTGGTAGGGGACGAGGAGCGAATCGGTTTTGGAGGAATCGGGGGCAGGGAGACCGGAGGCCGCGGGAGTTAAGATGATTGGCGACGCCGGGGGGATTGGGATCGGCAGGAGTGGAAGAGGGAGTGAAGTGGAGGAAGGGACAGAGTTCTTGGTGAGGGGCTTGATGGGAATTACTGTAATTTGGATGTTTATGTGGGAACAGAAGACACGAGGCTTACAGTTGTCACAGCACAGGTAATTACCGATCTACCCCTGGGAGGCTGAGCTGACGTGTGGGCCAACGCAGCACGTGCCTTGTGTGCTTGTCCAGGGTGTCCTTTTCCGTAACGTTTGGATTCTTCCGAGGGGCTTTTGTGCAAGTGAAACTTCTCCTCTGCTGTAGCTGTAAAGGAGAGGCCTCTCCGTTAAAGTCGCTGGCTTTGTGGGACCAGTAGCCTGAGGCCCAACGGCCAGTCACACGTTGACTAACTTTGCCGAATCTATTTCCGACGTATGGACTGGGAATATAAAGAGAGAAATTACAAATTTAGGAAACATTTTGTAAACTTTTCAAGCTATCACTCTAAACTGGACCCCACTGATGTGGCAATTGTGTAGTGATTAGTGGAGGACCTGTGCTCGCAGGTGACTGCTGATCTCGGACACCCGGCCAATCTCCAGTGTCGAAAAAATAGAGCAAATCTATATTTATAGTGTAATAAAATTCTGAAATTAATAAAGAAATAATGTTCTGATTTTAGTCTCCCGGGGTAGACAAGTTGTCAACTCCATCAAAATATAAGTTCAAATAAGTGGCCACGTGATAATTTTTAGTTGGTCCAAAACCATTCATTCCAAATAACATTCACTCAATATTGCTGTCCATCAAATTTATTAACTCCTCCCTCGCACCTACGTTATCTTACGCAAATATAAATGTATTAGGTTGAAGGGAGTAAATAAATTGTTAATAATGATTAACTTTTCTTGATTCCTTCTACATTTTACACAAGGCTGGCACCGTATCACATCGTGAGCTTCCTTATGTAAGTTAGAGGATCCGGTTTCTAAACATGAGTTAGCCCAGTGATTTTTTTTCTACAGACTTATTTCTACTATGAGCTTCTACTACCTCTGTTTTATAAATATAAGACATTTATGAAACGCATGTAGTAATATTTAGCAAAATACTTTGAAAATTTTAATGGCCACAGCTAAGTTCTAGAACTTAAAATGTAGCATTCTTATGTTTGATAATTTTTCAAAGAGGATTACATAAAAAATCTAGGTTCAATTTTTTTTTGCACGAATTTGTTAAGTGGATGAGCAAGCTGTCTCGAGTTTAGCCACATTTGTGGCTAGGGCAGATTCATTGTTCATATTAAAGAAAAGAAATTATGGTAATGTACGAACTTAACTACGTCCTTTTGGTGTGTTTATTTGCTGAAGAGTGAAGCTATAGCATAGTACATGGCACCCGACTCTCGATTATGTTGCAGCATCATTAGGAGATATGTTTTAGATGTGACGCAACATGGTTGGCATCGTCGAGTGTTTCTCTCATTATACATGTGGTTTTATTCTATCCCGTTTCAATCATGGATATTCTCTTGCTGCTCAAGGGATCAGAATTCGCTAACGAGAGGCACACAACGCAATAGCTACTAGCTAGCCACTACCTCTGGCTATACGGTTATGATCTGGCTCTCCATGAATGAGTACTCGTCGATATAGTCGTTGATTAATGATCAGAAAGGTCTAATACTTGATGATGATTCCATTCGTGTGTGAGTTAGTGGTCACCGCAACTGGCTAGCTCAAGTATGTTATAGTAGATCGACCGGATCATGAGTACTCCTTCTGTTTTATTGAACTTGTCGCTAAAATGGATGAAACAGAGTGAGTAATTTTTAGCACATTCTAAGTACTATGCGCATCCCGCGGGTCTTCAGAATAAATAGAAAACACAGTATTTTTTTGAGCTAAAATAGAAAACACGGTATAGTTTGATGCACGGCGGCACGTCTGGCACCATGAATGTTGGATCGCGATCTAGGTGGATTAAGTTTGTCATGCATTCATGTATGCATGCACACGCTGACAGGGAAGGACCATGGATCGGCCATCTTGGTCCTGCATACGTACATGGGCGATCTAGGTGGATACATCGAGACTACCACAACTGGATTGCGTGTATAGCCAATTTCAGGCCATTAACTCCTCAAAAACTACTCATACGTTCGTACATGGTGTAGTAGGTACGTAGAAATTGATGACATATCGTATCGTAGTAGTATAAACATTTGTCCTTTTACCGTGTAGTGTTAACAATATACTAGTACTATATTAAAATTGTGACTTTAAAATTACGGGAGAACCTTCGTTGATATTTTTAGATCTATGGTTTGGTATCTATCTTTGACTGTCTACAGAAAAATATAAGATTATGTCATGGAAAAAGAAAGAATTTGAAGACTCGAAGATTTGCTAGTTTTTTCAGACTTTATTTTATAATTATTAAAGTCAGCTCGTGTATCTCTACCACGTACTATTTATTACTATGAATATATGTGGTATTGATTGTTAAAAAAAACTGCAACTCTAAAGAGAAGCGGGTGCCGAATCACGGCCTCGGCGACGAATAAGGGCATTGGTGGTGGCCGGCTTGTAGAGGGAAACTACAGGAGAACAAAAATGTTGTCCTATTTGCCCGTGGGATGACATTGTGATGTCACAAATTCAGTGGGAGAATTAGCGGCTGCACCAAGTGGGATATCATAAAATGCAATTTTTCTTTAGATTAGCGACTCTGAGGTGATAAGTGAAATCTAGAAAATATCCAAATAAAAGTTACCACCGAATGATTGCTTGTTGGTCCTATCTTATAAACGTTCTTCGGCCACCTTCATATTGGGAAGGACCTTGGAAGATGAAGGAGAAATAAGATGGAGGAAGACCAACGAGGTATGGATGACCGGTGCATAGAGACCGGGCATCCACGGAGGTTCACCGTCACCCAAGTCCCCAGGCTTTAGAAAAATGGTGCGATTAGGGCGCTAGCGCTCCACCTCGTTGCAACTTGTGGTGGATGTGGTGCATGGTGAGACACATGGAGAAGTAACAACGCAAAGGTGTAATAGGAGGAGGAAGAAAGGAAATATGGTGGTGGCGAGGTAGCCATGGAGGAAAGGAGGGGCAAAAATTGTTCGATAAATCGCATGGAGAAACATAAGTGGTTGGGGAAATGAGTTGTGCATTATGGGAGATAATTTTTTGAGTATAAAATACTCAAACCATTCACTTGGCGGGAGGGAAGTTTTATGTTGTGCCATCAACTCCAAGCACGGTTATCCTCGTCGATTCCCTCCAATCCAATCGATTTCCGCCACCGCCACTGGCCGTGTGGGCCTTTAATTTGGTCGCTCTCAGGCCTTGAGGCACCAAAATCGCGCAGGGAGGGGTGGCGGTTGGGATCGGAGATGATGCGGCCAGGACTAGGAGGCGGCACTAGTTCGGATTAGGGACAATGCAACCGAAACTGGTGGGTGGCAGTGGTAGGGCTTAGGGATCACGCAGCTGAGACTAGGAGGACGTGGAGAGAGAAAAACAAGTAAGCCCAATGACATATGGGCTCCATGTGCAGTTCTTTCGACCAGTTCTTACGATTTCTGTTTTATAATGTCATCGTTTCCTAAACTCAGTACTTGGGATAAATTGTTTTTTTAGTATCTACTAGAGATACACTTAGACGTGTAATTTGTTTTCTTCATGCTTTCTCATCCATTTGACTACACAACAAGTGAATGTTCAATTCTAGCAAGGCCGTGCTTTCAAATTCTATCATTCCAAGGATGTTCGGGACTGTGACAGAGCTTCATTTGTGCATTTTTTTTAAAAAATTACGCCCTTCATTGTCATTAAAATAGATGTATCTAGAACTAAAATATGTCTAGATATATATTCTATCAATATTTTTTATGAAACAGAGGAAATATTAAATAGACCATAGTGGCCTTTGCTATATTTTTATAGAAGATTTAGCGCATACAACCGGGGTTGCTGAAAGGACAAGATGTCGCCTAGAGGGGGGGGTGAATAGGCGTTTTAAAAACAATTACGGAATCGGCTTGAAGGAATGCGGAATTAAACTAACGTTTATTTTCTTCAAGCACAAAACCTAAAAATGCTAGGCTCAACTAAGTGCAACAACAACAACTAGAGATAAGCAAGATAGCACAAGATATATTTCACAAGTGATAAACAAGATATAAGTACTTCAAGCACGAAGGCTATCACAAGGAAATAAACTCGGGTATAGAGATAATCGAGGCACGCGGAGACGAAGATGTATCCCGATGTTCACTTACATAAAGTAAGCTAATCACCGTTGGAGAGATGCGGGAAACCACGAAGGCCCCCGAACGCCACGAAGGCTCACCTTCTTCTCCGAGTCCCCCACGAAGCTAGGGACCCCTTCTTATGGTTAGCTTTTCCTCCACTCCGGAGATGGCAAGCTCCACAACCACTTCACACCTCCCATGAAGGGGAAGCCCGGGCCTCTTCACAATCTTCCACGAAGAGGTCACCGAGGCACCAACCGCCAAGCCAACTAGGAGGTCACCCTCCAAGAGTAACAAGCTCACGGTCTCTCACTCAAACAAATCGTAATGGAGAGCTCAACACTATGCAAGGATGCAAAGCAAGAACACAAGGGGAAGTGCTCAAATCCTTCTCTCTCAAATCCCACCAAGGCAACAAATGCTATGGAGGAGTTAGAGAGGAAGAACAAGGGTGGAGGTCAACCAATGACTCCAAGATCTTGATTCCAAGGATTCCCCTCACTTAGAGGAGGAATGAATTGGTGGAGATTATAGATCAAGATCTTCTCTTCCAAAGCCCTCAAAAATATGCAAGAATCATAGGAGGGAAGGGTGAGGAAGAAAGCTTATGGAGGTCAACAATGGTGGTGCAAATGAAGCTCAAGAACCCTAGAAAACCATTGGGGAAGAAGCCCATTTTATAGGGAAAACCAAATATGGCCGTTGGGGTCATTTCCCACTTGTTCGGGTGATTTCCGGTCCAAAACCCGGTCCAACCGGACCTAAATCCGAAAATACAAGAAAACAGTTCTGCAACTTTTCGGTTGATTTCCGGTTCAATCCGAGCTCGGAACCGGCAGAAAATAGCCTCACAAAAAATGCGATAACTTTCACATCCGGACTCCGATTTTAGCAAACTTGGACTTTTTGAAAAGCTAAGAAAAATATCTATCCAATGAACCACATAAAGCCCAAGAATTAGTAAGATGTAAAAAATCAAATAAGGAGAGGTGAGAACCTTCCATAGGAAAGAACCGGTAAAACCTCCAAACTCGAAAACGCGGTAAAAGATGCATACGAATTCCGTTTTCGATGAACTTGGACTTGTTGGAAAGCTAGCAACAAGCACAAGAAACTCACATGGAGAAACACCAAGAAGCAACAAACTAGGAAGATACAAAGTATGCAAAGGATTGAGCTCCCTAAGACAATGTGATCAAGTTGCCCAACCGAAAGCCCCTCTTGATAGTGCGGCTATCTATCCTATAACCCGGTCTCTCAACAAACACCTTGAGACCGGTAAAAGGAAAACCTAGCAAGGACAAACCTTTGCCTTGCGCACCCCGCTTGATCTTGATGATGATGCTTCATGCTTCCGTCAAGCCGGAATGCTTCACTTGATCATTGTTGCTTCGTGAAGACTTCCAATATGCTCCCCCATACACCACTATGGGATACCTTCACTAAGGCATGTCTTCACAATTCCATTATCACCAAATGGATGACAAGCTTCAAGCATATGATCTTTTCGAGATTCTTATCTTGAAACTTGCACTTCTCAACCTTGATGACAACCACCACTTGATGTCATCCTTTCATGGGATATATGAAATCTCACTAGTGATGCATATCCATGACACAATACCTAACCCACATAGACAACACAAACACACATATATAATGGGTTAGTTCACAAAGCATAATTGACAAACCATACTATACCACAAGAACGATTGGTCCCATGTGGCACATTCCTTATGCTTCATGTGTTGACCAAACTAGAATCCAATCTTTGATCTTTGCCTTGGTCAACCTTGAATCTTCTCATGCTCTATCACAATATCTTGAGCCACATAAAGAATTCTTCATTTGATTGCATGCTCTAGGTATTAGTCAATCATATCTCAACTCATGAGACCATCATGACCTCAACATAGAGCCATATCTTGAATTCTTCTCATGTAACCAAACTCTCAAGATCTTGAGACTCCTTGGCTTAACACATAAGCTAGAGCATGGATTACTTGAGTTCTACACAAGAACTACAACTCTATTTCTTCTTCTTGATCATATTGGATTCATCTCTTCTATTCAATGATCTTGAAGCCAATACTTAAGATATATCATTATCTTCATGGCATCCAAGCTTTGAATCCAACACATAGACTTCAAGCAATTCCTATGAACAATTCCTTCACAAAAAGCTCAATGAAAACATTAGTCCATAGGGATTGTCATTAATTACCAAAAACACACTTAGGGGCAATTTACCCTTACAATCTCCCCCATTTTGGTAATTGATGACAATCTCAATAAGAGGGTTTATATAATGAATAAAAGAAACTAATATGCAACTTATCCGAGAATAACTTGCATACAAGAGGTTGTATTTGATATGGTCAAGTAACACGAAGCTACTACCGCATATCAAAACCAATTGTACTCACATAAACTACAATGAATATGGTTGATGTGAGTACAACCAAAATATATAGAGCAAACTCCCCCACAATATATGCACGTGTGATGAACTTGAATTTCATTGCATATATTGTCAAGATAAACCTTTGATGGAGTTTACACTATATATTCAACCATGCAAAACATCTAACAAAGAAGAGATGCATGAAAGGTAAACACTTAAGCACAAACCAAACTTAAGTATAAAAACTATTTCCCTTAAACCCTCTAAACTTCTCCCCCATTGGCAACGATTGCTAAAATGGATGAAGGAATTTAGAAGGCCAATATAGTATGAGTTCCTCCCCAAGATGTGCATTTCTCATAAAAATGAGTGAAATCATATGCACTTATCAAATTAACAATATTTGGAGGAAGTCCAACCATATTGAGGATCAAAGATTGCAGAAAGATGACATAGTGAAGGAAGCTTCAACGAATAAAGCAAGTAAGCAATCAAGAGACCCAAAGAACCAATTGGACAGAAGAAGAAGTGATGATAAGAGCTACAAGATGCTTTAAATGAAATAAGGAAGCTCCCCAAGGTTCATGCATAAATTTGAATTTTTGTTGCATTTGAATACAATATGCACAAACATGGAATCCTCACTCCCTATATATCATTTAAAACAAAACATGAGCACGAAAGAATACAAAAGGATCAATACGCTTATCAAAGTGAACTTTAGTCCAAAAAGATTCACGAGATATGAGTGCGAGAAGAAGCAATAAAGAATAAACAAGCACTCATAAATCAAGTTCTTACCAACACCATCAAGAACAAAATGGATAAGAAAGATGGTCGGCAAAGAACGAGGATATCAAGGAAAGAAATTAACACTCTTATGCATATATATTTCTAAGTGGACAAAAATCATGATGAACAATCCACAAAGGAACATGTATACACAAGAGGTTAGTTGAAATTAAGGAAGACATGATATCCAAGAGAGAGTCATAGAATATACCAAATAGCTTTGCTAGAAAGCATATATAGCTCAAGGCTCCATTTTCCATTATGGTATATTAATAAACTCCCCACGCAAAATCATCAAAGCCATCACAACTAGCAATAAGGGATCAAAAGATAGTCGGGATGCTTTGAAAGGCAACAAGCATAATAAAGAAGGGTACAACTTGCAATATTATCTATATTGCACATGAGAGAGCATTGAGGAATTAATATGCAATAAATTGCTAAAATGGCATAATTGGGATTGGTGAATCATAAACATGATTTTATATACTTCCCATCATATGCAATCATCTCAACTTGCTCACATATGAAATAAAGATATTTCTTTATAAGACCTTTGCAAGAACCGCAATATTTGCAAATAAATATTATCATGCCAAGAACCAACCTACAAGAGTTGGGATGCTAGAAAAGTATGCATGAATGTTATACTTGTTACCGAGATAGCAATGGTGTGATGTAGTAGATAAGAGTTCGCCGGTCATCCTAGCTTGGCTCCAATAATCATATGGTGATAACACCTTCCCTATAAACGAGACAAGCATCCATTGCATCTCCAATGTACCTAAGACAACATTCAAGTACATCTTGGTCCCCGAACTTATTGGGTCCAAAGTGGTTAGACTAACCACAATACATATGATAGACTCCATATAAATATATGCATAGTTAGAGATGAAATTTGAATTTCATGCGCATCTTAGCCATTTAGGATTTGATGGAGTATAACATATATATTGGATCAAAGAAAGCAACTAAGATACAAAATTAAGCATAAAGAGAATATGCACGCACCTATCTTTCAAGATCCAAAGAAGATACAATTTAGACAAAAACACCAAGAGTACAAGGAGGTAAAAAAGGTGTGAAAAACACATTATTTGTCCAAATGATATCAAGGGAACAAATCAACAAATGATTTATTCATAAAATTCAACAAATGAACCTAACAACTTATTGAGCATGAAATAATAAATAAATAAAAGCATGCTCAACAATTTATCTCATTCGAGCAAATAAATCATAGAAGAAGGAATGAGATAACTAACTCCCAAAAGAGCAAGGTTCCAACAAATAAACCAAACCCTCTACACTTTTCACAATGGCACAAGTACCGAAAAGAAAAGGTTTGTCTTATAACAACACACACTTGATGGGATCAAGAGATGAGACAAAGTCAAGAAAAAGATCCTCAAGAAGGCAATAAGACAATGAGAGTCAAAATAATTTATTGGCAAGAAATATGGGCAATAAGAGGCAAATTCCAAGGTGAAGATGATCTAGAGGAATTACCATGCATATATACGAATACCAATTGTCAAAGACAAGAAGTTCATATTGGAATTATTTTCCGGTGGTGTATTGCAAAGATATTCAAGATCAACTTCACAATAAAAGGCATATGGTTAAATATTCAAATTAAGC
The DNA here is from genome assembly GCA_007115705.1 of Dactylis glomerata. Taxonomy (NCBI): domain Eukaryota; kingdom Viridiplantae; phylum Streptophyta; class Magnoliopsida; order Poales; family Poaceae; genus Dactylis; species Dactylis glomerata. The sequence goes on along the minus strand of QXEO01000472.1, from coordinate 2,180,948 downwards.
ACCATGCACGAAAAAGGATTCTTGGTAGCTCCAAAAATAGTCAAACAATCATGCAAAGCAATGATTAGAGTAACTAGAAGCAAACGGCTTCCTACTTATGATATATATATAAATATATTTGAGTGAAACCGCACCAAGAATTCTTACTCAAACCAAGACAAAAGAAATGAGATATAAAAACTTTTAAGAGAGAGCGGAGCTTGTTTGAGCAAACATGCCACCAAGGAACAAGATAATTAACAATATCAACACTAAGTGGCAATACCTCAAAAGTTCACATTTCCTAGGATTGAGATATGCACAAGGCATATTACTCCCCCATAATGTGATATTCCATTCTTTACTACAAGAGGCAAATAAAATCCAACTAGAGATAATTAATGGAGATATAAAATTTGAATATCTCATGAGCATGGCATACCACATAGTGACTAGGTAATCTTGCAATATCAATACTAAGTGGTATTACTCATGTGCACGCATTTATAGGATTGTGAGGTGCCCATGGCAAATCACTCCCCCAAAATGGGATGTTCCATTAATCACTCAATAAGAGCCAAATAAGATACCAACAAGATGCATTAGAGGCCCAAAGCAAACACACAAGTATATGATGTGCCAAACAACCAACACCTACTTGAATACACAAGTTAAGAAGGTGTAAGGAACAACATATACAAACACATACTTGGTACAAAACCAAAACATGCAAAGGGGCAAGTAACTTACAATGTAAGGAGGTTAAGTACAAGTTACCGCAAAGAGGCACATTGGATATAAGATGATAGTGTCAATGACTTGGCTTGATGAAATAAAATTAATGAAGATCCCTTAATTCTTCATGAGGTAGCCAAGTCTCCAATGCCCTCCACAAACACCTATTGATCAAGTTTTAGCTTGTTGGTCCCCAACCAAGTTGGGTCCTAAGAGGTTAGTCACAATAGGCTTGGCAACCCAAATGGTTCTTTTCTTGACACCACTTTGAGTTCCAACAAACTTGGCAAACACATTGCCATCCTTATCTTTCCTAAGAGAATAATCATCATCAACAATAATAGGATTAGATAAGGTACCGCTTAAGCATGAAGAAGCAAAGTGCCCCTTCTCACGGCAAATATAGCAACAAGTGCTACCCTTTCTCTTCTTCGTTGATTTCTTGATTTGGGAAGCTTCATCTTGATTCTTCTTGGGAAGTGGCCTATCTTCAACTTGAGGTCGAACTTGAGCTTGACCTTGTGCCCACTTCCCTTGTTGCTTCTCACTCAAGTGCTTCTTCTTCAATGGGCAAGATCTCACATGATGCCCTTCAATCTTGCACTTGAAGCAAACAATCTTGGCCAAATTCTTGACTTGGTCTTGGCCCTTCTTCTTCTTGTTGCTCTTGGACTTGTTCTTGTTATTGGAGTTGAATCCAAGTCCACTCTTGTCATTAGGGGATTTTTGCACACTCAAAATATTATCGAGTGTGGATTTCCCTTCATGACGCTTCTCCAAGTCTTTCTCCAAACTAGTGACTTGGGCCTTGAGCTCTTTGATTTCCTCTACAAGGTTAGTAGTAATACGAGTACTAGAGGAAGTAGAAGCTTCATTGTTAGAGCAACAATGCATAGCAAGTAATTCATCACAAGATGTAGAAATATTTTGCCTAGACAAATTACTAGGACTAGCACATGATAATATAGCATTTTGGTTTAAAGTAGTGCTAATGTCCAAATGAGGCTCACAAGATGTTTCCTTAGTGATACTTGCCTCATGAGCTAACTTTAGCCCATTATAAGAGATTAGGAGATCCTCATGAGAGCCCGAGAGCTTTTCATGGCTTTCCTCCAATTTCTTATAATTGCTTGTTAGCAACTCAAGTTGAGCCCTTAGCTCAACATTCTCATTTAATATAGATGCTTCACAAGAACTAGAGTTAGTAGCACAAGCATCATTTATAGATTTAGCATTTGTAAGCTCATAAGATTTAATAGATTGAGATAGGCAAGAATTAGCATGCTTCTCTTCGGATAGCTCTTGCTTGAGGAGATTGAATCTCCATTTCCCCTCATTAACGAGGGAGTTCAATTCCTTAATGGTCTCCTTGTGGTCAAACAAGGTTTCCATTAAGTGTTCCACTTTAGCACGAGCATTATTATTACCCCGAAGAGAGGCATACACAATTCCCATCTCATGCAAGAAAGCTTCATTATCATCATCACTAACATCATCATCATCACTCTCATCATAAGGAGATGTGTCGGGATTCAAAGTAGGAGTTACCTTTGAGCCGCTTGCCATAAGGCACATGTGAACTTGGGTAGATGATGAGGGAACATCAATTGAAGCACATTCTTCATTTTCGAGTGTAGGACAAGCTCTTGCGAGATGTCCATACTCGTGGCATTCATAGCATTGCCTTCTCTTGATAGAAACCTTCTTAGTTCTCCTATTGATTTCTTCTTTAATTATGTGACCCAAATTTTCTTTAATTTCCTCTACATGGTTAGTCATACAACAACTAGAGGAAATAGAGTCATTTTGATCATGGTCACAACTAGAGACAAGCATATCATCACAAAATTTAATCAAGCAAATTTTAGGAGATATGCAAGGACCTTTAACACAAGAATGAGTAAAGAATTTCTTGCAAGAAGTGTTTAGGTCCAAACTCTCTACACCATTAGGATTTATAGAAATAGAATCATCGGTGCAAAGAACAAGACTACCATCATCACATATGATTTCTTCACTCACCATATCATTACCTTGTGACAAGTCACATGTTGGTGAAGTGGAAGAGCTTGAACAATCATCACGACCAGATGTGGAAGTGCTACTGGTTGATGGCGCCAGAAAATTAGCTGATGCGACCAGTTGATGTGGAAGCAGACTGTCCTTGTGCGTGGTGGATAACCAGCCCGTTGGGAACCCCAAGAGGAAGGTATGATGAGTGTAGCGGCTAGTTTTCCCTCAGTTAAGAAACCAAGGTTTATCGATCAGGAGAGAAGGGACAAACGACTGAAGGTGATGCAGACTGGCTTAATAACACTCCAACAAGGGCGCCGTTTAACGATACTTGTTGACTCGTCTTCGGCCAGTAGCAACGCGGAACCTGCACACACACAAACAAGTACTTTGTTCCCAACTTGCGATGAGGTTGTCAATCTCACCGGTTTGCTTGAAACAAAGATTATAAGCGTATCGAGTGGAAAACAATATAGTATGCGAGTAAAGTAAACAGTACGAGTAAAGTAAACAGTGATAGCAATATGATGTAAATAGGACCGGGATCCACAGTTCACTAGTGGTGTCTCTCCATAGATAAAATAACACATGCTGGGTAAACAAATTACAGTTGGGCAATTGATAGAATAAAGATAACGTGATATGTCAAGAAGATCACTATGAGATTTACTCTGGGCATTACAACAAAATACATAGACCGCCATCCAACTGCATCTATGACTAATAATCCACTCCCGGGGATATCAATCCGAACACCCCAAAAGTATTAAGTTGCGAACAACAGATAATTGCATTAAGCAAAGTGTGTAATGTAAACAAAGCATATGCCCTTGAGCATATGAATGTTGTTTTCTCCCTAGTAGCAACAACACATCTACCACCTTAGAGGTTTCTGTCACTCCCCCAGGTGAAATAGAGGCATGAACCCACTATCGAGCATAAATACCCCCTCTTGGAGTCACTAGCAACTACTCGGCCAAGATAGCTACTAACAACGGGGAGCATGCAAGATCATAAACAACATAGAGATAACAAAAGATATAATTTAGTATAGCAACTTAATCATAAACACCAATATTCATCGGATCCCAACAAACCAAACATGTAGAATTACATAACGGTGATCTCAATCATGTAGGGCAGCTCATGAGATCTAAACATGAAGCACATGGTGGAGAAGACAACCATCTAGCTACTGCTATGGACCCATAGTCCAAGGTAGACTACTCACTCATCGCTCCGGAGGCAAGCATGGCGATGAAGGAGACCTCCGGTGGCGATTCCCCTCTCCGGCAGGGTGCCGGGAAGAGCTTCTGGACCCTCCCGACCTTCGGGTCGACGGCGGCGGCGGATCGCGATGTGTTCTGGAAATCTGATCGGGTACTTAGGTTTTTTCCGTCGGGGGGTCTTTATAGGCGAAGGGGCGTCGTCAGAGGAGGGGCCAGGCGCCCTCACACGGGGGTGGCGCGGGTAAAATAAGACTTCAGGAACTTGTTTCGTCCAATTCCGAGAATATTTCCTATGTATCACTCTGAAACACAAAAACAGCAGAAAACAGGGAACTGGCACTGTGGCAACTCGTTAATAGGTTAGTTCCGGAAAATGCATAAAAGTGCCACTAAGTGTAACGAAACAATAGGCAAATGGTGTAAAAACAAGCATGGAGCATCAAAAATTATAGATACGTTTGAGACGTATCAAGCATCCCCAAGGTTAACTCCTGCTCGTCCTCGAGTAGGTAAGTGATAACAAAAGAATAATTTTTGAGGTGACATGCACCTACACAATCTTGATCATATATGTAAGCATTTGTGAGCTGGGATCATAAGAACTTAAAACATGGGCATGAAGATGTAATCATGACAATAAGAACTTAGCAACCATGTTGTAAACATGCAAATGAACACAAACAAAAGATCATGAAAATGAAACAATGAAAGTCAAACGTGTGTTCAAATCATAAGGAAAAACATACAAATGGTTTTCAGCTTGTCCTTCAAAGAGAGCAAAACATAAATGCATAGGACACCTTCAAGTTTAAGAGGGCGACTAGATACAAATAATTTAAGAACAAGTGAAACCAATCAATATGAGTCAATCAATGAACTTTGGGACAATGCATATCACACTAAGAATGACAACTATGCTCTCTTAATGGTGCATAAAGAAAGAAGGTGGTGACTCAACATAAAAGTAAAAGAAAGGCCCTTCGCAGAGGGAAGCAGTGATTGCAAGTTTTATAACCTTCAAAAATTATGGTACTTACCGGCTTTGAGCTCTCATTGCCCCCATCATAAGCATCTTGAATGGTTAAAGTTAATGCGAGAACAATTATGATGCATATGCTTGACAAATCATAAGTTGAAAACCTCGTGCCCCGTGAATACGAGTACCCAAACCTCATGCTACTTTACTTAGAGTCCCAAGCAAGGCTCTTGTCATTGTAAATATATGCATATCATTGAGAACCGCCAATGGGGTACCTCCGTGCCCGATGACATGGAACAAGCCCACACCAAAATGACAGGACAAGCAGACAATGAACACCTCGACATCTCTTTTATTTGCCTTTTGTTTAGCTTTTTATTGTGAGATACGTCGTCGAATGTTCACCATGGGTATGCTGCAAATTTCCACCATGAATTATGCATGGCTTAGATTGGCGGCCCGGTGTTTCCCTAACACATATACAAACTCCATGATCCCCACAAGATTCCCAATTCATTTCACACCGCGAGCATCCATAAACAAAAGATCACGATATCAACTCAAATAAGAAGTGCAATGTTGAAAGCTTGCCCCATGACAGCATGGATGGGCTAGAATCCAACTTACAACTTGCAAGCATAACAACTCAACATAAGAGACCACAATGTCAATTTTTTAAGAACAGGAAAAAGTAAAGTGTGCCTTCCGGTTCGTGAGAGCTTTACTGACTGAATTTCGCATAACACTGGTAAGAGTTTAATTTGAAGAGAAAATAAAAGAAAGTCAAATTTACTTGGAATAGCAAATTGCTAGTAGGTATGTATGGTGGACACTTTGGAAAAACTTTGGTTTTTAGGAGTTGGATGCACGAGTAGAGCTCATACTCAGTACAAGGCGAGGGCTAGCAAAAGACTGGGAGCGACCAACTAAGAGAGCAATAATGGCCATAATCATGCAAAGCGACAAAGCGACATTAAAAGAAGCATACGATGGCATCAAAAGTCAAAAACTAAATGATCATGAAGGCTATTGGCGACTTTGTAAGAGTCTAACATGTGTGAACATGCGTCAAGTCAACCCAAATAAAGCATCAAGGAGAAAACCAAAATAATGCTTCCATACAATAAAAACAACGCATGATTTTTTCAAAGGCTCATTAAGCAATCTCAGTTATTTGAGACAAGTCATGCTACAGCAAAACCACTAAGCATACTATCAAAAATACATCAAGCATGACATGAAAAAGCCTAAGCCGCAGTCTACACAAGCTCCTTCTTGTACCACTATTTTGCACAAAGCTTTTTCTCTTTTCCAACACCATTTGAAATTTTTATAAACACCTCTTTTGATGAAAACCAATAAAGATCAGAGGCAAAAATACACCTTGATGAAAAGATATGACAAGATCTGAACGCAAATCAAGGCGAAAATGGAAACCAAAAGCAGTAGCGGAAAAAGAAGAACACTCGATGAACGATAAGAGTGAAAAACTGAGTGTTCTTGGCAAATGAAAACGAGTACATCTCCAAAAGAAATTTGTTGGGGTCCAACCATTTATTGCAGCAACAAACAAACTAAACCAACTAAGAAAACTAAGACAACTGACGCTCCAAGAAAAACACATAGTGCATGAAGCAATAAAAATATAGTGTTTTGAAAGGTGACCTGATTTTTGCCGATGAAGAAGGGGTGCCTCGGGGGCATCCCAAGCTTTGACGCTTGTACTTCTTGGATATTTCTTGGGGTGATGCGTGGGCATCCCCAAGCTTGAGCTTTTGTCTATTCTTCAACTCATCTCATCATTCTTCAATCCCTACACTTGAAAACTTCCTTCATACAAAACTAAACACAATTCTATTAGCAACATTAGTGCAAGCATAACATATAATCAATCCTCTATTTGCTTCAGGTTTCAACTCAAAACCACCACATATATAGCAAATAATACTGTAGCAACCTCCCAAAAAGTTCCGTGATCAAAAGAACTCAAAAGAAAGCGATAAAGTGGCAAACACAAATATTGGCAGAAATCTGTCAAAACTGAACAGCTGACAAAGGTCGAATTTTTGAGGGATTTTATGTTGCTCAAATCAAAAAGTGTTCAACTAACAAAAGTTTGGATATAACCTGGGGCATATGCAAAAGAAATCGCAGGTACAAAAGATGAACAGAGAATTTTCACGAATTTTTACGGTGCAGCACCGAAAACAGTTTCAGGACAGCAACATCCCCAAATCTTTACCTCACTCAAATTAGAGGCTTATCTTGGCACAAAAACAAAATAAACAAGATAAGGAGCGGTCATTACAGTATTAATGACTTCCAAGACTCAAATAAAAGAAAAAGTACTGAAAAGAAACATTGGGTTATCTCCCAAGAGTGCTTTTCTTTAACGCCTTTGAGCTAGGCGCAGAAAATTGCGAATCAAGTAATATCAAGTGATGAAGCATCAAGCTCATAATTTGCTCTAAGAATAGAGTCAAAAAGTAATTTCTTTCTTTTCCTAGGGAAGTGTTCCATACCTTTCTTTAGTGGGAATTGATATTTGATAGTGCCTTCCCTCATATCAATGATGGCACCTACAGTTCGAAGAAAGGGTCTTCCCAAAATAATAGGACATGAAGCATGGCATTCAACGTCCATAACAAGAAAATCAACGGGAACAAGGTTATTGTTAACCACAATAATAACATCATTAATCCTTCCCAAAGGTTTCTTCTTAGCAACATCAGCAATAGGAACATCAAAATAACATTTTTCAAGCGGTGGTAAATCAAGCATGTCATAAATCTTTCTAGGCATGATAGAAATACTAGCACCTAGATCACATAAAGCATGGCAATCATAACCATTAACATGCATATCAATGATGGGTTCCCAACCATCTTCTCACTTCTTGGGAACAGAGGCTTTTTGCTTCAACTTTTCATCCCTAATCTTTATGAGAGCATTGGTAATATGCTTAGTAAAAGCAATATTTAAAGAACTAGCATTGGGAGTCAAAGCAAGCTTTTGCAAGAACAAAATTACTTCAGATATATTGCAGCCATCAACATCAAAATCATTAAAAGAAATAGAGCTATCATCTCCCACACTCCGAAAAATTTCAGCACTCTTTTGAGAAAAAGTTTTGACAATTTTAGGCTTTTTAACACAAGGAGCGGGAGTTTTCTCTACACCAATCAAAGGAAGAGGATTGCTAGCATTAGGAGAAACATCATTAGAGGTAGGAATGGTACATATCTTCATCTCTCTAGCCATCTCATCTTCTCTTTCCCACCTGGCATGCAATTCCGCTAACAATCTAATATTTTCATCAATTCCAACTTGAATAGCATTAGCGGTAGCAAAAACATTGTTCTCTTTCACATCATTAGGAAACACTTTTAATTTCAGAAGTTCAACATCATGAGCAAGGCTATCAACTTTAGAAGCAAGAATATCAATTTTGCCTAACTTTTCCTCAACAGACTTGTTAAAAGCAGTTTGCTTACCGATGAAGTCCTTGAGCATTACCTCAAGCTCGGAGGGCGCGGCCCTAGTGTTGGTGTAGGAATTACCATAAGAGTTACCATAACCATTACCATTGGTAGAAGGATACGGCCTATAATTGTTACTAGCAAAATTGTTCCTATAAGCATTGTTGTTAAAATTATTGTTTCTAATGAAATTCACATCAACATGCTCTTCTTGAGCAACCAGAGAGGCCAAAGGAACATTATTAGGATCAACATGAGTTCTATCATTAGCAAGCATAGCCATAATGGTATCAATCTTATCATTCAAGGAAGAGGTTTCCTCAACAGAATTTACCTTCTTACCTTGTGGAGCTCTCTCGGTGTGCCATTCAGAATAATTTACCATCATGTTGTCAAGTAGCTTTGATGCGGCGCCCAAGGTAAGGGACATAAAAGTGCCTCCAGCAGCTGAATCAAGTAGGTTCCTTGAAGAAAAATTCAGTCCTGCATAAAAAGTTTGGATAATCATCCAAGTAGTCAGTCCATGAGTGGGGCAATTCTTTATCATAGATTTCATTCTTTCCCAAGCTTGAGCAACATGTTCATTATCAAACTGAGTAAACTTCATAATATTGCTACGCAAAGATATAATCTTAGCAGGAGGATAGTATCTACCAATAAAAGCATCCTTACACTTAGCCCATGAATCAATACTATTCTTAGTCAAAGACAGCAACCAATCTTTAGCTTTTCCTCTCAAAGAAAAAGGAAACAGCTTGAGCTTAATAATATCACTATCAACATCCTTATATTTCTGCATCTCACATAGCTCAACAAAATTGTTGAGATGAGCTGCAGCATCTTCAGTACTAGCACCAGAAAATTGCTCTTTCATAACAAGGTTCAATAAAGCAGGCTTAATCTCATAAAAGTTTGCAGCAGTAGCAGGTGGTGCAATAGGAGTGCAGATAAAATCACCATTGTTTGTGCTAGTAAAGTCACACAACTTGGTGTTTTCAGGATTGGCCATTTCAGCAAAACGAAAGTAAACAAGTAAAAACAGCTACCAAGGATTCTAATTTTTTTGGGTTTTTGATAAAAAGCAATGCAGGTAAAATAAATAAGGTAAAGCAAAACAATAAAACAAAGTAAAGGATGTGTGTGCGAAGAACTCCCCTCGCAGAAGTCTTCTCTTCCTCCCCGGCAACGGCGCCAGAAAATTGGCTGCTACTGGTTGATGGCGCCAGAAAATTAGCTGATGGCGACCCGTTGATGTGGAAGCAGACTGTCCTTGTGCGTGGTGGATAACCAGCCCGTTGGGAACCCCAAGAGGAAGGTATGATGAGTGTAGCGGCTAGTTTTCCCTCAGTTAAGAAACCAAGGTTTATCGATCAGGAGAGGAGGGACAAACGACTGAAGGTGATGCAGACTGGCTTAATAACACTCCAACAAGGGCGCCATTTAACGATACTTGTTGACTCGTCTTCGGCCAGTAGCAACGCGGAACCTGCACACACACAAACAAGTACTTTGTTCCCAACTTGCGATGAGGTTGTCAATCTCACCGGTTTGCTTGAAACAAAGATTATAAGCGTATCGAGTGGAAAACAATATAGTATGCGAGTAAAGTAAACAGTACGAGTAAAGTAAACAGTGATAGCAATATGATGTAAATAGGACCAGGATCCACAGTTCACTAGTGGTGTCTCTCCATAGATAAAATAACACATGCTGGGTAAACAAATTACAGTTGGGCAATTGATAGAATAAAGATAACGTGATATGTCAAGAAGATCACTATGAGATTTACTCTGGGCATTACAACAAAATACATAGACCGCCATCCAACTGCATCTATGACTAATAATCCACTCCCGGGGATATCAATCCGAACACCCCAAAAGTATTAAGTTGCGAACAACAGATAATTGCATTAAGCAAAGTGTGTAATGTAAACAAAGCATATGCCCTTGAGCATATGAATGTTGTTTTCTCCCTAGTAGCAACAGCACATCTACGACCTTAGAGGTTTCTGTCACTCCCCCAGGTGAAATAGAGGCATGAACCCACTATCGAGCATAAATACCCCCTCTTGGAGTCACTAGCAACTACTCGGCCAAGATAGCTACTAACAATGGAGAGCATGCAAGATCATAAACAACATAGAGATAACAAAAGATATAATTCAGTACAGCAACTTAATCATAAACACCAATATTCATCGGATCCCAACAAACCAAACATGTAGAATTACATAACGGTGATCTCAATCATGTAGGGCAGCTCATGAGATCTAAACATGAAGCACATGGTGGAGAAGACAACCATCTAGCTACTGCTATGGACCTATAGTCCAAGGTAGACTACTCACTCATCGCTCCGGAGGCAAGCATGGCGATGAAGGAGACCTCCGGTGGCGATTCCCCTCTCCGGCAGGGTGCCGGGAAGAGCTTCTGGACCCTCCCGACCTTCGGGTCGACGGCGGCGGCGGATCGCGATGTGTTCTGGAAATCTGATCGGGTACTTAGGTTTTTTCTGTCGGGGGGTCTTTATAGGCGAAGGGGCGTCGTCAGAGGAGGGGCCAGGCGCCCTCACACGGGGGTGGCGCGGGCCAGGGGCTGGCCGCGCCGCCCCTGTGTGTGGGCCCCTGGTGCCTCGCCTCCTACTCTCCTTCGGATCTCTGGAAGCTTCCGGGTAAAATAAGACTTCAGGAACTTGTTTCGTCCAATTCCGAGAATATTTCATGTGTATCACTCTGAAACACAAAAACAGCAGAAAATAGGGAATTGGCACTGTGGCAACTCGTTAATAGGTTAGTTCCGGAAAATGCATAAAAGTGCCACTAAGTGTAACGAAACAATAGGCAAATGGTGTAAAAACAAGCATGGAGCATCAAAAATTATAGATACGTTTAAGACGTATCAGGAAGCAATTTGGAGCTCTTCATGATGTGAAGGTGAAGAGAGCTCCTTGGGTTCACTTTCAACCTCAAGAGAAATGGACCCACCAAATGACTCTTCTAGCTTGGTCCATATCTCATGAGAGGTCTTGCACTTTGAACCCATCAAGCAAACATAAACTATGGAGCTCACAGACAATAAAATTTCATTAGATACTTGAGCTTCAAGATGTAAATTTTTCTCATCCTCAATAGATAGATTTTGAAGATCCATCGGAGGAGAAAAACGTACATCGAGAAATCGCTCTATATTTGGACACAAAGTCCGAAGATTAGAAAGCATGCGATTTCTCCATAGTATATAATTTGTGCCATCAAAAATCATTGTGTCATTGTGCACTAAATAACTAGCCGACATCTTTACTCTCAAGGCGGTGAAGCCTAAATAAGGAGAGACCTTGCTCTGATACCAATTGAAAGGACAAGATGTCGCCTAGAGGGGGGGGTGAATAGGCATTTTAAAAACAATTACGGAATCGGCTTGAAGGAATGCGGAATTAAACTAACATTTATTTTCTTCAATCACAAAACCTAAAAATGCTAGGCTCAACTAAGTGCAACAACAACAACTAGAGATAAGCAAGATAGCACAAGATATATTTCACAAGTGATAAACAAGATATAAGTACTTCAAGCACGAAGGCTATCACAAGGAAATAAACTCGGGTATAGAGATAACCGAGGCACGCGGAGACGAAGATGTATCCCGATGTTCACTTACATAAAGTAAGCTAATCACCGTTGGAGAGATGCGGGAAACCACGAAGGCCCCCGAACGCCACGAAGGCTCACCTTCTTCTCCGAGTCCCCCACGAAGCTAGGGACCCCTTCTTATGGTTAGCTTTTCCTCCACTCCGGAGATGGCAAGCTCCACAACCACTTCACAACTCCCATGAAGGGGAAGCCCGGGCCTCTTCACAATCTTCCACGAAGAGGTCACCGAGGCACCAACCGCCAAGCCAACTAGGAGGTCACCCTCCAAGAGTAACAAGCTCACGGTCTCTCACTCGAACAAATCGTAATGGAGAGCTCAACACTATGCAAGGATGCAAAGCAAGAACATAAGGGGAAGTGCTCAAATCCTTCTCTCTCAAATCCCACCAAGGCAACAAATGCTATGGAGGAGTTAGAGAGGAAGAACAAGGGTGGAGGTCAACCAATGACTCCAAGATCTTGATTCCAAGGATTCCCCTCACTTAGAGGAGGAATGAATTGATGGAGATTATAGATCAAGATCTTCTCTTCCAAAGCCCTAAAAAATATGCAAGAATCATAGGAGGGAAGGGTGAGGAAGAAAGCTTATGGAGGTCAACAATGGTGGTGCAAATGAAGCTCAAGAACCCTAGAAAACCATTGGGGAAGAAGCCCCTTTTATAGGGAAAGCCAAATATGGCCGTTGAGGTCATTTCCCACTTGTTCGGGTGATATCCGGTCCAAAACCCGGTCCAACCGGACCTAAATCCGAAAATACAAGAAAATAGTTATGCAACTTTTCGGTTGATTTCCGGTTGAATTTCCGGTTCAATCTGAGCTCGGAACCGGCAGAAAATAGCCTCACAAAAAATGCGATAACTTTCACATCCGGACTCCGATTTTAGCAAACTTGGACTTTTTGAAAAGCTAAGAAAAATATCTATCCAATGAACCACATAAAGCCCAAGAATTAGTAAGAGGTAAAAAATCAAATAAGGAGAGGTGAGAACCTTCCATAGGAAAGAACCGGTAAAACCTCCAAACTCGAAAACGCGATAAAAGATGCATACGGATTCCGTTTTCGATGAACTTGGACTTGTTGGAAAGCTAGCAACAAGCACAAGAAACTCACATGGAGAAACACCAAGAAGCAACAAACTAGGAAGATGCAAAATATGCAAAGGATTGAGCTCCCTAAGACGATGTGATCAAGTTGCCCAACCGAAAGCCCCTCTTGATAGTGCGGCTATCTATCCTATAACCCGGTCTCTCAACAAACACCTTGATATCAGTAAAAGGAAAACCTAGCAAGGACAAACCTTTGCCTTGCGCACCCCTCTTGATCTTGATGATGATGCTTCATGCTTCCGTCAAGCCAGAATGCTTCACTTGATCATTGTTGCTTCGTGAAGACTTTCAATATGCTCCCGCATACACCACTATGGGATACCTTCACTAAGGCATGTCTTCACAATTCCATTATCACCAAATGGATGACAAGCTTCAAGCATATGATCTTCTCGAGATTCTTATCTTGAAACTTGCACTTCTCAACCTTGATGACAACCACCACTTGATGTCATCCTTTCATGGGATATATGAAATCCCACTAGTGATGCATATCCATGACACAATACCTAACCCACATAGACAACACAAACACACATATATAATGGGTTAGTTCACAAAGCATAATTGACAAACCATACCATACCACAAGAACGATTGGTCCCATGTGGCACATTCCTTATGCTTCATGTGTTGACCAAACTAGAATCCAATCTTTGATCTTTGCCTTGGTCAACCTTGAATCTTCTCATGCTCTATCACAATATCTTGAGCCACATAAAGAATTCTTCATTTGATTGCATGCTCTAGGTATTAGTCAATCATATCTCAACTCATGAGACCATCATGACCTCAACATAGAGCCATATCTTGAATTCTTCTCATGTAACCAAACTCTCAAGATCTTGAGACTCCTTGGCTTAACACATAAGCTAGAGCATGGATTACTTGAGTTCTATACAAGAACTACAACTCTATTTCTTCTTCTTGATCATATTGGATTCATCTCTTCTATTCAATGATCTTGAAGCCAATACTTAATATATATCATTATCTTCATGGCATCCAAGCTTTGAATCCAACACATAGACTTCAAGCAATTCCTATGAACAATTCCTTCACAAAAAGCTCAATGAAAACATTAGTCCATAGGGATTGTCATTAATTACCAAAAACACACTTAGGGGCAATTTACCCTTACAGTTGCGGCGAGGGGACTTGAACCGTGGTTGCAGGATGGGCAAGGGCAAGTATGCATCAGCCCATGCCCACCATCCCAGCTATGCCATGGTGCAATTGTTTTTACTAATTAGTAGTGTTGTCAAGAGCAATCTGACGATGATTAAGCATCGGACTTTCTCCAGCCCTTATTACTTGACACTAATATGTATATCTAGAAATAAAATATATCTAGATACATCTATTTTAGTAACAACTAATATGGATCGAAAGGAATAATATAAATATATTTATAATGTATGTATTTATTCAATGTTACATATATTGATGTTTTACTATACATTCGATCAAATTTAGTGGAACTTGATGCCTGACCAAATTATATGGCTTATCTTTTCAGAACGGTCGAACGGAGGTACTACCTTATAAGTTGGTCGTATGGCGTGTACTTCCTCCGAATCCAGTCTTTACAAGATTATTATCTATACATATGATCTCGTCTAAAATCGTATTCTCTTTGATCCATACGAGACGACACAAATACACACTGCTTTTGTATCTTCCCTGTAGTAGAACTCGACGTCTCCAACACATTCAGAACCGAGCAAACAAAAAGTTCACCGTCACTCTATCATTTCGCTGCCGTATGCTCTGAACGAGTTTCTTAACTTCTCCAAGGAAAAATAGTTTAGCATAAAAATAAGTCAAGGAGCAAATATCAGATTTTTATAGGCTAAAGCCAATTTCCCTAACATATGGGCTCATTGATAGTGACATGCCACTCCTTCTAAGAAGCTCAAAGCTAGAGAGCTTAGAGCTCTTAGAGGATTACTTGTCGCTGATATGCGGTGACGCTCACATCAAGTTTTCAGCTACATGTGGCCCACGTCTGCAACCGTGCTTGGATAGCAAGGTATATACTCGACCATTATCCTCTCCCGGTGCAACGTACGGGCATATCGACTAGTTTATATTTATAACAAGTAATATGAATCGGAAAGAGTATTAGTTTGACAAAATTGTGTCCCACAATTCCACAAATCTCTCTCTGCTGAATCATTGCATAATATTATTGTCAGGTCTCTCTCTCACGACTAGTGCAAAGAGCTACCGCTAAGCTGGTCGGCAGATGATCCAAATTTTGAAATGTGAGCAAGCAGCTTAGCATAGTACAGTACACATATACGGCACGAGTGAGTAGTGACACGTCGCTAGCTCCCGGATTTCGCCCTCGGCTGTAGTGCCACTGCCGCTGGGCCCCACGCAATCCAAGCTAGCTTCCGGCGTGTCCCTACGCCCTGCAGGCAATGTCCGTCCGCCCGTCGGCTTCCCGCGCCGGCTCGGGCTTGATCAGATGCGGATGCTCCTGCCCCTCCCCCTCCGACCGCCGCCACCTTCCGCCAGTAAGCTTCTCCCCGCCGCCGCACAGAGCCACCCTGCGCTGTTCCGCTCCCGGCGCACGGTCCGTTTTCCCCCGCCATCCGCCGCCGCCGCCGAGTTCCCCGCCGGTACTTCTCTTTTCTTGCATTGCCAGTGAAAGATTTCGCATTTCGTCAAAATTAACCTGGACTTTGCCCAAGCACAAGCGCCGCACTAACCCCCGAAGCAAACCGCAGGACCGGTTCCGGGAGCTGGTGCGCAGATGCCGCCGCGCCGCCGGCGGACCGTGGCCGGCATCGACCAGGACGACCTCCTCGACCCGGAAGCGCTCGCCGACCCGGACAGCAGCTTCTACGAGATCAACGGCGTCAGGGTCCACCACAAGGTCTGCGCCCACGACGACGACGGCGACCAGGACCAGTCCTCGGGCTCCGCCGTCGCCAGGACTAAAATCGGGCTGCCCATAGTGCTGCTGCACGGCTTCGGCGCGTCGGTGTTCTCCTGGAGCCGCGTGATGCGGCCGCTCGCCCGCATCGCCGGCGCCAATGTACTCGCCTTCGACCGGCCGGCGTTCGGCCTGACTGCCCGGGCCGGCTGGTCCGGCGATGACACCAAGCCCCTAAACCCTTACTCCATGGCCTTCTCGGCCATGGCCACATTGGCATTCATAGACCAGCTCGGCGCCGAGAAGGCCATTCTTGTCGGGTACAGATGCACAGTTTGCAGTCGGAACTGCCTTCAGTATCAGTGCGTTGCTAGTTTGTTGATACAGGATGTTGAAATTAATGTCCCGGTTTGGGTCATCCCAGGCACTCTGCCGGTTGCCCTGTCGCGGTGGAAGCGTACTTTGAGGCACCGGAGCGGGTGGCGGCTCTTGTGCTGGTTGCACCGGCGATTTTCGCGCCGGCAAGGAAGGGCGAGCCGGACAACGGTGTCGAGGAGCAGCAAGGACCGGAGAAGGGGGATTCTGATGATAGCAGTGCACCATCAAATCCATTTGCTGTGATTTGGAGAGGATTTCTTGGCATGTGTATGTGGCTTGCAGGGCTTGTTCTGAAGGTGGTAATGGCTGTGCAGGATATGGTCAGAGATTTGTCTCGTAAAGTTCTCGTCGCTCTTCTCCGATCTTCACTGGCGGCGAGTCTGGTAACATGCTGTTCCCTGGCTCACTACTGACTAAATGCAAATATCTTGAATTTACCTATTAAATTATCAAAATAGAGGTACTTTTGATCCTGCAAAATATGTTGTTCCATTTCTTTTCCCTTTCTTGATTGGACTTTGGTAACATAGGTCAGATTTGTCATGGATAAATTCGGCGTAACGGGTGTCCGTAACGCATGGTATGACCCAAGCAAAGTAACTGATCATGTTATTCAAGGATACACCAAGGTGAGGCCTCTCTGTGATAATTTTATTTCAGAAAAGAAATCTGCAAAGTGAGCAATATCTACTCATACTGATGCTCATGGAAATTATTTCAGCCACTAAGATCCAGGGGCTGGGAGAAGGCTCTCTTGGAGTACACTATATCCATGATCACAGATACACCCAAGTCAAAACTGCCAGTCTCAAAGAGGCTCTCCGAAATCTCATGCCCAGGTTAAGCTATATGCTTTTATTCCTTTTGTCTTATCATAGCTGTGTATAATTAGTCCTGCTACTGAAATAGTTTGTTGTGATGTCCCTAGAAATTTTAGATGAAATGTTGAATACTCTTAACAGCTGATTCGTGAACAATATTAATATTGCTAAATAATTTTTATTGTCTTACCACTGCAGTGTTAGTGGTGACTGGCGACACGGACCGCCTTGTTCCAGCTTGGAACGCTGAACGCTTAGCGCGAGCCATTCCTGGTGCGACATTTGAGGTGATCAAGAATTGTGGGCACTTGCCCCACGAAGAACGAGCTGAAGAATTTCTTTCAGTCGTCGAACGGTTCCTTCAGAGAGCTTTTGGAACTCCAGATGAGCAAGTGTTCCAAGCAGCGGTATGATCCATGCTGCTAAATGCATTTGCAGAAAACTTGCACCTGCAGCCCTGTCTCAACAGGGTAAGCAGACAAATTATTGCAGTCAAACAATTGGAGATTGGCCATCTAAGATCCATAGATGTTTAGATCCATGAAGTGAAACATTAGTGTTTAAAATTGGATAAGAGAATCTTACTGCACAAAAGTCCAGATGTCGAGAAGAATCCATTGGAATGGTTGGCCCCGGCCAATGCCGAAGTCAGCTGTTTTATGTAAATAAAGCTTCTCACTGTGTAAAGTGGGTAAATCAAAGGATGTTTACGGAGTGTCATAGCTCTATCAACATTTGTTTAATCTTTGATATTTTGTTGGAAAGCTGCACATGTCTCCGCTAACTTTGCACAAATCTAAAAAAGTTGTCTATCAATGATCTCTTCCCGTGATCGACTCCTCGTTCAAGTAATGTGCTGACAAACTTCAACGATAAAAAATATGCATACAAGCATTCATTTCTGTAAACACTGTAAGCTATTACAACCAGTGGCAAAATTTACAGATTCTGGTCTGGATTCTGAAACATGCTTGGTAATGCCATCTTCAACATATACTAATACACAGTATACCGTATAAATGAGTTTATCTAGTAATTTCTTTGGGTGGTTTCCTCTATTACAAAGCCAGAAAAGGCTTGCACACATTGGATACTACATCCAATCAGAAAAAGTAAATGTTTACTGCTGGATTGCACAACTTCGTTCACTGTTAGCATTCTGAAGTAGCAGCAGTTAACACTTCAAAGGAGCCACCAATCTCATCATGGTGTGGATTTGCAATCATCAGCAGGAATACTATTTCTGTATGCTTTTCGTGTACATCATCGTCGTGGAACCCATTGCATCATCATCAAATCCACATGATTCAAAAAATGGCCTGCAAACGGTTCCATATAATGAATAGACATCACTATAGACCGTTGTAAGATTCCATTGCAAGCCATGTATGGGAGCAGATCTACACTTCCATATTTACAGATAACAGATGCATGGTACATATACACTTATAAGGTCTACCTAATTGGATAACAAGGCCATACCTCTCTTTTCCTGTACATAACGCAGAAATGTCATAAATCCCTCTGCTATGGAGTACACTGAAAAAAATGTTGCAGTAACAAGGTATTAGATGAAGCTTGAACTTTGGACAGAAAATTAACTAGTCAGCTGTAGAACACGTATGTCTACTGAAGAAGTTTCAGATTGCATATAGCATATTATTCTAAGATTAGCTGATCCAGGAGATATTAATCACATGGGTTTGCTTATACTGTCAAATAAATACAAGAAATATGTGAAGTCTATAAACCAAAATTTGAAACAGTTAAAAGAATAACTCAGTAATCCGTAGGTCATGTGTTTTTTGTGAAACAACTGTAGGTCAAGTATGACTTGCTACCTAAGAACTCCCAAGGTAATGTTATGGATCTGAAAAGTGTCATGTGAAGAATTCATCAACTAAAATTTATGTTGTTCCTTTCTTTTTCTATTACTTGGTTCTAGATCTGTGTACAAGTTTTTTTTTGTTTCAATGCAAGAGGTCTATTCATTTTGTCTAATTAAAGGAACATTAAGTATTTATTGATTTGATACCAGTAGCTTGATTACATACAGAAAATATCCTGCACGTTATTATTCCTCTGTAACAATAATGTGACTAAAGTAAGCCCCTTTCAAATCCACCAGAAAACCTCCACCGTAGTAATCTACCTTGTAATTTTCTGAAGTATTTTTCGGCCAATTCCTCTCCTCTGCAGTGAAGGATGAACCTGTAATTCACTGAAAGTATTCATATGAACACATGAATGGGGCAATTGACTGTTGAGGAGTAGCAGGAAACATGAAAGAACATATATCGAGTATAGCCCAGATCGTACATAGTTCAGTGATGTAAAGCTAATTTACTTGTGGCCAAACTCCCTTTCACATTCAAAGACTCACGCCACGGGACATGGTGTTTTGGCTCATATGAGCAAATGCACTTATTATGAAATGTGCAATTTAAATGCATTTCAAAATGTCAAAAAACCGGGCAAAAAATCTTGGGTGTACATCTGAACAATCTATGTTCGTCCACCAAAATTTTGTGGAAGAAAGGTATTTTTTGTGGCATGTGTAAAAAAGACAAAGAAAAGGCATGTAAATAGCAATTTTGTAGCACCGAGAATTGTCTTTTTTATACAGGCCACAAAGATTATCTTCTTCTCGCGAAACTTGGTGCTTAAACATAAAAATTCTAGAGGTACATTAAGAACTTTTTTCTGAAATTTTTAGACATTTTGGAAAATGGTTTTCAAGAATGGGTACATCTACACCCGTGAGCCAAAGTAGATTTCCATCACGCCTAATGCTATATAAGAGTTTCCCCTGAAATGAGCTACAGTATAATCAGTGCACAAAGACAGAGTTCATAGTTGACCAATTTCGTTTTGCCAATACATGTTCAGTGATTTTTGGAAGACATAGCACAATAGAGATAAGTCTTTGAAAAGACTCCCTCCCTCTCTTCTGCATAAATTTCCACATTGTGAATTAATTCACCAAACTGGTAACTCGGAAACTAATTACTCCCTCCGATAGTAGTTGTACTAAATCATATGACACTTATTTCCGATTGGGAGTAGTAATTACTGTATCCAGATTGACATACAAAATTCAACCAAAATTTGGCTTTTTCGCAGGAAACGTAACGGCATTGTAAAATCAAGGAGCGCCGCGCCTCACTGGCAACTCAGTAATAAGAGAAGAGAAGATCACCACGATGTCATGGACGGAGGCGGTGAGCCCCACGTCGGAGACGGCCCGTCCGAACCCGACGAGCCGCTGCTCCCCGCGCCGGCCGAGCCCGAGGTCCAGCTCCAGGCGCAGGAACCGCCGGTCGTCGTCTTCCTCCAGGAACCTGGCGCCGCAGAAGACGGACACGACCAGGAAGCTGTGCGCCAGCGCGGTGCGGAGCTTGCGGATGTCGACGGGCTCCGGCCTCGCGGCGGCGTCCGGTGGCGCGGACAGGCGGATGGCGCAGGAGTGCGCGCAGGCGAGCATGAGGGCCTGGAGGTGGGCCGGGTCGACGAGGGCCGGGTCCATGGAGATGGAGATCGGCGGGAGCCTGGGCCTGGGCCTGGCGACGCGCCTGCTGGAGCTGGAGGGGTTCGGCGTCGGCGAGGAGAAGACCGCGCGCGTGGTGAGTCGCGGCGGGAGCCTGCTCACGCCGGCGGCCATGGGGAGCGTGAGGGAGTGAGTGGTGGGGGACAGGGGGAGCTCCGCGGGACCTGGTAGGCGCGAATGGGCGCGAATGGACGTTGGTGATGGCGACGAACCGTACGGCAATCTGATTGTGTGGTGGGCCGGGCTTTTCACATGGGTGATGGGTCTATCGAACGGGCCTACCGGATTATCTTCTTTTCCCGTGGGAAAAACTCGAGAGAAATCCTGCTACTGTTTAAAAAAAGAGAGAAAACTCCCCAACCTCTCTCCTCCTCCTCCAATCCCCAATCCCGGCATCCTTGTCTTCCTCCGGCCTAGCCCCGGGATCGCCGGAGTTGATCCGCTATTCTCCCGTACACAGATCGCCGTTGCCGTGCTGCCTGCGAAGGTCCATCCGGCCTCCCGCCCTAGGCTCTCAAGGTAATTTTACTTCGACCTTCCCATGAACCGTTTGTTCGCTCCCACATCGAAAATTGTCCGCGGCTCCTCCTTAAATCTGCTCGGATTATTTTCGCTCCCGTTTGATTTTAGCGCCTCGTTAGGTTAGCTGTTGCTTTTGTGAAGCGAGTACGATCTTGGTACCCCTGCCGCGGAGGTAGCTACTGCTGCCTTCTTATTTAGTTGGTTTGCGTGGATCCCTTACGACGGCCTGCCATGCGCGAACTGGGGTGGGGATGAAATTGATTAGGTCTAACTGGTTAGTTTCTGACCCGATTTCCTGGGGGTTGCTTCTATATGTTGTGCCCGATCGGGCCTCCGTGACTCTGTGAGCAGCGGTTCGATCCATGTAATTTCATAGAAAAAATCTGGCTTATATCGATGAGGAAAAAAACCAGGAGTCTCTGGAAATAATTTGGTTGGCTTGGTTGCATGGATCTCCTGCTAGGATCAACATTCAACCATACTAAAATGTCATGTTATGTTCAGTTTGGTCATGTGGTTACTTTAATCTAGAGCTGTTACATTTTTGTTTGCACGATATGCTTAATCGGCTATCCATTTTGATTGAATCTATGCAACTCCCATAGCCTTTTTGTTTAGTATATATATGCTGCATAAGCACATCACATGTCGAATGTCTTCCTTTCATTCGTAATAACTGGAAACGGCTCGCTTTCCTTTTGCAGGTTGACATCCAGGCAAAAAAATTGTGACGTGCCCAATGACGGAATGACCTATATATGAACGCCTATTCCAGGAATTGATCAGGGAAGTTTGTTATCTGCAGCAGCCCCTTGTTCTTTTCAGTGGCGCACTGCTTGCACTGTCGGATTTACTAGTACAAGATGCCCATGTCCGGCAATCAGGCGCAGTCAAGCGACTATGAGCTACCAGATGCTCAGTGCCTAGTTTGCACAAGACCTTTTACTTTGGATACTGAGGTGACCAATAGCTTTGAAGCTTTAGCCATATGCAGGGAGTGCAAGGCCACTGTGGTTAATGACAATGGAAGAGATGTAACAACTAGCAGAAATCAGCAGAGACGACAAAGAAGGCGGAGATCGAGGACTGCAAGTCTTGATTCTAGTGAGGATGCATTCTCGCAGCAGTTCTCCCAGGTGATCAACTTAGCTAGACAAGGCCATGAAGCAGACATCGATTCTCCAACGGTTGTGCGACAGCTGGCATCATATAATTCTACACCGAACCAATCCCAAAGGTGGCATGCTTCAGATGATGAGAGTGATGGCCTTAATTATGTTGATTCTGTGTTTGACGAGCTTGAATCAAACATCAGTTTTGATGACTATGGTGGGGACTCAGATGTTTCTCTAGATCAACATAGCATGATGGGAAGGGAGATTGCCATTCAACTTGACAATGAGAGCTACATGAATACAGATACAGATATTGATCCCATGAATGCTGGAATGGATCAGTGGGATTCAGATGACCAAGAAGATGAAGATGTGCAACTGGAAGAAGAGTCTGATTTTGATGAAGCAGTTGACACCATGCAGCAGCACCAGCAGCAATTACGTGGCATTGGCCCAAGTGAATTGACAGGGTGGGAATCTGAAGATGGGGTATGGACTTGGAGAATGAATGTAAATCAAAGAGCAAATATAACCAACTTGATGACAGAAATGGAAGGACCAGATATAACGGCACCTTTTGTAGGGAATCCTGGTGATTACGCTGATGCAAGACAGTTTGAGATGATTCTTCAACAATTTGCTGAGGACAACAATTCCAGAAGAGGGGCTCCACCTGCAGCGACATCCTTCATTGGAAATCTTCCATCTCTGGTTATCTCCACAAGGCACGAGGCAGATGGTGGTGTCATTTGTCCAGTCTGCAAAGACTTGATGCCTGTCAAAACAAGAGCAAAACAGCTACCATGCATGCATCTGTATCATTCGTCGTGCATCGTGCCGTGGCTTAGTTCTAGGAATACATGTCCAGTGTGCCGGTATGAACTTCCTACAGATGATCCAGAATTTGAGAGGTCCAAGCGAGCCACAACCAATGAAAGAGATGCCCATGGGATGGAGGAACACACCCATGTGCAGGAAATTGCTGAAGAAATTTTTGATGAACCAGAGGCTGAAGAAACTCACGATACGTCTGGTGGTGCAGTGGAAGTCACTAATACAAGTGAACATGGTGTTCATGTTGCAGAGCAGTCAAACAGAGCACCTGACCGCAGTAGATGGCTGTTCATGGCAGCTGCTCCAGTAGTAAGCTTTGTCGGCTTAGCTCTAGTTTTGTGCTTTGCAAACCCTGCTAGTAGTGGTAGAAGGCAACTGTGCCGTCGATCTCAGAGTTCATCTGCAGCACATGTAGATACAAAAAGAAGTTGGTGGTCCATGTTCTAGATATCTAGTATGTATGCTGATACCAAATTTACTGTGTGATAACACATGTGTGTTGACAGTGCCCCATAAAATTCTCAGTGAGGCGATTAATTGAGTTGTCCTTGTAATCGAGCTCAAAACCATAAATTATCCACTAGTTCAGCAAAGCGTATATTTTTGCTTGCTATTGTTCAACTGGTACTTGTGATTGGATGTCATATGCTTCATTTGCTGTAACTGTAATTAAATCATTGCTTCAAGGTTCAGTTCATGTGTTAATAATCAGCAGTCTAAAGACTTTTGCCTCCAGTTCGAGTCCTGTTAGAAATTTAGCCAGTGCCTGGTGGTGAGGTAATTCTTCTGCTGTTAGTTAGTGCTCATGTACAGGTTTATCTTTTGTTTTTCCTGAAGTAAAGCTCTAGCCTAGCTAAACTAGCATCTTGCAGCATGAGTTTATGACTGCTGCAGAGGTATGTATATATTTTGAGATAGCCTCACCATGTATTTATTTTTCATGAGGTAAATTGTAGTAGCAGAAGGAGAAACCAATGTGCCCAAATCATACAGATGAAATAGACATCACTCTGCATTGAGCATGACCTTTGATATACGACTGAAAGCACAATTTGACTTTTCCTGGATCCTTATTGTTTACCATTCATGTTCATATCACATGTTGTTTAGATGGTAGCTTAGTGCATATTAGGTTTTTTTTTTTTTTTTTTGACCATGAAACCGTAGGGGAAGCCCCTACGGTATGATTTTTATATTAATATAAAGAGGAATATGTACAACAAAGAGAGTAGAATTACATCATGGGGGGAGGTAGTGGAAGAGAAAAAATGTACAGACACAATCTAAAAAACACATGAGTGGATCCAGTTTAGCAAGGGCTGGACTAGGTGAGCCTTCACTCTGTATTTATGCAGTTCTAGATCAGAGAGAAATCTTATTCTCCAACGTGCTAGAGAAGCACTTTGATTTCTGAAAATGATGTCATTTCGGTCCTTCCAAATTTTCCATGCAGCACAAACGAAGATTTCCATGAAACATGTTCCTGTGAAGTCATTGCATGCCTTGATAATTCTGTCCTCAATTGAACTCGAAGTGTCCCAGGTGATGTGCAGCTTATGCCAGCAAGAACGGGCATATGGGCAATCAAAGAATAGGTGGTCCCTTGTTTCTAGGACTTTATTATTGCATAAAACACATGAAGGGCCTCCATCAATCTGCCAGCTTTTCCGTTGCATCAATTCTTGCATATTAGGTTTCACTTGCATTATTCTGATCTTATGTGGGCATGCATTTCCTGTGCAGAAAATTGTTGGTGAAAGAGACCAGAAGTTGACCAAAGAGCATGAAATCTTTGCCTGTGCAAATATAATATCGTCATGTTTTCAGGATCGTGAGCGACATTTAATTGTTTGCAAGCTTATGTATCCTTCACTGTAAAGTTTGCTGTTGTCCGTCACAAGTCTTTCATGATACGGTTTCTTCTGTTGTTGAAGACTTAAATTGCTTCCATTATTAGTAATTTTACTAGAGAGAAAAGACGGACGATTACTCAGCCACATATTCGACTTGAAAACCATTTTGTATGTTCTGCTTACTGAAGCATACTTATTTCCTCACGTGATCGGATGTCCTAATCTTGTGGTCTGTATATGCCTCGTGTCATCATCTTCCAGGTATCACTCAATGCCGCATGCCTACACCTTGCAAGGAGCCTCAAGCTTGGAGGCCACACGCTGACCAGTTCCTGTTTACCAATGGCGCTGCCGCGACATGCAAGCCAGCACAACTACAAATCTGAAGCTCGTGCATGCGTGCCAGCTGAGGCCTTCTGTCCATCGCTCATCGCTGAGGTACAGGAGCATGCCACTTTATCTGTTGTATGCCGAGCAAGAACGTGATGCGCCTGATAATGAATAAACTTGTTATCCATGTAATATGTGCTTGTTAGTTGCCTTGGATGCAGTGATACCTCAAAGTACGTTTATTAGTTTCCACACCTCTCTCCTGGACCTCTTTAACTGGTGCTGCAAGTGGCATAGATCATCTAACAATAAACTAATTCATATTGGGTGACTGCATCTGAGAGCAGCCTACCATTAAACAACCATACACCAGAATAGCAAGTCAGAGTCTACTCGGGAGTCTCAAACAAATATAAGGCTGGTTCTGCCATTGTCTTGTACTCTTGTATCTGAATGTTTGACATGAACACTTCCCCATCTCCAGTTCCATGCTCCTTCTCATGGACAACTTACTTTCGCTAATTCTTGTTCCTCTTGGCTTAGCTCTGTTTTACTTGTGTAACATCGTATGGCTAAGACCGGGAAAGATAAGGAAGAGGTTGAGAAGGCAAGGCGTCAAGGGTCCCAAGCCTACTTTGCTTGACGGCAACACCAGAGAGATGAAGCGTATCCGACATGAGCTGAAGCCTATGAAGAAGCAAGATAGCAGCAACTACATCTCCACCCTCTGCCCCCACCTACTTATCTGGAAGAAAACTTATGGTATGTATGCAAGTGCTTCTTTCTATGATCTTGCTATGCTAGTATCTGAATTTTCAGACTGAAGCCGTGATCTTGATCCTTACTGGGTAGACATTTCTAGTCACATTTAACCTTTGCAAGTCAATTACCATCACGAAGCAGTTTCAAAGATGTCTTTGGAAAAAGAGTAACAGTTCGATTTGTACACTGATATTTGATGTGTTGAATGGATCAACACAAGTGAGTTGTCAGTACCATCAACTTCTTTTAATCACGGTTGTCAGAGAAATGGTACCATCCATTTTTCTAGTAAGTAAAACCTACTCCATGTTATAGAACTCTTAATTGCTGCTGATCAGATTAATTAGAATATTTGTTAGTCTTAATAACACATCAGTAAACCAATGGTGAAGGTGGGCAGATGCTGCCGAAGGGGCAAAAAATATTAAAACTTCAGTTGTCACGACTCGTGTCATGAGAAATTAATTTTGTATTCAGGGTCACAAGGCTTAAATACTGTCATATATAAACTTATCCCTGTTATTCTCTTTCACTCTACAGTTTTCTTGTAGCATTGACAGTAGAGATTACTTGGGCTAACATATGGTCCTAACATATTCTACATCTAGAGCCCTGAAATAGCTGAATCCCTTATCTGTATTATTACACTTGTTGCCTTGAATTCACCTTAGGGTAGTACATAGATAGTCTCATAAATAACGTGCCAACTATTTTTTTGCACAACACTCCCGTCAATACTTATGCTTTGATAGCAGGTATCTTAGAAACACAGCGATGATCAGGTTTATTCGTAGTTGTACGAATATTTGATGTCAGTTTGATCTAAATCCATCTTAAGAATAAATTACTAATTTTTTGTATCTATTCATTTGTGCCATTTCTTCTGAGAATAAGGTAACTGAAAATCTGAATCTGGAACAGGCTCTGTATTCCTGTTCTCAACAGGAGGTCGGGAAATATTGCATGTTTCTCAGTCCGATATGGTAAAGGACATAGCCCACTGGACACAATCAGAACTCGGGAAGCCTAATTATCTGAAGAAATCTCGTAAAGCTCTGTTGGGAGGAGGCATATTTACAGTGAATGGCGATGAATGGGCCTATCAGAGGAAGACCATGGCGCCAGAATTCTTCATGGACAAGGTCAAGGTAATGACACACAGTTTGCTTACAATTAACATGGGTTCAAAATCCGGACTAGTATCATGGATGTACGTGTGTTGTATATATGCAGGGTATGATACAGCTGATTGAGGATTCGACTGCTCCGTTGCTAGAGCTATGGGAGAGCATTCTCGACAGTGCAGGAGGGAGCAAGGAGATAGTTGTGGATGATTATGTGCGGAACATCTCAGCAGATGTAATCTCCAGGGCTTGCTTCGGCAGTAGCTTCGCGAAAGGAGAGGAGATATTCAGCAGGCTTAGGAAGCTCCAGACAGCAATTTCTCAACAGGATGCATTTGTAGGACTCTCTGCACTGTGGTAAGTAAACGGTATTATTAACCACACTCCATACTTAACCTGTTGTCTATCTGTATGTTTGATCCGGTAAGCAGGAATGCCTTTTATTTTTGTAGACAGGAGTCAGCGCAAAAATATAAGTAGGTTGCTTTTAAACATGAAACAACTATGTGGTGGTCAGTCGTGTAAGCTCCTCCATGCCGTTGCAGGAAGCACCTGCCTACCAAGAGCAACCGAGAGATACAGAATCTGGTTGAGGAAGTTAGGCTACTGATCCTGGAACTGGCAAAGTCCAATACGGCAAACGGGAATGGGGGTGAACATTTGGCCACTCATAACGGTCTTTTGCGTGCCATCATCAACGGTGCGCATGGCCCTGGCCACGGCGGCACCGCCGAGGACTTCATCGTCAGCAACTGCAAGACCATGTACTTTGCCGGGCACGAGAGCACAGCCGTAACCGCCATTTGGTGTCTGATGTTACTGGCCACGCACCCGGAGTGGCAAGAGCGTGCCCGCGCCGAGGCAAGGGAGGTTTGCCATGGGAGGAGCACATTGGACGTCGGTGGCATCCAACGACTAAAAATTGTGAGCAGTGGAGTCAACATCCTTTCATCATCTTATAACTACACATCATGCATTTTTTATTCATGTGTTGTATCTGGCAACTGGCATCAAAACACAGCTGACGATGGTGATCCAAGAAACTCTCCGTCTGTACCCGCCGGCGTCGCTGATGCTGCGCGAAGCTCTGACGGACATCAGGATCGGGCAACTGGACGTGCCACGCGGAACGATCGTCCAGGTGACCAGATCGATGCTGCACCTCGACAAGGAGGCCTGGGGCTCTGACGCCGACGAGTTCCGCCCCAGCCGGTTCGCGAACGGCGTGGCCGCGGCGTGCAGGCCGTCGCACATGTACGCGCCGTTCGGGCTCGGGCCGAGGACCTGCATCGGGCAGAACCTGGCGATGACGGAGCTGAAGGTGGTGCTGGCGCGCCTGCTGAGCAGGTTCGCCTTCTCGCCATCGCCGAGTTACCGGCACGAGCCGGTGTTCCGGCTTACCATTGAGCCCGGGTTCGGCATGCCGCTGGTGGTGACAAGGCTGTGATCCTCATCGTTGGTCTGTAGGGTCTGAACATTCTGTTTTTATCAGATGTGTATGCTCTGAAGTTTGGACACGACAACGACACTGGTCAATCAACTTTTGTAAGCTTAGCGAAAAACGGCCGTTCTTTCTTTGCAACTGTGAGTACGTTTTCGACTGGAGGACACGGTTTCGTAATATATCCGCTTTGGGCAGCCGCATACGGGTATGAGCGGCAGCTGTGTGTGCGGCGTGAGTGAGGTGGCGGTATGAACCTCTGTAACCAAGGAGGCAAGAATCAAACTCAATTCCAATTCTAGTCTCTCATCTCCTCCTCTGTTTTATCATCCCAATTCTCCCCCAAACCCTAGCTCACGGCGGCGCTCCTCGGCCGCGCGGACAGGACTACTCATCTCGGAGGGAATCCATTTCCAGGTGAGCTAGGTCCTTGGCCGTGCGGCAGCGGCAGCGGCGGCGGCGGTCCACCCCGGAATACCGCGGTGCGTATGACTCGTACTCTATTTCAGCCCCCGTCTCTATCCTCCGTTGGTTTTTGGACCTTTTGGTATGGGCTAAATTCGCATGATGAACAAAATTACCTGTTTGATTCGGAAGAGAATTTCTTAAGAAATCAACTGAGTATTGGTATTCTAGATTCTACCAACAATTTTTTGAGCCTAAAAAATGTAAATCCATTGAAATTGAATATTTCCATACTATTTTGAGTACTCTTTATTAATGATGGCATTCACGAATACCTTATCTGAAAACTTGCAAAGTATATTAGTAGTACTAGCATATTGCTCAACCGACGCTGTACCAACTCCACATCACCTGCCCAGGATATACTACTCCCAAATTATATTGTTGTGCTGGGTGTGCTTTAGACATAGTATAAGCAGACAAAACTTATCCATCGAAGTATGCTAAAATTATTTTCTCTGGTCTTTCTTTCACATTTTGACTATTGTTGTATCTTCACGATTTTTTGACATAAAAGACCACCTGCGTGAGTGAAATGCTAGAAAAGACCACCTGTGAAATTTTTTGTCAAAAAAACCCCCTACGGGTGGCGGCACGGCTGGCCAGGCGACACGTGGCACGTGCCGCCTGGGCCGACGCCGGCATGAGGGTGCCGCCACCGGTTCATGGCGCGGTGGGCCCTGCCGCCATCCTAGGTGACGGCATGCATGCATGCTTGTGGTGAAGGAAAATAGGAAGGTACTAGCATGCCGCCACCTACAATGGCGGCAGGGCCATTTTTGTGTGACAGGCCCGGCGGCGGCACCCTCATGCCGGCATCGGCCCAGGCGGCACGTGCCACGTGTCGCCTGGCCAGCCGTGCCGCCACCCGTAGGGGGTCTTTTTTGAAAAAAAAATTCAAAGGTGGTCTTTTCTAGCATTTCACTCACGCAGGTGGTCTTTTATGTCAAAAATTCTATCTTCACATGATAGAAACTGATTGTGTCCTTTCTGCTAGCAGCTCTCAGAGTGCGTGACTAATTTGTTGTTTGGCATCTGTCCTGCTCCAACTCCGATGGACCACCCAGCAATATGCATATAAAGCATTTCCTCTCTCTCCCTCACTCTCTCCGATACGCGCATGGAGATGATTCTCTCATCATCGCCATGGTTACTGCTCCTACCTCTGGTCTTCCTCTCTGTTCTTCTCTTCTCCTACGTGTACACCATCCTATGGCTAAGGCCGGAGAGGCTCAGACAGAAGCTGAGAAGCCAAGGAGTGAAGGGACCCAAGCCTTCTTTCCTTTTCGGAAACATACCAGAGATGAGGAGAATCCAGAAACTTGCCACCTCTGATAGAGAACAGGAAGCGTGGAGGTCTACTGACCGTTTCTCCTCGAATTTTGTGGCTACTCTATTCCCTTACCTAATCCACTGGAGCAGAGTTTATGGTACGTTGAGAAACTTGTGACTAGTGCTAGTAAAGGAATTTCACTTTAAATTTCTTAGTTCTTGAATTCTAGAGTATTCTGTGTTCAGTACATTTTTTTACAGATTTTGTGCAGATCAGTTTTATTGACTTGTGACCTCATTGGTTCATAGGATTCTGAAATCGTAGTACTAATAGGAAGATACAGGACTAGGAGAGGAATATAAATGCAAAACAGAGGATCGGGAAAAAAATGCAAGAGTTTTGTTAACGTGCCTGTTTCCTAATCAACATCAAACCACGTGAAAAAGTATATTAGGTTTTTTATTATTCCATTAAATACCTAGGCATGGTACTGTATGTAGGACTGAAAAAGAGGTCAAGTGGATTGTAAAATTCCTTTATTTTTCCTTTAAATTGAGACCAAATGAAAATTTCCCCTGTTTTTTATCTACTCTATTATTTTGAACCACATGGATGAATGGCGCCGCCAATGGAATTTTGCTATATCTATGCTTTTCTTCTAAGTTCCTTACGAATCAAAGAGGCGCTTACTTGTCCGGGATGAGAGATCTCTTTTTTTGCAAAGTGGAATCTGTTGTTCTTATATGGGGAATGCCAACATGTAATCAGAATTTTTATGGGGTTCTCTTGTTGTTTCAGATACATACATGACACTATACGCTTGAACACCTAAAATGACATATTCTTTTGTTAGGATTCGTTATAAATAGTTCATAGTATCTCCTAGAATTCATAGTTGTTCGGATGACGCACTTCATATTTTCTAGCCTCATCATGTCGGCAGTCTTTCTTTTATGCCCTCATTTTGTGGGTATTGATTTAATGTGAACATTGCTTTTTAAATTTGATGTTATGTCAGGTTCTGTCTACTTCTATGCCACTGGAAGCATACAGGTTCTAAATGTAACAGATTCAGAC
Organism: Dactylis glomerata; assembly: GCA_007115705.1. Lineage (NCBI taxonomy): Eukaryota > Viridiplantae > Streptophyta > Magnoliopsida > Poales > Poaceae > Dactylis > Dactylis glomerata. The sequence continues at coordinate 2,149,349 of QXEO01000472.1, read as the reverse complement.
ATGGTGAAGGCACTGGCCAACTGCAAGGCTTTGGATCTTGGAAAGCCTTCCTTTTTGCAGAAAGAGCGTGGAGCACTTCTTGGTATGGGAATTCTGACGGCAAACGGTGAACTATGGGTGCACGAAAGAAAGGTTATTGCACCCGAGTTCTTCATGGACAAGGTTAAGGTAATTTCACCTTTGCGATGACTTTATTTTGATGTTGGATGTTTCATGCTTCAGACACTTGTTTCAGAAAATATGAAGTTTTAGACGATAAAATTTGCTTTATGAAGCTGTTCAACAACAATATCTGCGGAAAAGATACTAATTACCACATGTACCATTAGACTAAAATTGTTTTTGGAAATGTCCACAGGGAATGGTGGATTTGATGATGGATGCTGCAGTCTCAATGTTGAATTCGTGGGAAGACAAAGTTGTGAGCCAAGGAGGCAGGGCAGAGATTGTGGTTGATGAGTTCTTGAGAAACTTCTCAGCTGATATCATATCAAGGACTTCTTTTGGAAGCAGTTTTGCTGAAGGCAAAGAGATATTCTACAAGATTCGTCAACTTCAGAAAGCAATGTCAAAGCAGAGTATGCTTATTGGTGTTCCCGGAAGCAGGTATGTTCTATGCATTTCTATTATAATTTATGGTGTTATAACTTCATCCCCAGAAGCTATTTCGTTTTAGGATTGACATATTATGATAGCAGTGGCACTCATAATAAAAATTCAGGGTACCTGGAAGCCTGTAACTTCGAAAATAAATGCTCTGTTTGAAGAAAATAACACAAAAATGAGTCTGGATATATCATAGTGGATTTTTTTTGGTTCTGAACTGTAGTTCTCTTTCTAACATTCCAATGTCGAATTTTCTCATTTGTAAAGTAGCATGTTTCTAAAAGTATGCACAAATATAAGCTAACAACACTAGTCCGCGTCTCAAATGTATCAAACAGTAACAATATGCACATGTAGTTAAGCTAACAACAGGCAGTTCTCGTCTCAAATGTAGGGAATTAAGAGAGTAATGGATTAAGTTCCTCAGCTTATGCCAGTATCAGTATACATATTCTATTTCCACTGGATTAATTTGAGTATATCTCATGTTGATCTGGTCTACATGCAATGCCTCACAATTTTTCATGTAAATGCATATGTATTATGTATAGTCAGTGCAAAATTTGATAGACAGAGTTGAAGTTAGAGGATTGATATTTTGATCTACTTATCATGTACGATAGCAGATCAAAGTTTAGTGTCGAAAAGTGTATTTTTCTAAACACTAAATCAAGATAATTACAAAAGAAATATATGCAGTGTTCTTTGATAGATATTTTTCGTGTTTTTTCGTCTAATAGCTGTACTTTTTGATAATATCATCGACTGTTGATGCTGGATAACAGATATCTACCAACAAAGAGCAACAGAGAGATTTGGAATCTAGGGAGCAGCATAGGTACCCTGATTTTAGACATAGCGAAGAAGCACGAGCATGATTCAGAAACCTCTCCAAACAAGTTTCTCCTGCACTCCATCATTGAGGGTTCCAAAGCCGCTTCCTTCTCTTCATGTACGCCCGAGGATTTTATCATCGACAACTGCAAGAACATCTACTTTGCGGGGCATGAGACAACCTCGAGTACTGCTGCGTGGTGCCTGATGCTTCTTGCCTCGCACCCTGAATGGCAGTCCCGCGCTCGGGTGGAAGTCCTTGAAGTTTGCCATGGGGAACCAATAGACTTTGACATGCTACGGAAGTTGAAAACGGTATGATAATTCCTGCTAGCTCTGCTGAACGAGATATTCTTTTGTGTTATTAAAAATATCAATAATATGTTTTATCTCAACAAAATGATTACTGCTGAGTAGAGCTCTGATGACTAACTGCGTCACTTTTGCTCCTTCCGAATCCTGCAGGAGTGCTAATCCAATCCTGCTTTTACAGTTAACAATGGTGATCCAGGAGACCCTCCGCCTCTACCCGCCAGCCTCCTTCATCACCCGGGAAGCTCTGAACGACATCAACCTCGGTGGCATCGACATTCCGAAAGGCACCAACATCAGGGTCCCGATCGCGCTGGCTCACCGGGATCCTTCCGTGTGGGGCGCCGACTGCGACAGGTTCGATCCGGGCAGGTTCGCCGGCGGCATAGCGCGTGCCTGCAAACCCCACCACATGTATATGCCCTTCGGCGTTGGTCCGCGGACATGTGCCGGTCAGAACCTCGCCATGGTTGAGCTCAAGGTCGTGCTGTCGCTCCTGCTGTCAAGGTTTCAGTTCGAGCTGTCGCCGAACTATGTGCATAGCCCGGCATTCAGGTTGACCGTAGAGCCTGGGAATGGTGTGCCGCTGATTCTTAGGAAGCTATGATTACTCATTCATGGTTTGTGTCATTGTGTGGGGAAATTGTAAGCTTTGTGGTGTTGCTTGTTGTGTGGAAATAGGACCAGGCATGCCTGAATGGCTGGACGCCGACTGTAAATACTTGTGTTGATTTACATGAGAATAAAAAATCTTGTCACTTTGAATGCTTTCACAATATCAGGACTTCATTGATTCACAGGATTATTAAAAAAAATATGGTTCTTACCCTTTGGTTCGTACAATTGCAATCCAGAGAAACTCCTCCTAATTCTTCTACACTACATTTGGTAGGAAGACTTTCGGTGATTACAGCTTTTGGAAAGAAACATATGGCGTACTTTTAGTCGAGTTTCATGTTATATTCAGTATTGTAAGATGCAAAAGGATGGCTTTATGCAATCCTACGTTTATATTACTCTTACATTTTGAAACTAGTACTTCAAAGTTCAAACGTAAGCGATCCAAAGCGTTAGGCCAATGCAACAGAAATAAAATAACTATAGTAAGCCCCCAAAAGTAAGTTGAACATCAAAGTCAGGATGGCCGAGTGGTCTAAGGCGCCAGACTCAAGTTCTGGTCCTCTAACGAGGGCGTGGGTTCAAACCCCACTTCTGACAATTCTTTTTTTTTTGTATCTTGTCTTTCATTTGCAGGGCGATGTGTTCCTTAGGCTGTTGCAGAGCGATCTCTCACTTTATTGCAAATGCTAGTTTGCAGGGCGATGTGTTCCTTAAGCTGCTGCAGAGCGATCTCTCACTTTATTGCAAATGCTAGTTTGTTCAGTGTGTACGATCCTTTCGACCAATATTTGTTAATAAGATTTTTTTTTTTGCGAATATTTGTTAATAAGATACTATTAGTACCTCCGTTTTTACATACAAGACGTTTTGGAGAGTCAGTTTGGTCTGCCAAGACATTTCATATTTAAAAACAGAGGTACTTCTTGAGTGAATGTTACAACAGTTTGTAAATTTTCTTAACTGAGATTGCGGACCCCAGTCCCCAATCCTTCATTGAGATTATTGCATCCTGGCTACATCGCACGCGACCAGACAGTGATCCCCTACACCTGCTGCTTGTTCTTCCAGAAGAACGCACGTCGGAGCTTATAGACAGCTTCAAGGCTTGCGTTGTTCCACTGAATGCATGCCATGAAGAAGTTTGGGATCGCTTAAATGCTGGCTATCTGAACAGCTACTACTTGGGGGGCACAGATGCATGAGTAACCATTCAAAAAAAAAACAGATGCATGTGTACCAACATCCACTGAACCGGGAGGAGTCAAGCAACAGCTTGGCGAAGGCTGCCTGCTTCATCAAGCTGTGGAGGACGTGCAGTGTGTCGTCGGCATAGCGCAAGACAGGCAGGGGCACATCCTGATGGAGAGGGTGAATCAGGTAGCCAATCTGAGCAATCTCGTTGGCTTTAGAAAGCATCTGCTGCAGAACTTCAGACATTAAAATAAAATGTAGGGCGATAGCAGGTCACCCTTCCTCACACCTTTCTGAATCTTGAACTTGTCACCTACATTCCCATTCATGCTCGAGAGGTTGCAAGTAGATGCCTCACCCAACAGGTCTATTTATCTGGAACCCTCTTGCCTGCATGGTGGGTTTTATGGCTTCCCAATCGACAGTATCAAAGGCCTTCTGAAAATCAAGTTCTAGCACAAAGATTTTTTTTTAGCTTATTTGCGCACTAAATCATTTCTCTGGCCGTGGCAAAGTTTTCGGTGATGGATATGCCTTGATTGCATCATGGCACCTACAAGGTTGCAGCATATTCGCTAGTACTTTGGCAATCAGCTTGGGTATGTTGTGCTGCAGGGAGACAGGCCTGAAGTCTGAAACTGTCATTGGTGTTTCACATTTCGTCAAAACGCGCTACGAATTCGGGAAAAAAAGTCCCTCGCTAGAATTCACCGCATCGCACATCTCGCTCGCGAGGGCTCACCGCCGCCGGCTCGCCTCTCCACCGCGCCACCACTCGCCTCCCCCGACCACCCGCTTGCCGCTCCACCTGCAAACGGCTCTCTGTTCCTCCCCGCCGCCGGATCGACGCTCCACCCTGCCGCCTGCTCGCCTCTCCACCCCGAAGCGATGACCTCAAGCTCCTCAGCGCCCGGCCGCTCGCCGCTCTGCCTCTGCCGGAAGCACTACGCGGCGGCCTCGATTCCTCCAGCCCCGTTCATTAAGTATTCGTTCTTGAGAAGCTCCACAGGTTAGGTCATTGTCTCACCAGACGGGAAGGAAGGATTGCAGAGGATCGTCTCGATGAACTTGAAAGTTGAAACCACCCATAGTCCATCTGAACAAATCCTTCACGATGAAGACGACGGCCCTATAGTCCATCTGAGCTATTACTCTGTCAAAAAATGTAAGCCTTTCTAGAAAGCTAACTTAGCTCTCTAAAAAGGCTTACATTTCGGGGTGGAGGGAGTACTTTATACACGGTAGCAGATCTGTAGGTGGCTATGAAGAGCTTCAATGCTGACAGTCTTATCGGTGAAGGTGCTTTCGAGCGGGCTTACAGAGGACAATTTTCAGATCAGAAGGTATATCATTCGTTTTGTCAAAAGGGAAATCACAGTGGTACCTGCACCGCCGCATATGTTATGTTCAGTTAGTTCCTCAAACGTGAAGACTTAAGAACATCGATTCTTTAATCATTGAAAAGGTTTAGTATCAGTAACGACGTTTTTTTTGAAACGAGGCAAAAACTTTGCCTTTTCATTAATTAAGAAGAAGAGAGTTGCCCAGTTAATTAATGGAAAACCGGGCTAAAACCGATACAACAGGGGCAAAGCCCACACAACACCACACAACCAAGACGAGACGGCCTCCAAACCAAAGCCGGAGAGAAGACGCCGTGAGTGTTATGGGAGGAGCAAACACGGGACGCTCCAACGAAGATGAAGAAGGAAAAGGTTTAGTATCAGTAACGACGTGAACATCAAGATCCTAGGCACTAGAGTATTCATACAGACAATTTACTTTTGTACAATACCCAATTTAGTATGTGATATTGATTATAGATTATATGATAGTATTTGGTTTATATCTTACCATGTTACGTCGTTTATTGATTTCAGATTTTATGATGTTGTACAATCCACACTGTAGTTTACAATTTTTTCCTGCAAACTTGTAGTTAAATAAATCATTGCAGACTATTTTTCTTATTGCTACCTTTAGGTACTGGCTGTGAAGAAAATTAATTTCTCTGCTCTCCCGAGCAATCCATCTGATTCCTTCATTGAGGTGGTCCCAAACATTTCAAAGCCAAGTCACCCAAACCTCTATGAGCTAGATGGCTGCTGCTCAGAGCATGGACAATGCCTGCTTGCACATGATTTTTTACAGAAATGGCTCTCTCCCCGACTTCATTCTCCTGTCAGATGCATACAACAAACTACTGTCTTGGAGTAGCCGCGTCAAGATTGCTCGAGTCTGGGAGGGCATTAGAGTAAGTGACGAACATTCATCAAGTAAACTTTTGTACTGGAACAGAATGTGTTGCATTTCAGATGTCTTCACGAAACTTGTTTGCCATCTGTCATCCACAAGAACTTCAAGTCAGCTAACATACTACTTGATGATGAACTTAACCCTCATGTGTCAGTCAGACCGTGGGTTCGCTGATCTCATTCCCAACCATGAGCTCCAGGTGATTAGGCAGTTTTGTTGAAAGAAAATTAATCTTGTAGGTAATTTTTTTTGTTCCCCTCAGAAGTTCATATACACTGAAAACTTCAGGAATCAGATGGAATTCGGGATATTTATGCTCCAGAGGTGACATGTCCGGTCAGTACTCCCAAAAGAGCGATGTGTACAGTTTTGGAGTAGTGATGCTAGAGCTCCTGACTGGCCGCATTAGACAGGTGTAAATACATATATTTATGCTATAGTTATCTTTTTCAGAAATTGCCATCAGCATTTAACTAGTATGTTGCCAACCTTTCAACTTTTCGGTCAGTTGGTTAGACGTATGACATCTAGTATTCTGGAACCGAGAACGGATTCGGTCCTAGTCATGCATATACAGAACTGACAGTTGTGTTTGTTTGAACCCTTTGCAGCTCCCTGCAATGGTCACAGGAGTCACTAGTCTGATGGGCCGCGCCGCAACTCCCTGACATCGACGCACTGGATCACATTTTTGATTGTTGTTTCGCTTGTAAGAATCTCTGTTTTGCATTGGTGCTGATCATCTGCTCGCTTCTAACTGTGAAAACAGCAAAAGCCAGATTTTAGGCCACCCATGTCGGAGGTTGTGCAGTCGTGTCCGTCTCATGCAAAGATCAGGCGTGCTCAGTGGTGGCAGCAATTCTCCCCTTTCACTAGAGTATCCATACATTTGATTATTTTCTTGATAGCATGTAAATAATCATCCTGTAATGCAACATCAGAGTTATTGTGTAATTGATCTGAACCCTCAATTCTGGCCCAGCAACAAAACCGAGATTGATAGAAGAAAATTATCATGTATATACCGTACCACATAACGGATAGCATTATCAAAATCTGCAACTATGTAACATTCATGTATAAACATCAGAATGAATCATCACCAAAAAAAATCTTACAACAAATAAAGATATAACCTTCTGAACGAGATTGACTGTTAAATAAAAATCTACCATCATACCCCGAACTTAGTCGTTAGTTCAGCTGCCCCTGTTTACAGAAAGAAGAAAAGAAAAATGAAAGAATTTAGTTCAGCTGCCCCTATTTATATAAAAAAGAAAAGTAAAACGAAAGAATTGATTGGTCCTATCTAGCTGCTGAATCACTGTCACTTTGGCCAACAATGCCAGCACCACGACAGCGCCCCACGCGGCTGCGGCCCTGGCTGAAGTGGAGGCGTCATGGGTGAGGTCACGGCGGCCAGTGTCGATCTCTGTCTTGAAGCGGCAGATCCGCTACGACAGCAGCCACCCCATGTTAGACTACGCCTAGCGCCGACGGCTGGCTCCGTGGTGCCGCCTGGACAACCAGGCAGGGGGATCACCAGAAGAGAGGGGGAAATTGCCAGGGACAGAGCGGGGCATCGCCGGAAGATAGGGGGAATAGCCGGGGACAGAGCTAGGCAGAGAGAGATAGTCGGTTCAGAGAGAGAGACCAACAGTGAGACGATTAATAAGAACACGTGATGGCCCATCCAATCGGTGCTTTAAGATGTGTGTACTTGGTTCAGCCACACAAAAGAACACTCGTTTTGTACAATTTAGAGCTATATACACTTTTGATCCCACAACTTGTCCTTAGGGTGCAGTTTCATCCCAGAATTTGAAAAACGAGCACCCGCCATCCCACAATTTGCAAGCGGAGTACGTTTTCGTCCATGGCCAATAGAATGATGGCACGTGTCTACCACGTAGACCTTCCGACGCGGCCCCAGGCATGAGACCATTTTCTAGTTTCCCCCTCCCTTTCCCCAAGACTTACCGGTCGAACAAATTCAGAAAGAGAACAGAGAGAGGCAGAGTAGAGGGGGAGGGTGAGGCGAGCATAACCCTAGGTTCCCGGCGGCGATCTCGTTTGCGGCGGCGGGCAGAAGTCGATGACGGCGAAATCAAGCTTGTGGCAGAGCGATTTGAAGGTCGAGGGGGATTCGATTCGAAGTTCTGCTTCGGATCCCATGGTGGGTGGTGGCAGGACGACGGACGACAAGGTCTGGCATGCCGGCGACGATTGGGCGACGTTGACAAGCGAGGTGCTATGGAGGCCAGCGATGACATCACCAGAAACCAGAAGGACCGAGCCAGCGCCACAGGTACGCCATGGTTCAGTGTAGAACAGTTTCTTCTCTGTAGTGTTGAGCTTGGTTCAGTGTAGTCAGTGACAGATGTGTCATGTCACATTGTGATTTGCAGAAGCTGAAACATGTACTGAGCAAGAATGTCGACACAGGCCATGATCATGACAGTGATAATTTGCTGAAGCAGATTAGTGATTTGCAGCAATAATTACAGAGAGTGAAGGCTGAGATGAAGAAAATGGAGAGAAAGCATTATGCAGACATGAGGATTAGAGATAGGAAAGAATTGATTTTGTTTGTGTTAGTAACTGCTTGTTGTGTTATATATGGATGTGTTGCTCTGTTGACCAGAGGGTTTATTTGATCTTCTGTTATGTATGCATTATGCAAACAATGATTATGCAGTTGTAAAATTCAGATTGTTTTGGTTTAGAATAATAGAGGAATCTGTTGGATGAGCTTGCTTTTGTTTTATTCCTGTAAAAAGCAACAAAGGTGATGGTCATGGACATGCTTGGGAATATTTCCAGACATGTAGGAGACAAAATTGTTGATGGGCATGGTTTGACAACACAAGCTGAGTGAGTTTAACATTTTCTGAGCTCACTGTTTGCTTGTGACTTGCAGGGTGGTGTCTTGCCTTCAAAAGGGAGATGTTGTGTTTCCATTTGGAGCACTACGACATGGAGTACCAAGTCTACACTAGGAGGAGGTCTACTGGTACCAGGAGAAGTGAACTAGAGAGGTAGGAGATGGAAGCTGTTGGAGGGCAGCAACAGCTAAGGGAAGGCATCGTCTACTCATCTGTGATGGCTCTTCCTGCTCCTACAGCTCCACCCAGGCCAGGTATGCCTGTTATGCATGAGCTTCCAAGAAGAGTACATGGAATGCATCCCAGACTTGCAGCATTGGAGAACATGCAGCGTGGTAGTTACACATACCATTCTGAGTATGTTTTGCCTAGCATGGTGCCTGCTAGCATGGTTCCTCAAATAAAGGCAGCTAGTGCTCTGTGCAAGATAAAGAAATGCATAGAGTACTTGATCAAGAAGGTCAATGGGAAGAGAAGTTCCAGAAGGGCAAGACAAGATTTAGATGCACTTGTAGTAGTAGTAGACTCTGACTAGCAAGCATGTATGCAAGTAGTAGTAATAAAAAAGGATTGCAAATCCTTTAACGTATCTGTATAATATTCCATGCTTCAATATGTTGAAGCTAGCTATGTATCTGTTACTCTTTGTGAAATTTGCATGAAATAAAGAGGTTGGTACTACTAGATCTTGTTACATAGCAATATTCAAAACCAAAAATTATCTTGGGTTGGAGCATTTTGAGTCACTGGAACCTCCTGAGCTTGTTGTTCTGGAATTGTTTCATTCAAATCTGGAATGTCAGCATCTCTTCTCCTTGCACTGGTGCCTTGATCAGCAGGTACTGAGCCTCTCTTCCTTTTTCCTCTTCCTCTGCTTCCTTGTTCTGTTGCTTTAGGTTTTTTTGGTGCACCTACCCTTCCTCTTCCTCTACCTCTTCTTGTGCTTCCTCTTTTTGTTGCAGTAGTAATTCTCTCTCTTGCAGGTGGAATGCTATCTCTAGCTGCAGCCACAAAGGCATTTTCTGGAAAAGCACCTAGGACCCTGCTGACTAGTATGTGCTCCCTCTCCTGGCAGTGTTTACAAAGATTAGAGAACAAAACAAATAAAAATCTAGAAAATCATGGTTTATGTTGAATGAAACCTCTACTTGGAGTCTGAAAACCATGCTGCTTTGTTGTTGTGTAGGATCAAGTGAAGGGTTTGGAGTATGAGGCTCCACATGCGGTACACAATTAAGTTAAATGGTCAGCAAGGTCCACTCTAACTTCTTTCTTGCACTGGTACAATGTAGTGAAATGTTATTTACCTGCAATATTTCTGGCATGTCAACTTCTTCATCTTCTTCTACAATGTTATTCTCAATATTTTGTTCCAATCTTGTATAATTATTGTGCCCTTTTTTGTTATGATCTGCCTTCCCACAAACAGAGCAATGAATTGTGACACCAGCTTTAGTGAAAACTCTGACCCCTTTCTTTATTTTCTCCTCTGGTGCCTTCTTCCTGTTTTTCTTTGGCCTTCCCATGACTTTAGTGAAGAGAGGTGGCTGTATTGGCACTGCATTCATGTTTTGCCAAAAAGCTCTGTCTCTGAGGGGAGAAAGATTGTATGCATATGCTCTGTTGAAGGCATTAACTGTGTAGCAGCTATGCACTAGGTTTTCTGGATTTATATTGTCTTTCTTGCAGCATGCTATCACATGGTGGCATGGAATTCCACTGAGTTGCCACCTCCTACAGTCACATGTTCTGGTTTTGAAATCCACTGAGTACTCTTTCACAAACTCATGACTGCTGACAGAGTAAACACCATCACCAGCAGTAGTAACCCTACACTCATTGCTCCATTCCACAAATTTGTCTAACTTCTTCTTAATTTTTGGACAAATTCTTCCTTGCCACTTCTTTGCTTCCCTTTGCTTGCTTTCTGTTCTCTGTAGAATTTTGTAGAATATTGTTTCCAGCATTGATAGAAATGGCATCTCCCTTGCTTCTAAGATGTAGCTGTTGAACACCTCAGAGTGGTTGTTCAATAGCATATCACATTCCTCTTGCAAGCATCATAGCTCCAGTAGATAGTAGCTAAATGTTCCTTGTAATCTGGACTAGATGGATCATTCACTGAATTTGTTGTGAGGAAAAACTTAGAACCTCGATTGCTCCTTCTGAGCTCTTGACCATAATCCATCAATAGCCTGAACTGACTCTGTTCATCACCATGTATTTCTAACAATGCAGCTTTCCTTGCTCTGCTCAGCTTCCACCTCTCTGGACACATGTTAAACTCCCTCATCACTTTAGCAGCAAAGCTTTTCAAATCAAGCTTCTGATTACCTCTAAATTCATGCATGAATTTCTCTTTTAGAATTTTGGCAGTGATTGATTTTACTGGGAAAGTTCTCTCACACATGTGATTCCCATTATATGCAGTGACAATAAATCCACCTGTCCTGGCTGTATCGTTTGAAGATTTCAGCATCCAAGGACAACCAGGTACACATATTGCCTCTAGCCTCCTTCTCTCATTTCCGACCTTAGTTATTTTCACTCTATTTCTAATGCTGTAAGTTGATAATGCTTTCCTCACCTCATCAACTCCACTGAATAGTGCTAACGTGGGAGCAGACGGTCCTTGTGCGTGGTGAATAACCAGCCCGTTGGGAACCCCAAGAGGAAGGTATGATGAGTATAGCAGCTAGTTTTCCCTCAGTTAAGAAACCAAGGTTTAATGTCGGTCGGAAGAGGAGAGACAATGACGACTGAAGGTGATGCGGAACCTGCACACACACAAACAAATACTTTGTTCCCAACTTGCGATGAGGTTGTCAATCTCACCGGTTTGCTTGAAACAAAGGTTATGAGCGTATCGAGTGGAAAACAATATAGTATGCGAGTAAAGTAAACAGTACGAGTAAAGTAAATAGGTGATAGCAATATGATGGAAATAGGACCGGGGTCCACAGTTCACTAGTGGTGTCTCTCCATAGATAAAATAACACATGCTGGGTAAACAAATTACAGTTGGGCAATTGATAGAATAAAGATAACGTGATATGTCAAGAAGATCACTATGAGATTTACTCTGGGCATTACAACAAAATACATAGACCGCCATCCAACTGCATCTATGACTAATAATCCACTCCCGGGGATATCAATCCGAACACCCTAGAAGTATTAAGTTGCGAACAACAGATAATTGCATTAAGCAAAGTGTGTAATGTAAACAAAGCATATGCCCTTGAGCATATGAATGTTGTTTTCTCCCTAGTAGCAACAGCACATCTACCACCTTAGAGGTTTCTGTCACTTCCCCAGGTGAAATAGAGGCATGAACCCACTATCGAGCATAAATACCCCATCTTGGAGTCACTAGCAACTACTCGGCCAAGATAGCTACTAACAACGGAGAGCATGCAAGATCATAAACAACATAGAGATAACAAAAGATATAATTCAGTACAGCAACTTAATCATAAACACCAATATTCATCGGATCCCAACAAACCAAACATGTAGAATTACATAACGGTGATCTCAATCATGTAAGGCAGCTCATGAGATCTAAACATGAAGCACATGGTGGAGAAGACAACCATCTAGCTACTGCTATGGACCCATAGTCCAAGGTAGACTACTCACTCATCGCTCCGGAGGCAAGCATGGCGATGAAGAAGACCTCCGGTGGCGATTCCCCTCTCCGGCAGGGTGCCGGGAAGAGCTTCTGGACCCTCCCGATCTTCGGGTCGACGGCGGCGGCGGATCGCGATGTGTTCTGGAAAATTGATCGGGTACTTAGGTTTTTTCCGTCGGGGGGTCTTTATAGGCGAAGGGGCGATGTCAGAGGAGGGGCCAGGCGCCCTCACGCGGGCGCGGCGCGGCCAGGGGGCTGGCCGCGCCGCCCCTGCGTGTGGGGCCCTGGTGGCCCCCCTCCTACTCCTCTTCGGATCTCTGGAAGCTTCCGGGTAAAATAAGACTTCAGGATGTGGTTTCGTCCAATTCCGAGAATATTTCCTGTGTATCACTCTGAAACACAAAAACAGCAGAAAACAGGGAACTGGCACTGTGGCACTTCGTTAATAGGTTAGTTCCGGAAAATGCATAAAAGTGCCACTAAGTGTAACGAAACAATAGGCAAATGGTGTAAAAACAAGCATGGAGCATCAAAAATTATAGATACGTTTGAGACGTATCAAGCATCCCCAAGCTTAACTCCTGCTCGTCCTCGAGTAGGTAAGTGATAACAAAAGAATAATTTTTGAGGTGACATGCACCTACACAATCTTGACCATATATGTAAGCATTGGTGAGCTGGGATCATAAGAACTTAAAACATGGGCATGAAGATATAATCATGACAATAAGAACTTAGCAACCATGTTGTAAACATGCAAATGAACACAAACAAAAGATCATGAAAAATGAAACAATGAAAGTCAAACGTGTGTTCAAATCATAAGAAAAAACATACAAATGGTTTTCAGCTTGTCCTTCAAAGAGAGCAAAACATAAATGCATAGGACACCTTCAAGTTTAAGAGGGCGACTAGATACAAATAATTTAAGAACAAGTGAAACCAACAATATGAATCAATCAATGAACTTTGGGACAATGCATATCACACTAAGAATGACAACTATGCTCTCTTAATGGTGCATAAAGAAAGAAGGTGGTGACTCAACATAAAAGTAGAAGAAAGGCCCTTCGCAGAGGGAAGCAGTGATTGCAAGTTTTATAACCTTCAAAAATTATGGTACTTACCGGCTTTGAGCTCTCATTGCCCCCATCATAAGCATCTTGAATGGTTAAAGTTAATGCGAGAACAATTATGATGCATATGCTTAACAAATCATAAGTTGAAGACCTCGTGCCCCGTGAATACGAGTACCCAAACCTCATGCTACTTTACTTAGAGTCCCAAGCAAGGCTCTTGTCATTGTAAGTATATGCATATCATTGAGAACCGCCAATGGGGTACCTCCGTGCCCGATGACATGGAACAAGCCCACACCAAAATGACAGGACAAGCAGACAATGAACACCTCGACATCTCTTTTATTTGCCTTTTGTTTAGCTTTTTATTGTGAGATGCGTCGTCGAATGTTCACCATGGGTATGCTGCAAATTTCCACCATGAATTATGCATGGCTTAGATTGGCGGCCTGGCGTTTCCCTAACACATATACAAACTCCATGATCCCCACAAGATTCCCAATTCATTTCACACCGCGGGCATCCATAAACAAAAGATCACGATATCAACTCAAATAGGAAGTGCAATGTTGAAAGCTTGCCCCATGACAACATGGATGGGCTAGAATCCAACTTACAACTTGCAAGCATAACAACTCAACATAAGAGACCACAATGTCAAATTTTTAAGAACAGGAAAAAGTAAAGTGTGCCTTCCGGTTCGTGACAGCTTTACTAACCGAATTTTGCATAACACTGGTAAGAGTTTAATTTGAAGAGAAAATAAAAGCAAGTCAAATTTACTTGGAATAGCAAATTGCTAGTAGGTATGTATGGTGGACACTTTGGAAAACTTTGGCTTTTAGGAGTTGGATGCACGAGTAGAGCTCATACTCAGTACAAGGTGAGGGCTAGCAAAAGACTGGGAGCGACCAACTAAGAGAGCAATAATGGCCATAATCATGCAAAGCGACAAAGCGACATTAAAAGAAGCATACGATGGCATCAAAAGTCAAAAACTAAATGATCATGAAGGCTATTGGCGACTTTGTAAGAGTCTAACATGTGTGAGCATGCGCCAAGTCAACCCAAATAAAGCATCAAGGAGAAAACCAAAATAATGCTTCCATACAATAAAAACAACGCATGATTTTTTTCAAAGACTCATTAAGCAATCTCAGTTATTTGAGACAAGTCATGCTACAGCAAAACCACTAAGCATACTATCAAAAAGACATCAAGCATGACATGAAAAAGCCTAAGCCGCAGTCTACACAAGCTCCTTCTTGTACCACTATTTTGCACAAAGCTTTTTCTCTTTTCCAACACCATTTGAAATTTTTATAAACACCTCTTTTTGATGAAAACCAATAAAGATCAGAGGCAAAAATACACCTTGATGAAAAGATATGACAAGGTCTGAACGCAAATCAAAGCGAAAACGAAAACCAAAAGCAGTAGCAGAAAAAGAAGAACACTCGATAAACGATAAGAGTGAAAACTGAGTGTTCTTTGCAAATGAAAACGAGTACATCTTCTCCAAAAGAAATTTGTTGGGGTCCAACCATTTATTGCAGCAAACAAACAAACTAAACCAACTAAGAAAACTAAAACAACTGACGCTCCAAGAAAAACACATAGTGCATGAAGCAATAAAAATATAGTGTTTTGAAAGGTGACCTGATTTTTGCCGATGAAGAAGGGGTGCCTCGGGGGCATCCCCAAGCTTTGACGCTTGTACTTCTTGGATATTTCTTGGGATGATGCATGGGCATCCCCAAGCTTGAGCTTTTGTCCATTCTTCAACTCATCTCATCATTCTCCAATCCCTACACTTGAAAACTTCCTTCATACAAAACTAAACACAATTCTATTAGCAACATTAGTGTAAGCATAACATATAATCAATCTTCTTTTTGCTTCAGGTTTCAACTCAAAACCACCACATATATAGCAAATAATACTGTAGCAACCTCCCAAAAAGTTCCGTGATCAAAAGAACTCAAAAGAAAGCGATAAAGTGGCAAACACAAATATTGGCAGAAATTTGTCAAAACTGAACAGCTGATAAAGGTCGAATTTTTGAGGGATTTTCTGTTGCTCAAATCAAAAAGTGTTCAACTAACAAAAGTTTGGATATAACCTGGGGCATATGCACAAGAAATCGCAGATCCAAAAGATATACAGAGAATTTTCACGAATTTTTACGGTTCAGCACCGAAAACAGTTTCAGGACAGCAACATCCCCAAATCTTTACCTCACTCGAATTAGAGGCTTCTCTTGGCACAAAAACGAAATAAACAAGATAAGGAGCGGTCATTACAGTAGTAATGACTTCCAAGACTCAAATAAAAGAAAAAGTACTGAAAAGAAAACATTGGGTTATCTCCCAAGAGTGCTTTTCTTTAACGCCTTTGTGCTAGGCGCAGAAAATTGCGAATCAAGTAACATCAGAAGAAGCATTAAGATCAACTGCAGAGGTCTTATCAATAAGGCATTGTATTTCATCCACATAAGTTTTAGAAGACCCTTTGTGATCATGCTTTGGTACACTATTTTCATCAAAAAGATTTTCAGGACAGATCCAGGCAAAATTATTTTCGAAGGCTTCACTCAATCCCAAAAGCTTGCAAGGTATAGGTATTTCGGTTCCCTCATCATTAGTATCAATAACCTTTATAGGCGAACCGAGTTTATTAAAACGTTTAAGAACCTTTCTAGCTTCAATAACGACATCTTTAAATTCTAAGCGCAAAGTTTCCAAGATAAAAGCTTTCTTTTCGGGATCCTCAATTTCATGAAGCTTAAGGAACATGTATTGCATAAAAGGATTAAGACTAGCAAACCTAGTTTCCAACATGTCAATTAAATAAACAGAAGCAACTTCAATACTAGGAGCAAGCTCAACCCAAGACTTTTCCTCAACTTCCTCATGCATACTAATGTGATTAAAGAACTCCTCAATGTTACTTTTTCTAACAATCGAACCACTACCTACTGAGAGGTCCTCCAGAACATACTTAGGGATCAACATGATAAACTAAAGTAAATAAATAACAACTACCAAGGATTCTAATTTTTTTTTGGGTTTTTGATATAAAAGCAATGCAGGTAAAATAAATAAAGTAAAGCAAAACAATAAAACAAAGTAAAGAATGTGTGTGCGAAAAACTCCCCTCGCAGAAGTCTTCTCTTCCTCCCCGGCAACGGCGCCAGAAAAGAGGCTGCTAACGTGGGAGCAGACGGTCCTTGTGCGTGGTGAATAACCAGCCCGTTGGGAACCCCAAGAGGAAGGTATGATGAGTATAGCAGCTAGTTTTTCCTCAGTTAAGAAACCAAGGTTTAATGTCGGTCAGGAGAGGAGAGACAATGACGACTGAAGGTGATGCGGAACCTGCACACACACAAACAAATACTTTGTTCCCAACTTGCGATGAGGTTGTCAATCTCACCGGTTTTCTTGAAACAAAGGTTATGAGCGTATCGAGTGGAAAACAATATAGTATGCGAGTAAAGTAAATAGCACGAGTAAAGTAAACAGGTGATAGCAATATGATGGAAATAGGACCGGGGTCCACAGTTCACTATTGGTGTCTCTCCATAGATAAAATAACACATGCTGGGTAAACAAATTACAGTTGGGCAATTGATAGAATAAAGATAACGTGATATGTCAAGAAGATCACTATGAGATTTACTCTGGGCATTACAACAAAATACATAGACCGCCATCCAACTGCATCTATGACTAATAATCCACTCCCGGGGATATCAATCCGAACACCCTAGAAGTATTAAGTTGCGAACAACAGATAATTGCATTAAGCAAAGTGTGTAATGTAAACAAAGCATATGCCCTTGAGCATATGAATGTTGTTTTCTCCCTAGTAGCAACATCACATCTACCACCTTAGAGGTTTCTGTCACTCCCCCAGGTGAAATAGAGGCATGAACCCACTATCGAGCATAAATACCCCCTCTTGGAGTCACTAGCAACTACTCGGCCAAGATAGCTACTAACAATGGAGAGCATGCAAGATCATAAACAACATAGAGATAACAAAAGATATAATTCAGTACAGCAACTTAATCATAAACACCAATATTCATCGGATCCCAACAAACCAAACATGTAGAATTACATAACGGTGATCTCAATCATGTAAGGCAGCTCATGAGATCTAAACATGAAGCACATGGTGGAGAAGACAACCATCTAGCTACTGCTATGGACCCATAGTCCAAGGTAGACTACTCACTCATCGCTCCGGAGGCAAGCATGGCGATGAAGAAGACCTCCGGTGGCGATTCCCCTCTTCGGCAGGGTGCCGGGAAGAGCTTCTGGACCCTCCCGATCTTCGGGTCGACGGCGGCGGCGGATCGCGATGTGTTCTGGAAAATTGATCGGGTACTTAGGTTTTTTCCGTCGGGGGGTCTTTATAGGTGAAGGGGCGATGTCAGAGGAGGGGCCAGGCGCCCTCACGTGGGCCCGGCGCGGCCAGGGGGCTGGCCGCGCCGCCCCTGCGTGTGGGGCCTTGGTGGCCCCCCTTGTACTCCTCTTCGGATCTCTGGAAGCTTCCGGGTAAAATAAGACTTCAGGATGTGGTTTCATCCAATTCCGAGAATATTTCCTGTGTATCACTCTGAAACACAAAAACAGCAGAAAATAGGGAACTGGCACTGTGGCACTTCGTTAATAGGTTAGTTCCGGAAAATGCATAAAAGTGCCACTAAGTGTAACGAAACAATAGGCAAATGGTGTAAAAACAAGCATGGAGCATCAAAAATTATAGATACGTTTGAGACGTATCAAATAGCATCCCTAATCTGAAGGTAGGATTGTCCATATCAATCTCTGGATCAAAAGCCTTGATCTTGTTCTTAAGGTGCTTGGTTTTATCTTCACCTAGATTGAGCTCATCATCATCTATTGCATCATCATCTTCAATGTCCACACATATCTCTTTCTCATTGTGATCATTCACTGATTTGTCAACATTGTCAGCAAATAAGTCATCATCCCCATGTTCTGCATCATAGTCACTGTCAAATATCTCATAATCCTCTTCATTACTGTCACTTGCACTGCCATCTTGCTCTGCTGCCTTAGCTTGTTCTCCTGCCATAGCTTGCTCTCCTGCCATAGCTTGCTCTGCTGCCCTAGCTGGCTGTGCTGCCCTAGCTGGCTATGCTGCCCTAGCTTGCTGCCCTGCCCTACCTTGCTCTGTTGCCCTAGCTTGCTCTGCTGCCATTGCTTCCTCTTGTTGTTGTGCTGCCCTAGCTTGCTCTGCTGCCATTGCTTCCTCTTGTTGTTGTGCTGCCCTAGCTTGCTCTTCTGCCCTTGCTATCTTGTCCAGTGGCCTCACATCTATATCATCTCTCAAACCAAGAACAAAATTTGAGTGATCTACAAATACACTTAGGGTCTTCTCTGTCCTGCTTGCATTTATCATAGCTCTGAAATCAGACAGCTTCTCAAGTATAACCAAACCCTCTCCTAGCTCCTTATCCGGCAGCACCCAGTATGTTTGCAGTTTGCCATTCCTCTCACATCCCAATATGTGCAACAATTCATTTAGCTTACTCATAGACCAAGTAGCAGCTTCACAGTTGTCAAATTGTGTATATGTTGCATCAATATACTAAAGATTGCCTCTTAAACCACAAAAGAATCCATTATGTACAATATGAACTGTGAACAGATCAGTTTCCACTCCAGGAACAAGAACTGCAACAAACAAATTCAAACATAAGGAGAAAATTCAGTTAACTAGGCAGAGCACAACAAAATTCAGTTAATTGTTCAGAACACACTAAAATTCAGTTAACTAAATTTAACATTCAGTTAACACTTGTGAATTTCACATTCAGTTAACACTTCTGACTTTCACACCACAAATTTAACCACTAACCATTCACAGCTTCACAGTATGAACAATGTAAGCATCAAATTAATTGAAAAAGGTCCGAATTTACTCCAATCTTGCAGTCTACAGAGCACAAAAATGCCGCCTTTCGTCAGTACCTGCAAACCCAATCAGTGGATTCGAGAAATCTTGGCTAATCTAGAAATTAAACGTTCCTATACGATGCAGCACCCACGACATGACTAGTTCCCATCGATTTCTCTGCCTAAAACCAATCTAATCGGCATTGATCATGCGCCCACCTCCGCCACCTCGAGCGCTACGTCGCCAGAGAGATAGAGAGAGCAAGAGAAGGAGAAACACATACGGTAGTGCGGCAACTCATCGTCATGTTCCCGGGGACGCATGGCTTCCGATCAAGGCGACACCGTCGAGGCGGCCGAGCTCGCCGTCGCCGCCAACTGCTCCGTCTCCTACGGCGCTAACTGGGCTCTGTTTGTTCTTGCTGGGAAGGTAAGCACGATATAGCGACTTTGGGGTGCTTTTTTGCAAAATGAACACAGCGAGAGAATTCACTCAGTAATTCGTTTTCTTTGCAGGACTTATTTGTAAATTACTAATCCGGTAGTATCGAGCCAACGTGGCACCAATTCTGACTGTTTGGACTAATTTGTCCCGCGCATACAAGTTGTGGGATGGCGGTTGCACGTTTTGCAAATTCTGGGACTAAACTGCACCCTAAGGACAAGATGTGGGATGAAAAGTGTATATAGCTCTACAATTTACGTGAATAAATTAGGGCTATTGGTCCCGGATTATTTTGGTATCGGTCCCACAATATAACTGTACCGTGGTACTATTGGGTTCCGTCAGTTTGATTTCGTCTATTTTATATCCATCAGATCGAGATGAATGGACGGTTACTAAAATGCCAATCATTATAAAACTTGTACATGTTTCTCATGTCTACTTATCTTGGACCAAAGCATTTCTCAGATTATTGAGTGAAGTCTCCAAAAGAAAATAAAGTTTCATCCATTCAACAATCATGGCATAGTTTTCTTTACTCTAGTTGCATAGCATCAGCACATGATAGAATCAGATTTGATAAAGACTGAAAACACAGGAGGATCTTACCTTAAGCAAAGCATGCGCCAAACACGCTCGTTCTGAACTTTGTCCCAATAGTAGAACTAGAATAAAACACTCAAATTAAGAATAATCAGAAGGCTTGATGATGAGAGGTCTCAAATTCAGGAGTACAAAATTACTTAACAACACATAATGTCTTGGATGAAGACCGACATCCATGTATGAGCTAATAAAAGGTAGAGTGAATGAGATTAGGCAACTGATTATCTCAACTCGCCAATGGATAGTGCAGCAAAAAAAGCGAAAGTAACGCTCTCTGAAGTCTCAACTGCAATGATCGCAAGCTGAAGAGACCCCATTTTTCTTCTTGGGATGCTCGCTAGAATCTCCAATGTTCAGCGCCTACACAATCTTCACCACGGACAGAGATCCGGTGCCTCGCTGTAGGCAAGGCACCAATGAACAGTACCGTGCCTTGCAAACTGAGCCGTTGGATCGAAAATAGATGATCAGGATTAAACACTGTAGCAGGGACACTGTACACGGTACTGTACTAGACTGATGTAGACAAGTCACTGTACCGCGTGCACTGTAGCCGGACACTGTAGTGCTGGACTGTTGATATCATCTGGACCATTAATTCTCGATCCAACGGCTAAAATAGAGGTGCAAGGCACGGTACTGTTCATTGGTGCCTTGCCCACTGCGAGGCACCGGATCTCAATCCCTTCACCACCACCTTGGTCTTCTTGAGTGTTTCAGCCTGATCTGAATGTTCTTTCTTCTCCACAGTCTTGGCACATGTGTTCTTCGGTGACTTGGGCTCATCACAAATCTCAACAGCATCTTCCCCCTTATTCATCTTCTCCATGAGCTTCACCATCTCAACAACCAGAATCTCAATGGTGTTGGCCTACCATTTGCCTTGACACACGGCATCATAAAAGTGAACACACCAAACATGAACAATGCTCATGAGACAATGATGCATGCTTGTGGTGACCCGGTTAAGCGATTGACCACCTTGCATTTTGACCTTCCTATCAACAAATAATAGGATCTATATAAGAAAACTTAAAAACAGAGATATTTAAAACAAAAGTATTGATGATCAAGAAGCTGAGAAAAACAGTGGTATATGGGGCAAGAAAATTAAAATCCTTAAGCTTGATCTTATCTATCTCCAAATTGTAGTGTTCCTATTATCTAGTGCTCGTCATCTGACATAGAAGTTGCGGATCTTAGAAATTGAAGAAAAAAGGCTTGTAGGATCGAAAAACTTAAATTGTTTCGATCATGAATACCGCAAGCTGGTTGATGATCCTTCCTTTATGTTCAAGGAGCTTGGTGCAGAACACCCAGATCTTCTATTCTCGGCCATGCTTTCGGCTCTGAGCTTAGTTCTTCCACCAGAGCCTCAACCAACCTTGTTCTCAACACTGTTGCCGGACAGTAGGAAAGGGTACTCCTTGCCTGCACCTGCGCCTGCGTCCATAGTCGACATCATGTGCCCTTCTCTCCTGTCCTAGCAATAGGGCCAGTCCAAACAAATTTTATACCCATGGCGAGTTGAATAAATATAATTTATACTAAGATTATATACTTTCCTTGTAAATTATTTTTATTAGACTACAATCATAATGATTATATCTTTTTCATTACATAGTTAGAAGAATTAAGTAAATATGTAATGTTACTAATATTAAGTTTATAATTATTTTATTGTAATATATACATTCAAAAAATATACTTACAAGTGTGCGAAACAAATACATTTTTTAACAAACACAATCTTAGTTTCTACACTCTTTGTTCCATATTAACTCTCGCCGATTTAGAACAACTTTGTGCTAAATCAGTGACAACTAATACAAAACAAGAGGTAGTGTTTAAAAGATGTTGGCTAAAAGCTGGTAAAATTGTACGCCTCCTTTTTTGTATATGTATTGTTAAATATCTTCAAAATTTTGGTACATATGTAATAATATATTCTAAAATATATCTTACAAGCAATTTAGAGTGTACCGTAAATGTAATCACATTTACAGAAACTTCTAGAGTATACAGTGAACCCTACTTTCTATAGATTTTTTTCATGGTCGAATGTGTGTTAAAAGTTACGATGTATTGAATAATAAACTCACAACACATGCATGATATATACTTGATATTGAAATATCATCACTTATAGCAATCATGAACTATCATAAAATATTATGGATTCTACAAGTTTTTCATGCACACAATTTCATCGAGGCTCTTCGCAACATGTTTGGCAGATGTGGTGTACCCATTATCTCATGTTAGTTTGCCATATAACAAGTCATCATTCATAATAGTAAAATTAAAAATGTAGTTATCATAGATTTATGTGCAACTAATAAGTCTTCTATTGGAGAAACATAAAGAACAAACCTAAAAATGCAACCGCCGATCAGGTTAAATGTGATAGGCGGTATGTTGATCAAATTGTTCTTATATATAGGCCGAGACAGTTTGAATCTTATGCTACTATGTGTCGTGTGCTGGGAAGCCAATGAGGCTGAACTACCTTTTTGCAAAATCCTATCATGATGGTAAGAAAATATTTTGGTCGGAACAAGTAGAACCGTTGATAGTTGAAGGAAAATTTCCTTGAAGAATAATGATATTATATCATAGGCCTCCACTAATTGCTGCCCTAATAGCTGGCCAGCCCGTTATATGGTAAAATATGAACTAGCTTTTCATGTATTTGCCGAGTCGTTTTTTAGCAAAAGGTTGCTTGCTGAGTCAAATTAATATAGAGGATAAGGATATATTGAAGGAATTAACTGAATGAATTTTTCTTACAACTAATAGTTATTCATAGAGATGGCGGGGAAGGGAAGGGAAGGGTGACGCGGTCTGCTTTTATACCAGGGGCTCATGTTTCGGGGGAGCAAGAGGTAAGTTTTTTTTTTTAGGGAAGAGGGAAGAGGTAAGTTACTTCACTGTAGCAATCCTATCTCGGTCGCGTCGCGCCAAGAAATGAGAAAGTGAGATGTGGGCGGAGCGGAACATGGACCTGCGAACGCAATGCGTGCCGCGTGCGGAGTGGATTGTATGGCAGTAAAAATAAGGTCGGTACAATGATAGAAAACCAGTTTACTTCTTTACTTAAGCACATCTCTTTTCCATCCTTCACAAAAGATACTTAAAGCACAGTATTGCCATGCCGTTTTTTTAATCTAGACGTTGACAACTTGACATGGATGATGGATCGTACGTAAGTTGTTGTTAAATTTCTCTCTCTCTCTCGTCGTTCCCTATTTTTTTTCCCAGATTTGTTCTCTTCCTTTTCTTGGCACGTATACCACACTCTCCATGTTCTTTGCCCTTTCAAGTACTACTGAAGGGTTTCGCAGCATAGTAAATCAAAAAATTTCCTACGGATGCAAACAAGAAAGCCAAGATCCAATCTAGGAGATGTAATCAACGAGAGAGGTAGATGAGATCTTCATACCCTTGAAGAAATCGCACAGCGGAAACGTTCAACAGAACGTGGATGATGTAGTCGTACTAGCCGTCTCCTCCCCGCGATCCGATCCGATCCTACGCCGCAAGTGGCGGCGCCTCCGAGAGATGCACACGTACGGTGCAGCGACGTCTCCTCCTTCCTTGGTCCAGCAAGTATGGTGGAGAGATAGATTGGATCTGCAGCACGATGGCGTGGTGCTTATGGTGGAGAGTTTCTGCGGCAGGGCTTCGCCTACGCACAGTCGCGAGAGAGAGAGGTGGAGGGGCAGCAGTTGGCCGGCGGCTAGGGTTGGAGTGGGAGGGGGCTGCGCCCCAGCCCCTCCTTATATGGGGGGCTGGCCGACTGCCTTGGCCCCTCCTCCAAGCCCTAGGGCGGCGACCTAGGGGGAAGAGTGGGGGGCAAGTTTCCCCCCTCCTTCTGGAAGGTTCCCTTAGGGTTTCCCCTAAGGGCTGGCCGGCTGGGCCTTAGGGGCCTTGTGCGCCTGGCCCAAAGTGGCCAGGACACTTCCCCTTAGGCCCATGCAGGCCTCTGACAAGTAGGCCCACGTTGGTCCCATTCTGGAACCTTCTAGAACCTTCCGGTACAATACCGATAAACTCCGAAACGATTCCGGAATCCAAAAACTGCTTTCCTTTATATGAATCTTATTCTCCGGACCATTCCGGAACCTCTCGTGATGTCCTGGATCTCATCCGAGACTCCGAACAAAAACTCATAAACCAATTATCCATTCTATCCTAGCGTCGATGCACGTTAAGTGTGTGACCCTACGGGTTCGAGAATATGCAGACATGATCTTCTATCAATAATCAACAGCGGGATCTGGAAAACCATATTGACTCCCACATATTCATCGATGATCATATCAGATGAACCACGATGTCAGGATTCAATTAATCCCGTATATGTATTCCCTTTGTCACGCGATATTTTACTTGCCCGAGATTCGATCGTCGGTATCGCCATACCTAGTTCAATCTCGTTCACAGCAAGTACTTTACTCGTTCCGTAATCCGATATCACTTCGTGATTAACTCCTTAACCACATGCTTGCAAGCGGTGTTGATATCGATTACCGAGTGGGCCCGAAGTATATCTCTCCGACTCGGGAGGGACAAATTCCATCTCGATACATACAACCCAACAAGTACTTTCCGATCACCTGAGAGACACCTTTATGATCACCCTCTCATAGGATGACGTTTGATGACCTCAAAGCTTTCTTCCGATACCAGGGAGTTGTATTATCTCATGGTCTAAGGAATACAATACTTGACATAGGAAAAAGCTTCGCAAAGATGAACACAATGACACGATCTAATTGCTCTGCTTTATTTGGGTCTGTCCATCACATCATTCTCCTAATGACATGATCTCATTATTAATTGACAACTCATGTCTATGGTTAGGAAACCTTAACCATCATTAATCAATGAGCTAGTCCATAGAGGCGTACTAGGGACACGGTGTTGTTCATAAACCACACAAGTATTAAAGTTTTCGCTTAATACAATTCTAGCATGGAATATAAACATTATCATGAACAAGAATTATAATAATAACATCTTTATTATTGCCTCTAGGGCATAATTCCAACAGTCTCCCACTTGCACTAGAGTCAATAATCTAGTTTACATCTGGCAACAATCTAACATCCATGGCATTAAGGTGCTGATCATGTTTTGCTCGTGGAAGAGGTTTAGTCAACGGATCTGCGACATTCAGATCCGTATGTACTTTGCTAATCTTCAGATCTCCATCTGCTATATAATCTCGAATTATATGGAACCGGCGGTTGATGTGCTTGGTCTTTGGATGATATCTTGGTTCCTTAGCCAGTGCTATGGCGCCAGTGTTGTCGCACAATATCTCCAGTGGGTCCAAGGCATTTGAAACCACACCAAGCTCAGTGATGAAGTTCCTGATCCAAACTCCTTCACTTGACGCTTCTGAAGCAACCATGTATTCCGCTTCGATTGTAGATCCCGCGATCACGCTTTGCTTGCAGCTTCTCCAGCTCACAGCTCCACCATTCAAAATATAAACGTATCCTGTCTGAGATTTAGAATCATCCAGGTCGGTGTCGAAGCTAGCGTCGACGTAACCTTTTACGACGAGCTCCTCATCACCTCCATAGACCAAGAACATTTCTTTAGTCCTATTTAAATACTTTAGGATGTTCTTTACGGCTGTCCAGTGTTCCACTCCTGGATCACTTTGGTATCTGCTCATCAAACTAAGAGCATTGGACACATCCGGTCTAGTACATAGCATGGCATACATGATAGAACCTATGGCCGAGGCATATGGCACTTTGCTCATAGTATCTCTATCTTTTACCGTAGCTGGACACTGAGCCTTGCTCAATATCTTACCTGACAACATGGGCAATGAACCTTTCTTTGCTTTATCCATTCTGAACCTCTTCAGAACTTTGTCTAGGTATGTACTTTGGCTTAAAGCTATTAGACGTCTTTCTCTATCTCTATAGATTTTGATGCCTAATATATAAGCAGCTTCTCCTAGATCTTTCATTGAAAAACATTTATTCAAATAACTCTTCACATCGTTAAGCATGTCGATGTCATTTCCAATAATCAATATGTCATCCACATATAGTACTAAAAATGTCACCGAGCTCCCACTCACTTTCTTGTAGATACAAGCTTCGTAGTAGAAATCAACTCCTGGTCCTCCTATCTCCAAGGCTAGCGGCACACGCCAGGAGTAACAACGCAAAGACGAAGATGCCTTACATTTGGTTACTTGACGTCACCAGCGGGCACGCCTATATCAAAAAAAAAAAAACAGCGGGCACGCCTATTAAGGCTTCGTTACACATGGCAAGGGCCTTTCGCGTATAAAAAAATATTCTCCTACGGTAAAATATTTTGACCGTTGGGCCATCGTTTAGGCGGGCACCACCGCGGAAACATCTTACACGGGAATAGAATGAAAACCGATGGTCCAATATAAAACACACGATTTGCTAGAAGAAAGCGTGTGCGAAATCGCACACGATTTTTTTCTTAACCGTGTGAAGTTATCCACGATATTTTGTTTTCTTTGATCGTTTTATTTCGCAAGCCATCTGTGACGCGTACGAAATATTAAGTGTGTGCAGAGACTTTTCTAGAGGCCGCCGCTTGGTATACCGTCGACGCGTGGCCTGCCGGCCGCTGCACTTGAATCTCAGCGCTGCTATAGCTAGACCTCCTCTGTACTACTACATCTGCATCTAGATGGCTTGCACCAAGAAGATCGCTAGACTCTCTTGGCAAGGCCCGCTGCCGCAACACCGTCGGGTTGAGCCGGTGTTTCCAGTGGAGGAGGAGGGCAGTCCCTTCCACCGCCGAAAGAGGTGGAAGCAGTCTCCTCCCCCTCTTTATCCATTTGGTCCTCCTCGGATGACGACTCCGAGAGTGTGTGCTTCCTTAGCAATAGCATACAACTTTATCTAAAAGGTATGCAAAGAACCCACTGTCGTTTTATAACGCAGACGGTTACTACTATTTTAATCGTTTGTATAGATACACATTCGCACACGCTTTTCCTAGACGGGCCGTGGGAGAAATAAGGCCCATAAGGGCCCAGCAAGCCCATCCGATCGTACCCTACCTTTATAGAAAGGGACCGACACCCCACCAGTACTCCCCACTACAGCCGCTGTCCTCACTTTTGAGCTTAGTTGCTTCCAAAAAGATCGGACCTACTCGGAGTAACGATGACGAGGATCGATCTTCATCCGCACCATCGCTAGGGGGGCAAGTGACCGGTGCATCTTGGTCATCTAGACGCCCATGCCGATCCTCGTGGAAGATGACTGGCCTCCTGACATAATGCATCGCATGAGAGCTACTACTCATACCGGCGCCGCGACGTTGTGATCTCCCAAAGTTTTATTTATTCTGCACATGCTAGATCTTATAGTTTGGCATGCCGATTTGTGATTTAGTTTAATTTTACCTTGGATCTGGTATCTGGTAGATTAACTTATACGTGTATCTTGGTAGTCTTCTTTTATGGAAGATCTTGTAGTTGACCGAATCTGTAGCCTTTTTATTATAGATTAATTTATTCTGCACATGCTAGATCTTGTAGCCGAATCTGTAGACTTTTTTAAGGTAGATTAACTTATTTTACGCATGCTAGATCTTATAGTTGGCCGAATTTGCAGTCTTTTTTATATGTAGGAGTACTTCTATTACTGCAAATATGGAGTTGTTAGGCTATTTTATTTTGGTCTCCAGATGGATGTGTTAAATATATTGTTGTCTTCATATAGATATTTGTCTTAAAATTGAACCATGAAATATGTGTATTTCCATCCCTTCTAATATTTGTTTATTCTATACTTGTATAATAGGAGATATTATTTTGGTAGCACTGCATAAGAAAAAGAAAAGGGAAGGTGTGTTATGTCTGCTATGCCTTTTTTCTTGTTTCACCTCCACGTTACCCTCCATCGAGAGGGAATAAATACCTTGGCTGTAAGAAAATAAGGCGGCACACGTGGGTTTGCGACCTTCCTTTCCATTCTCCCAAGACTCCCACAATTAAAAGTAAGTGACTAATTATTGCACTTTGCACATCTCATACTCTTTTCTTTGCACATCTCATACTCTTTTATCTTTTAGTTGCAATTCTCACATTGAAGGAAATCTTGTACAATTATTGCAGACATTTGAGCACTTTCTATGACTGTGGGTGGCCGGTCGCTGCTACAGCGAGTGGCATCTACCCTTGGGAGAAGCAGTATCACAAAGCGGGAGTTTCAACCTACAGATTATGTGGACAGGTGATGATTCAAAGATAAGTGGAGAACTCTTTGATCATCACCATTCACTGCTGCAGTGTTGTACCTCGAGAGTGGTACAAGATGGTGGTCACAACCTAAGTACAAGTGGAGAAATCTTTTTGTCCTTGCAAGGTAGATCACCGTGATGTGGAGGGTGACGTGACCAAGAGTAGAAATATTCTCTTCTATTTTGTATCTTTCTCCTTTGTAATAGATGTATGAAATGCAATATGATGTACCAAATGTACAATGGTAATATATTTGAAGTTGCTACTACACTGTATTTTCCTGCAATGCTGATTAAGGGTTTGCTGGTATACAATAACACACACAGCAACCACTCCAGATCAATGTATGTGATCTCACTATACTCCCAACGGTCAAATACAGACAACAGTGTATTTCTTGTGCTGTGAGGGCGGCGTGCTGCCCTTACGTTTGTCGTTGATGTTGTGTTGGGGCAACTCTATTAGAAGGTCGGTTTCTTCTTCTTTGTTAGATTGCCTCACGTCCGCTTCTCCCATAGAAGTTATTCCAGGTTTTATCCGGCACTGGTTGGACTGGGAGGCCATATGCTATAGGTGGGATGGTGTTTTTTATCGGCCTTGGTTGCGCTGGTTTCAAGTGGGCCTTAGTCCAGATTATATAGGTTTTTGCTTGTTTTTTCTAATTTACTTGGCAACTCTCTTCTCCTTAAATATATAATGAAAAATATAAATATTGTTCCTTGTTTTAAAAAAGCGAACAGTGCAAAAAACAAAACACCTTTTTTAGATCCTAAATATGCAACTCTAACAACCCACTTCTTTTTACCTTGATCTCAAACCAGCACATTTTTTCAAAAAAACTTTCTACCACGATAATCATTCTAATATTATTGTGGTACATTTTGTTCTTTGGGGAAGAAGGTTGAAGCCGAAATAGATGAATGTCGTTGGAAAGTAAAAGTAACACGGATGCTATGTTCTTTTACGCCTTTTGTAGCTAATGTTAGGCCCAACCCATAGGATGGGGTAAAGGGGCGCCCGCCCTAGCCCTGAGGACCTAGGGGCCCCGACCCAAGATTTCTTTGCGTACTCATATTTGCCAAGTGGTTCTATCCCCGACACCGGTGAGAATGGCCATGGTTTGAGCTCGCGCTTCTCTAGCGGATGCAGAGGACCTATAATTTTTTTTTTGTTCTGATATATCGTGTACGTGCTTCGTGGAATTTTAATGGCATCTAGGCCCTTCGGGGCTGCTCCAGGTTTTTTTAAAAAAGATGAGTGGTTGTAGAGAATATCCACTCATGGGTAGACATAAGAGAAGTGAGAGTATCTAATTTTCAAACTAAAAGTGTTTAGACTTTGATTTCACTGAACTTCGGCCACAAACGCTCTTCATCAGAAAAATTCTTCATCGTCGTTTCAGTACAAGCTTTGGTACAACCAGCTAGGTGGGCCCATATGTCAGTGCTCGAAAATCTATTCATAGATTGCCTTAACACGGCTCCATTTTCTCTGGAAAATACGGACAATTAAATACGCCCCTCCAATCCAGCTGTACATTGACGAGCCAATCATGAATGCCCTGTTTGGCTAAGCTCAAAAAATATATTTTCAATGCAGAGAAATAAAGGAAATGGGAATTTTGGCGCGCACCGAAATCCTGGCAAATATTTTTGGCGCGCCACCCAATGGTGTATAAAAAACAGGGTTCTAGGGTTCCCTCCAGTTTCGCCCCACCCAGTCCTCTCCATCTCCTCCGCCTTCTAGCTCCTCCGCGCCAGCTGACGGCGCCGCCGGCCGAGCGCCCTCCATCCCTTCTCCGCCCGCCCATCTCTCCTCGAATCACAAGATCGGAGTGTGGGGGATTTGCGGCTGAATCGGGGGGAGCTCGGGAGTGGTAATCGGATCGCATTCTTCGGTTGAATCAAGGTAGACTGAGGTATTGCGCTTTTCCCTTCTCAGATCTGGTTCCGGTGTTCCCGATTTCGCCTGTTCCGCGGTCCAGTCTGCAGTGTGTGTGATTCGTTTCAGTTTCGATTGATATAAGCCGCTAGGCATCCGCAAGATACTTGTCAGGCTTCGATTCGTAGTATGTACGGCTGTTAGCTTCTTGAAGTATCGCGAGTTTATTGATGCGTGGTTCTGAAATCTTGTGTTCCCGATAAAAATCAATCTGCGATACTGGTTGAATGGTTGTTCCCTCAATCGGGATCCTGGAATGTATCTGATGCATACCTGCGTATAAGCTTAATTTTGTTCTAGATGTAACTGATGCAGATCTGCTTGTATATGTATGCTTAATTTTGTTCTCGGTGATGGGATCCTATGGTTAGAAAGCACTCTATTCCAAATATATGCTCTGCTGCTGCTTGTTGAAATATTCTGAATATTCGACTGTAAAGTAGTCTACCCCAGTTGTAGGACCCTTTTACACGTTTTTTTTTGTGTAGATGCAGTTCTCTAATGTGCCTTTTTAGTTACTGAATAATTTATGGTATTTACTTTCTGTTAACCTTTATGCAGGTTTTGATACTGAAGTCGGAGCAGTGGAAATATTGTTTGAGATTGACATTTATTTTCTGAAACATGCTGGGGGTTGAGTCCACATTACACCCGATAGATCATGCAGTTCTGGATACTAGTGATACTGAAACTTCAGAAGTTGTGGAATGTGATTCTCCAGTTGTAGGAGATGCAGAAAAGAGTCTCAGTGAAGTACTTTGTTTGCAAATTCCCTTGGGAAATAAGGAGGATGTAGACTCCCTTGGTACAGTCTGTGATCTTGAGAATAACAAGGGCGATGGTGCTGAGGCCATCACTGTGAATGGGGTCACACTGTCGATCTCTTGCAATGATCCAGAAGAAAGTCTTTCATTGGGTTGTCAAACACCACGTGCAAACATCTTTGATCCTTTTGCTCCAGGACCAGAGGACTGTGGTGCACCGAAGAAGATGCTTGTTAGGGGGGCAGAAGCCCTGTCCCGTAGAAAGCTGATTTTTGAAGCTGATGACTTCCCAGTTAGAAGGTTAAGTGATGAATTTGATGATTCTGAAGAGGAAGAACTGTATCTTCAAGGTATCTGCAAGATGTTTCTTGGTCTGATATTCTCAAACCAAGCGCTGGAGGCAACCCAAGACAGGGAAGATCTGATAGATGCAATCCCATCTGAAAGCTACAAAACCCCTGAATCGCAGCCTCGGCTTACGGGCATCGCAGACACATGCCCAGACGCTCCTGTGCGTCCATCTCTGAAGATGCTAAAGCTCAGCCCAGGGATTTGCCGGAAGCTCGACTTCGGTTCAGCCAGTCCAAAGTCTCTGTTTGCTGAAGATAATAATTAAGAGCCAAGCTCTGTTCCTTCGGGAACTCCATTCTGGTGCTGTTTTCTGGCGACCTATCTCATGACAGCACGTCTGTCATCCTTGCCAGTTGTGTGGTAACTTTGCTAACTCTGAAACTGTAGGAGCTAGCAGCGGTGGTTAAGTAGGAAGCAGTTTAAAGTTATACATGTAAGCTATGTTAGTTTTCCTTTTAGCTAGCCTAGTCTTACTGCCCAGATTCATGTAGTGCTACCAGTACATGTGCCTTGTGGGGGCTTCTGGCCTGGCGTTTTGTATATCCTAAAACATAGTTGCTCTCTCTGTTTGATCTGAACTATGCATATTCATTCTTGCTCAGTACTGTTGGTGCATACTGCTTGTCATTGTGTTATTTGCGCTGGGATGCAAACTGTATGCAACTGGTGAAACAGAAATGATGCAATGGAGAATTCGGACATGGCTTAGTTTTCGTGCAATGTGAGATGGCGTATTAAGCGTGGCTGTTGTGTGATTGATCTGTCATGATGCTTGATAGCTGCTTCCAGTTAATTCTGACCCTTGCAGCCGTACGGATAATCTTCAGTTGAACCTGCTAATGGCCCCAACGTATCCTTGGCTTTGGTCCCCTTTATTTTTCGTTATCTTTGTGATGAAAACAATTGCTTCTATTAATCAGAAGAAATTTCCTGGAT
This sequence comes from Dactylis glomerata, assembly GCA_007115705.1. Taxonomy (NCBI): domain Eukaryota; kingdom Viridiplantae; phylum Streptophyta; class Magnoliopsida; order Poales; family Poaceae; genus Dactylis; species Dactylis glomerata. The sequence continues at coordinate 2,116,695 of QXEO01000472.1, read as the reverse complement.
CGCAGTACATGTCTTTATTTGACTTTTATTTGCCGACAAATCTCATAGTTACACAGATACACAGTTTTTTAAAATCAAAGAAATAGCTTCAAAATACAGCCACAGATGACTTGGTTTTACAGGATCATGTAGAGTAATCTGTATGTCAACGTCTCCACAGACCCCCTAACTGTAAGCTATATATACTATATAGAATAAGCTCTTGCTTAGGATGCCGTCAGCGCAAAGCAAGAATCTGCACACATGACGATGTGATGAACAAGAAGAGCAAGCCGTATGTATCTAGTATACAAGTCCATTATCCTTTCTCCGCATATGAACAATCCATCAAAATCATATGATGACTCCTAGCAATAGCAACAACCAAAACAACCATTTAAATCTACCCAAGACCGTGACTAACTACAGTAGTACTGCTAATGGCGCATCATCGGAAATTCCAGGATCATCAACTTTTTTCTCTCCGTGACAAGGACGTCATCGTCGCTTTGGCCGTGCGTGGCAAACGAACACGGCAGCGGCAGGAAAAAGGTATCCTCCTAACTTCCATCTCCGGCGACGCGCGCGGCAGGGACAGCGTGCCGAACGACGGAAAGGAATACGATGGATCGATCAGAGCTTGGTGTGGTCGCTGCACTGCTGGCTGCGGACGCCCATCTCGGCGATGCCGAAGACGAAGGTGCAGTCGGAGTAGGCGACGGCGTGGCGCTTGAAGACCCCGAACACGGCGACCCTTCCGGGGATCCTGGTGCTGGCCTCGAGCGGCAGCGACCCGGCCTCGACGTCGGAGAGGAGCCGCGCCATGGCGTCCGGGGACGAGATGAACCGGTCCGCCTGCAGCGTGAGCGCCAGCTTGACCTCGGCGTCGCCCTTGCTGGGTACGCGGCCCGGGTCGATCTCGGCGTCGCCGACGTGGACGCCGCGGTAGACGAGGTCGGTGTGGCCCCCCGAGCGGAAGGAGAAGGAGGCCGGGTTGGGGTTGTGCACGGCGACGGTGAGGAGGAGGGTGACGTTGAGCTGGATGGAGAGCGCCGGGAAGGTGAGCCGCGGCGCCACGCCCACGAGTTTGGTGGAGACGAGCCGCGTCGTCGGGTCGCGGACGCGGAGCACGGTGAGGAAGAGGATCAGGAGGACCACGGCGAGGAGGACGAGGGTGACGAGGACGCACGCGCAGCAGAGGCAGCCGCGCCGGCGGCGGAGCCGCTGCTTCTCGCGGTGCAGGTCGTCGGCGGGCGGCTTGGTGGCGGCCGCGGTGTGGGTGGGGAGGCCTCCGCCGCCGCCGTTGGTCGAAGCCATTGGTCGGTTGGGAGTTGCGAACGTGCGACGGCGGCGAGCGGGCGTGCGTGGAGGTGGAGGAAGCGGTTTGATTCGATTTTTCGGTGGGGATTGGATTTCAATATAAATGCCGCCTCCCTGGATGACGACTTTTTATACCAGCACTAAACAAGGCTATAAGTCTAGTGCAAAAGCAATCTTTACTCTTTTTTTTTCTGAACATAAAAAGCAAATCTGTACTTTTATATGGCGGATCGGTGAAACATTACTTTCTGATCTTGTTTCTATGTGGTAAAACGTCTTTTACGTGTGATGGCAAATATTTGGTTTTGAATGGAAACGATTCTACGGATTGCAACTGATACTATTTGGTTTCCTCCTTTTAGAGGAGGATATCCACGTAGTAAATGGGAGGCGGATCAGAACACACCGATATACCCCGATGAGATCATGCACACGACACGGGTGTCCTTCTCGTCGAATTGACACGTCTGAAGATAGTTTGAATTCGAATAAACAAGGCATGAAACACCTGTATATATTTGGAAATTTGAACAAATTAGGCACGCCGAATTGTACAGAACATGATGGACTTAACAGCGGTGGGATTAATTAGTGTTATAGTTGGGGGTTGCATCTTTTATCTGTAGTTGTGTACTTGAACAGTTGGCTATATCGACGGATGTTGGAGAATTGAATACAGGAACAGGACAGGGATTGGCCCGCCATGGGCAGGGCGGCACCGCATCTGCCAACCAACCAGACCGGCAACGAGAAGCTCGACACGACACGATGCCGCCGCGCAGACCGGAGCGGAGCTGAGTTAATTGGCCGCGCTTTGGGCTGGCAACGCGTCGTCGTCGCCGTCGTCCGTGAGTCTTCTCGTTCTGTTGGACGTCAACGTCCCGCACTAACTGAGGAGCCGATGACGACTCCGTGTTTGTGTTTCCATGCCTAACTGGTACCAACAAACCTCCCTTCCCGTCTTTTGGTGTCATGCCGTCTTGTTTCCACGCTCAACCGTGCAAGGATGTACATCACAGCTCACCCCTCCATTGCCGTATATGAGACATTGAGATAGTATCTCTTCAAGTGTATAAATAAATTTGAGAAAGAGTAAAATACATGGTTGGTCATTGTACTTGTACCCCTTACTCGCTTTGATCCTTGTACTTAGGAATACGTAAGTTACGGTCACCGAATACACAACACAGGTTCATCGGAGGTCACCGCAGCCTGTATAGCTTCGTATTCACTGACATGGCACTGATTTGGACCCACCTGTCAGCCCCTTACCACTTGCAGGGACTATTTCCTAGTAAAAGAAATAGAAAGGGCTAAATTGCAAAGTTGAAGAAACAAATAATAATTAAAAAAAGAAAAAAGGCTGAGCACCACCGCGTCAGCTCCCACCTCTGCCATCACCGCCGCCGGCCTCCCGCCGCTGATCTTACGGCGCCGCTGGCCTCCCGCCACCGCTTCTTCGTGCTCGCGGGATCTAGGCTCCCGCCGTCGGCTCGGATTTCTTCGCAGGCAAGCGCGGCTGCAGCTCCAGCGCGCGACAATGCGGAGGGGAGGGTGCCCCGGCGGTGGGCGGGAGGACGAGCTCCGGCACGGCGTCCCGGAGCGCCGCCGCGTCGCGCTGGTGTGGCCCCAACTAGCCCCTACCTCGTCCCCGTCCCCTCGGCATGGAGGAGTAGCTGGTGCGCAGGCGTGGCACCTGCCGGCGTCACCGGCGGCGTCGTGCGGCTGGGCGACCTCATGCCCAACCACGCCACGCGACGGATGCGTCCACCCATGGCCAACCGGACGGGCGCGCGAAGCAGGTGCCCGTTGCCGACGCCGACGCGGCGGAGTTGCTCGCGGCCGTGTCCGCTACGGCCAGGAGCGGTGGCTTCCCCTCCCTCGCCTCAGCTCGAGGTCGCGCCGCCGAAGTCAATTACCTTCATGTCGCTGTAGTGGCGCAGCCGGCGCAGGAGCGGAGTAGGGGCGCAGCCGGCCGGGCGCAAGGCAGGGGCGAGCGCGTGAGGTAGAGGCATGGCGCCGCCGGCTGGGGCGAGGCGCCGCCGACCCGGCCGGGAAGATGCAGATTTTAACATTTGTTAATACATTTTATTTGGAAAAATAGAGGAGGACCCTAGTGAGAAAGAAAATAAAACTTTTGGGGATATTTATAAAATAAAATTTGGCAGGGACCTGACAGGTGGGTCTAATTCAGTGACACGTCAGCAAATACGAAGCTATACGGGCTGCGGTGACTTCCGATGAACCTGTGTTGTGTATTTGGTGACCGTAACTTACATATTCCTAAGTACGAGGACCAAGGCGAGTAAGGGGTACAAGTACAGGGACCAACCATATATTTTACTCTTTGAGAAAAAAGGCCAATTTGGTACATGAAGTTGCCTTGAATGTGATCTTTGATCACAAACTTGCAAATCGTGAATTTAAGGTCACCAAGTTGCCTCAAGCGAGCATTTTGGTCACTCCATGACAAAAATTGTTAGTTTGCACACGGGAGACTATGTTTTTACACATTTCTCCTTAAATTTCTGTTTCTTCTCACCGTTTGGTCCTCGGTCAACTGCTTTTTGCCATGCATTCGGTGGGCTAAAGCAAATGTCTGTCTCTGACGATAGAATGCCATGTTGGCGACATCCGCACTAGCGGCCTCACGAGGTGCTGATCGTGTTGGGCCTGCAGGTGTGCCACCGCGACAGTCAATCAGTCACTAAGTCAACCAATGACGTGTTGGGCCTGCAGGTGTGCCACCGACGAGCCGAACACGCTCGCTGTTTAAGTTGGCAGCGCCCGAAAACAAGCAACGGTCAGTACATTAGCCAGGTGTTTGACGAAATATATGTCCGTGACTCCATCTCCTGAACTCCCTCATGGTCTCCGCGCAGGTGCCGGCGTGCACACGTGCGGCATCGATCCCAAGCTGGCAATTGGACAGAGGACCAATGGGTGAGAAGAAACAAAATTTTAGGGGGCATTTAACAAAAAAGAAGTCTGCCGATGGCTGAGTGGCCAAAATGCTCGTGTGGGGCAACTTGGTGACCTAGAATTCATGATTTGCAAGTTTGTGACCAAAGTACACATTTAAGGCAACTTCATGTACTAAATTGGCGTTTTTCTCAATAAATTATATTATACTTTTTTGTTTATTTAGACTTTTGGTTGCGTTGACTACTGTATTAAGCTTGACATGATATTAGAGCCAGGTTTCGAGTTCGAGTCACTGTTTTCACAAAAAATTGTTTTCACGATTTATTTAAAAATTAATGTTAACCTTCGGTGTTCATGTATAGACTTCTTGAGGCATACCTTTGAGTCATCAGACCACGTACAACGTCTCTTGTGCATATCTCTGAGTCTCTACACGTGTTCACTTGTCTTCTTCGTCGTCACACGTGAGTGAGAGTGTTGAAGTGTATAAGTGAATTGCATTAACTATTTCTATTAGTTCAGACTTTTGGTTATGTTGGCTAGTGCATGAAGCTCAATATTATCCTTATGCTGGATCTCTATTTTTAACAAGGGTCCCGAAAGACCTAGAGACTGCATTCATTCAGGTGGTGGGACTACACTTACAATGAGAGCCCCAACAGAAAAAGAAATTACAACATAACCCTCACATTTTGCGAAAAGGATCCCAAAACAGATAGGAAATCAATCAAGTCCTCCACCGCCGACGCGTTGAAACCTCAAAGCACGACTATCCAACTTGTCGGCGGGGACAGTGCCACTTGGAGTGGGGCAGGTGTAGAGCACCGCACTGCAGTCAATGAAGATCCTCCTATATGGCTCACTAACCAGGAGGAAGAAAAGCCCCATGCAAAAATGGTGCTAGGCGCGGAGTGGTCTCCCCTTTGGCCAAGGATAACATCGACTCGAAGACGCCGCCGTTGATGAACATTGTTGTAGATAGCTGCAGCCTCACTCACATACCGTGAGCTCCCAAGTCCTGGCGTCACCACTGTTCCTCCGCCACCACGACGACTAGATCGAGGAAGAACACCAAGAATCGAAGCTCCACCGAGCGTTATTGAAGGGAAGTGAGAGGTCCTACGCCGAACACCTTTGGCTCCATCCAGTAGAGCCCCACAGGCAACAACTAGTATGCCACCCTCCACCAGAGGCTGCTCAGCCCCTCCAGCAGCGCTATCCCTGATGGCATGACACCATTTGCCACACAAGACCACCCGAGACTAGACCAAACCTACATCTAAGCCTACCACTACTATTGTACAGAGGATGCCGACATCCTAATCCATCTATACAACCTCTAGCGTGGACACCATGACAAGAGGGATCGGATCTGGACAACGACAACCAACTCTCAACGGGAAATGGGTGGAGGCTTCAAGAGGGGTGGAGAGGGAAAAGTGTGATGTACTCGATTTGGGTCATCTTGCATCTCGGACCTCGTCACATCGTGTAGTTGAAGAGCTTGCGCCTATGCAAGACTAGGCTCTCACCTATGCGGAACAGATGCTTCTACTTGGTCATCATAGACCAGCAAATCCATTTGAGAGCTGGGACTAGACAAACATACAAGTTCCTGGGGCGTCGAACAATTTTTTGAGCCGCGAAGGACCCAAGCTGCCTCTGGGGGGCATTTTTCTATTTGGATAGCCCTTTGGGGAGGGCTATTAGGGCGACATGAGATGCTCTTATTAATGAGTGGTAAAACTCATCTTCATTGCCGGTTAACCTGATATTAATCCATTATTATGATGTATATATCTATCTAGACCTGCTACTAATCACTAATTATTGTATAGATATGCAAATATCTTTGTTTATTTATTTCTATGCAGAAATGGGCACTTTAAGGAGGAAATTAGAGCCACTAGTATGTCCATCCCCACATGTACCGGATGACTGATGGCTTGTAAGTACAACCCGTTGGGAACCCCAAGAGGAAGGTATGATGAGCACAGTAGCAAGTCTTCCCTCAATTGTGAAACCAAGGTTGAATCAAACCAGTAGGAGAAAGCCAAACTTCAGAAGGTGATGCTTGCTAGCTTCGTGACACTCCGGACAAGGGCGCCAGATAAACTGTTTGTCGGCGTGTCTTCCCCCAGCATTAACGTGGAACCTGCACAACACAAACAAGTACTTTGCTCCCAAATTACGATGAGGTTGTCAATCTCACTCGTTTGCTGTAAATAAAGGAATGAGCGTATCGAGTGGTAAAAGGATAATAGTACGCAAGTAAAGTAAACAGAGCGAGTAATAGTAAAACGGTAATTAAAGCAATGTAAAGGAAATTGGACCGGGGTCCACAGTTCACTAGTGGCGTCTCTCCATAAGATAAATAAAAGCATGCTGGATAAACAAATTACAGTTAGGCAATTGATAGAGTAAAGATAACGTACATACATCACGAGGATCACTATGAGGCTTACTCTGGACATTACGACAAAATACATAGATCGCCATCCAAATGCATCTATGACTAAAAATCCACTCACGGGGAATCGTCGGAGGACCCCTTGAGTATTAAGTTGCGAACAACAGATAATTGCATTAAGCAAAGTGCGTAATATAAATAAAGCAAATGTCCTTAGACACAAGAATGTTGTTTTCTTCCTAGTGGCAACAACACATCTACAACCTTAGAGGTTTCTGTCACTCCCCCAGATTAAATAGAGGCATGAACCCAATTATCGAGCATAAATACTCCCTCTTGGAGTCACTAGCATCTACTCGGCCAAGATAGCTACTAGCAATGGAGAGCATGCAAGATCATAAACAACATAGAGATAACATAAGATATAATTCAACACATCAACTTGACATAGTACCAATACTCATCGGATCCCAACAAACACAACATGTATGATTACATAAAGATGATCTTGATCATGTAGGGCAGCTCACAAGATCTAAACATGAAGCACATGGTGGAGAAGACAACCATCTAGCTACTGCTATGGACCCATAGTCCAAGGTTGACTACTCACACATCACTCCGGAGGCGACCATAGTGGTGTAGAAGGCCTCCGGCAGGGATTCCCCTCTCCGGCAGGGTGCCGGGAAGAGCTCCTGGATCCTCCCGATCTCGCGACGACGACGGCGGCGGCTTGCAGTATGTTTCGTGGAAAAGAGATCCGTCCTTTAGGTTTTTCCCGTCGAGGGGACTTTATAGGCGAAGGGGCATCGTCAGGAGGTGGACCAGGCGCCCTCACCATGGGTGAGCGCAGCTAGGGGCTGGGCCGCGCCCCCCTATGGTGTGGCTGGCCCCTGGCCCCCTCCGTCTCATCTTCGGTCTTCGGGAAGCTTCGGTAAAAATAGGAGGTTCGGCTTTTGTTTCGTCCAATTCTGAGAATATTTCCTGTGTAACTTTTCTGAAACACAAAAACAGCAGAAAACAGGGAATTGGCACTGTGGCATCTTGTTAATAGGTTAGTTCCGAAAAATGCATAAAAATGCCACGAAGTATAACAAAACTCAAAGCAAATGATGTAAGAACAAGCATGAAGCATCAAAAATTATAGATACGTTTGAGACGTATCAATGACCGTACCATCATGTGTCGATGAACTTGCCTAGTCAATCCAAATATTTATCATGAAGGCACCTAGGTCATCAGAAAGACAAAATGCCGCCAAAATATAGTTCCGCTACCTGAAGTCAAATCTCCATATCTATTGAAGCTCCACAACTGCTGCCATCGACTCCATCATCTCCATCACCATTCCCCCCTCTCTAGTAATTTATAATATTGATTCCATCATAATTGTTGGTATTGTAAGACTATTGTTATTCATCTATTTTGTACAAAATCCAATCTGATCCGTTTACATTCCTAACTCATGATGACCAGATCGGGGTTTTGGTAAGTGTGTCGCAAGTGTATTGAATCCACACTTCCCTGTATATAGTGGAGGCAATGGCTGTGCCGTCACAAGGTTAGACCACTCCCATGTGTGGGGAACTCTAACGTCTCCACTCCAGTTCAGCCGCTGTATCACTCCAAGCCACTGAAGCTTCTCTTCATACGTGTTGATGCCGGCAGAGGTGTTGTACATTCAACGCTTTGATTTGATCGAATAGAGGATTGCACTGCCCCAACACGCTTCACCAAGTTTCACACCTGCGCGGCCTTCTACCTCGGCCAGATCTTGGGAGTACCGTGTAGAAAAGTTTTTTGTTTATCTTTATGTTGAATGCAATCCGGCTTACATCTTTATGTAGATGGAGATCGCCATGAAGATCACACCATTTCACATGTTAATATGATTATTTTGTGTTGTCTGTTATGTATCTTTTTTTTTTACCTCCATTAGATTAGATAGACGTTAGAAATATAATCTCTCAAAGAAGGTCTAGTCGGTCGCCTCGCCAGTGTAGCACCCATCATAAGTCGCATTCTTGGTAGTAGGCTCTCATAAAATTGGGATGCTACCAATTATTTTCGACCAGATGGTTCGAGTCAGAACTCTTACAACGGGACTACGGGAGCACTCAGTAAGCTAGATGGGTCCAATCCCAACCATTGTGGGACTCGGGGCGAAGTGTAAGCCTTCCCAGAGACAAAAACAGTCCATGTAACCCAGGGCACCTCGATCCCGCTATTGCCGCTTTCGAATCTGGACGCTCCGATGAAGTGATGAGTCTGGTGCGGAGGACTACACGTCTACACCCGTGCGGCATCGCTGGACGCTCCCAAGGACTAGCAAAAGAAAGACAGCCATGATCAATTCTTCTTGCAGTCCAATAAGGTCAGACGTGCCGCCGCACAAGCGCACATCAGTACCAAACTCTAACGATGTCTCTCAGTAGATAACAGAACATCAGACGACATAGAACATTGGGGAAGTATATGAGATAACATTACAAAGCAGCTGAATAGTTTTACTGCATGGCTCCAGAATCCATACAGCAATGACACATAGAAAGATTGCCACATCGATTACGCACGAACAGAACTGTTGGTTTATAACGCAAGATCAGGTGAACTGTTGGTTTATAACGCAAGATCAGGTTGCCTAGATGGCAAGCAAATCATTCTCCCCGCTTCACCGCCAATGCTCAAGACAGCAACGACTAGAACTGGGACTTGTCGAGGCTGTTGAAGTAGGGATGCTCCATTGCCGCTTTAGCTGAGATCCTGTTTGCTGGATCAAACCGAAGCATTTTCTGCAGTAGGTCAGACAACAAACTGTCAGATCAGATCTTGCTTAAGATGATGAATGGAACAAACAAAGTCATAGCTGGGCAAGACATTCATTTTGCACTCTAGTCACAACAATTATCATCGAAAATGAACGGACAAACTAAAAAGAAATAATGCACAGACCACTATATATTACATAACGCTGGATCACCAAGTATTATCATGGAAAATAAACGGACAAACTAAACAGAAATAATGCAGAGACCCCTACAAATTACATAATGCTGGATCACCAAGCATAATCGTTTGAAATATTTAGAGTTCAAGATTAATTGTGGAGCATAATATATATTTATCAAGTTGACATGCCTAGACAGCAAGATCCTTCTAGCGCAGAGAACTAGAGAATTCAGGATTTTATATTCTAAAGCATATTATTTATTTATGTAAGAAATTAGCATACATAAGAAATTAGCATTGTACCCCCGTTTTGGAAAAAAAAGAAATTAGAATTTTACATCAGTCTCGTAATTTACCGATAACAGGTCAAGTCCTTCAGGCTCCAATGTTGGAACAGCACGCGACAAACTCTGTGCCTGCCAGTGTGGATATTCGTGCCAGTCTCTCAAAGAACATACTCCAGGCCACTGCTCTTCAGTAGGAGTTCCCAACAACCTTTTCAGAAGGAGATTTTAGTCAATACTCCAAGTCACTATAAATTCACAGGATGCATACAAAATGAATAAACTATCAGATTTATACAGGTACTTTAATCATTTTACCAAAAATAGTACTTCCTCCGTCCCTAAAAGGATGTCAAAGATTTGTCTAAATTTAGATGATCTATACAGTAAATCACGTCTAGATACATCCAAATTTTGACAAATTTCGACATCCGTTTAGGACGGAGGGAGTACTTCAATCAAAAGTTATTTAGCCATTTCAGCAGGGTATAATGAACAGAACAGTTTACCATGATCAGGAATCTCAAGTGACTAATACGCTATACTATAAACTAGGAAAATTACTACTATTTACAATTATTACATATTGCTGGTACTTATGCAGAACAGAAGGAAAAATACCTGAAAATGTGAAGCAGCTGTTGCAACTCAGAGTCACCAGGAAAAAGAGCTTGTCTTCTAACCATTTCAGCTGCAATAGAAAAGTTACATTATCATAATGGGAAGACCTTAACAAGCACAATTCAGTATTTAGTCAAGAAATCAAGGAAAAAACATGAAGAACTATAATGTGTTTATTTAGTTTGACTATAGGAAACTGGAGCTTACTTTGATTCAAAACTAAAGGATGTAGGTACAACCGTACAATATTTATCAGATGTTTCTTTACCCCTATCCTTGACAAAATGCATGTTAAAAACTTTACAATTACTGGTACAGATCAATGACTTTGTCTGTTTGTTCACAATTTTACTTTGTTTGATGTAAGATAAACTAAACTGTTTTTCTCCTTGACGGACTGTACTCAAGTGTGAAAAATCATCTGATAGTGTATTTTGTTCTGTAGGATTACACAAATTGTTTTTTAAGTTCTGAATACATGCACAAGGCATTACTGCATAATAAAGATTAAAGACTAACTGTAATTGGCGTACCAAAGATGCAACCAATGGACCAAATGTCAACCCCAGTTGAGTAATGTGTCGCGCCAAGTAAAACTTCAGGAGCTCTATACCAGAGCGTCACAATCTAAAATACAAAACAGAGAACATGAATAAGGAACATACTAGAGCATGTTCACTACAAATGTCTGGATGAATAGCAGTACCTCATGGGTGTAACTTTTCATGGGAACAGTAAAAGCTCTACTTAGCCCAAGATCTGCAATTTTCAGTAACCCTTTCTCCTTGTCAACCAGCAAGTTTTGTGGCTTTAAATCCCTACAAAAAAAAAAGATAGAATAAATGACACAGCTACAAATGCAATGGTGTACGGGGCTGAAATGTCCAACCAAAAGAAAAAAATACAGAACAGAAGTCTAACCGGTGAAGGACACCATGGGCATGGCAATGCGCAGTTCCTTTGCATAACTGGTATAAGAAATTCTACAAGGAGGTGAAAAACGTTACTCATTGTTATTTTCATATCGAAGTAATAAAGCAATAACACGGCGTGCAGGGTGTACTGTCGCGCACATGAAGAAACTTTAGTCTGGATAGAGCAATATATATGAGAAGGAAGTGGTGGATGAAGATCGATAGCATTCTACGCAATATTAGAGCCTACTTTCTATGACAATTGTGCGCATGAAGAAACTTTAGTCTGGATGGAAGTAAGGAGTTTCTAAATAAGCAACAATGGCGCTGCGTATCTGTCTTTGAAGGAAGCACATCGTTCTTCATGTTGGACATGAGGGACATTTCTCAATTTGACCACGAAAGAAAAAATTAATTTTTGACAGTTTACATTCCTAACTGGTCTTTTTCCTATATATGCACGGGTGTAAACGCACACGCTTGATTTCCATGAACAATTAGACCTACGTAGATAAAAGTCTGAATCCTTAGGTTAATATGTTCATCTGATTCTTCTATGATCTGTTCTCGCCTTCATCGATCAGTTTTTTCAAATTTCTCAGTGGAACTACGATCCACACCATCCTCATTTCTCAACATTAACAATGTGAATCAAAATGCAGGAATTGGCCTACATACTAAAGAAACTAAGGCGTGAACATCACCCAGCAAAAGTAGACTATCGTAGTTACAAGCATGAAGCATCAGGTTCGTATGCTGATCTGATACTTTCACGATCTGTTAAGATCGGCATCAATCAGGGCTTTCAGAATTTTTTTGGTTGTAAACTTGAAACCACAAAGTTGACAATTTTTAATTTCCTGGCGGCCGATTTCTGTTGCCATGGTAACTACGATCGAGTTGGTAAACAGTCTGATGCGCCTAGCGGGAGTGCGCGGCAGACCGAATTGAGCTAATTACATAGCAGTACAGTACTAGTATATCAACGTGATGCTAAATAAGCTGGTTCTTGTGGATAGACCACCGCAGTTACAAGCATGAATCTTGAGGTTCTTATGTTGATCTGATACTCTTACGATCTGTTCAAATCAGCATCGATCAGCGCTTTCAAAATATTTGGTTGTGAGCTTGACACTATAAAGCCGTCATTTTTTAATTTCCTGGCGGGCGGTTTCTGTTGCCATGGTCACTACGATCGAGTTGGTAAACAGTCTGATGCGCCTAGTGGGAGTGCGCAGCAGACCGAACTGAGCTAATTAGATAGCAGTACAGTACTAGATCAACATGATGGTAATTAAGCTGGTTCTTGTGACGGATGGATGAACGGCACGGTATAATGATTAAAAATCTCACCTTGATGACATGGGTGGGCAGCGGCCTTGGCGACGGACATGAACGGTACAATAGTGATCGATGGACATGAACGGTACAATAGTTAAAAAAACACACCTTGACGACCTCCGTGGGTAGCGGCCTTGGCGACGGCCCCTTGCGGAAGCCGTCGACGAACTTCTTGAGGTCGGTGTCGAGGAACTCGAAGACGAGGTAGAGCACGGTCTTGCCGCAGGGCTTGGTGACCTGCTCGACGGAGAGGAGGCGGACGACGTAGAGTGAGGATGAGAGGAGCCTGAGGAGGGAGATCTCGCGGAGCGCCGTGGGCGGGATCCCCTCCTCGTCCATCTCCAGGCGGGTCTTCTTGAGCGCCACCAGCTGGCCCGTGGCCGCCACCCGCGCCTTGTACACCTTCCCGTACGTGCCCTCCCCTACCTTCTCCAGCTTCTCGTACTTCTCCATCGATGGATCGCCGCCGCGCCGGATCGGGGGACGGGGGTGGCTGCTGATCGTTGATGAGGAGGGGGGAGGAACCCTAGGTGGTGGGTGGATTTGAAATTGGGAAGGGGGGGAGGAGGAGGAGAGGGCGTGAAGAAGAAGAGAAGGGGAGGAGTGGGAACGCTAGGCTGGAGAGGGGAGGCGGGCAACGGTCGAATTGGCGGTGGAGAATGATGATGAGCGTGTGCACATGGCACGGGGCTGCAGTTAACTGAAAGTGCAGTGCGGCGCGTGTCTGCAACGGCTATGCGCCACGCTATTCCGCTCCTGCTTCAAAGTCAGGGGAATGGTCGGCCGTACTTGCCACTCTTCCGTGATCCGTAAAATAAGTCGTTATTTTTGTCAAAGTCAAACTATCTCTAATAAATAACTTGTACGCGTATTTTAAGATAAACAACCAAAAAACATAACAACAAAATTTTGATTATATTATACTCTCTCTGATCACTATTACCTATCCTAATACATTCGGTCATATTTTAATGTTTAGATACATCTAGTATATTAGAATATGTAATAGTGGTTGGAGGGAGTACGTAATTAATACATTTGGATTCGTATTAAAAACACATTATAATGATGCTAATTTTATATCAACAACCTTTTATATATTTAGAGTAATGTTTGGTACATCCTCCCACCTTAGTAGATGAGTTTTAAGTGGCAAGAGAGATGAACCGATAACAACCATCAATTATCCGACCAAGAAAAATAGTTTAAAAGCTAATATATTTGCATGCGTCCCTATAAAGTAGGAACAAGCCGATGCTATCCAAACTTTGAACTGGCTAAAGTATATTTGGACGTGAGACTGTGAGCTCGTTAGCTTGTTTTCTTACATACGTGTGAAAGGAGTATATGTTGTGCTGGAAGAGTATGTATACGCATGTGGACAACTGAATTAGTAGTACACTTATACATGTAGTATATACTGTATACGTGAGGTATGTGTGAGTATGTATTGCCATTGCATACATACTGTAATTTGGAGTGGTATATACTCCTTTTGAAAGGTATATGCTGGGGTGTATATAACTTTTCAAATAGGTATATACTGCATTTTGAAGTGGTATATACTCTAACTTTTTCAATCAGTATATATTGCATTTTGAAGTGGTATATACTATAACTATTTCAGTAGGTATATACTGCATTTTGGAGTGGTATATACCCCAACTTTTTCAATAGTATATACTTTTTTTGAAGGGCTATATACTGATTTTGTAAACTGTACACACGCTACTAGTTAATTCGGAGTATATCTTGAAATTTTGATTATATACTATCTGCAGCAATGATGCGTAGCTACTATTCTCTGCAGCTGGGCAACCCAGAACCCGAATAAGCATTCTAATTCCTTCCCAAATAACTAGATTAAATAGATTAGATCCGAACGACAGTATATACTAGTCAAAAATGGAGTAGTGTATACTACAAATCACTAGATTAGGATGGATTATCAAGAGAATCTCTACATTAGAATGGTGTATATTGATTTTCTGTGAACTATACACTTCAAATCAGATGAATATACCAGACATATCACAGATCCAAGGAAGTGCATGCAGACCAAAAATAAGAAGAAGTATATGATCTTCAGAGAAAGGTATACAGGTTGCCAGGCTACATCGGACAAGGGCAAGCTCGACCAGGAAACCCGGTGCATCAAATGGCCAAACATGAAACTGTGTAACACTGGCCGTGCCCGCGCCACGACACGCCTACCCGTCGGTCGCGTCTCGTCGTTGCCTCATCGAGCGCCCGTGGGTGCATGCATCTCGTTTCCATATTCGCCTCGTCGAACCGCCGTTGGCCGCATGCATCTCCGTCTTGTGCGTTTAACGGCGGATCAACTAGCTGATTCATATCCATCTGGATCGGCGCCTTCGTATTTGTAGACGAATACAGCTACAGATGAATACACCAGGAGATTAGTTTACAACTAGTGCAAACGGACAAGAGGAACCAAAAGAAACTAATAATATTGTGTACCTAGATGGCTAGATGTGGAGAAAAGAACGGATGTACTTAGACGAGAGAGGGCGACGGCTGCATCCACTCCGGCGACGTCCTCGTACGTCCAAATCTCGTATCTGTCGCCGACTCGCTGTTGCCGTTGAGAGATGCCGTCACCCGCCTCTCGCCACCATCGTCATGGAGCCCCAGTCGTCCGCGTCTTGTCGTTGTTGCCGCCGAGCCGCCATGGCCTCGGCCTGCATCTTGTTTCCGTCGTCATCCAGCCGCTCTTGTATCTGCCGTCTTCGTCGGGCCATATCTGATAAGACGCGTGCAAGACCTGGTATTAATACCGGTGCATATCCAATTGCTCCAATCACGGAACAAACTTTTGAACTAACCGATATAAGATCGGCTATTATTTTTTAATTCAAATAAATAATATCTCAAACGGGTATGCATGCGTGCGGCCTGTACGCCAACCCCTACAGCTGGTGGGAGTACATACTCCTAGGGTTCGGACTATTCTGCAACCCCCCTTAAGAGAGTGTTCCAACCCACCGAACCTAAAAAAACCCACCCCACCCTGCACTAACCGAACTCCCCACCCAATTTTCTCAAAAAAAAAAACTCCCCACACACTTGCTGCGCATCGCGTCCCCATCCATATCTCGTCGATCCCGACCATCTCCTAGTGAGCGCCCCCATCCATCCCGCCGCCCCTCCACCGGATTCCGCCGCCGCGGCCTCCTCTCCACCGAATCCCGCCGCCGCGGCCGCCCTTCAACGGATCCCATCGTCGCTCCACCAGATCCCTGCAGCGCCGCCCTCCCCCACCACGCGCCGGCGGGCGTGCTGTCTTCCTAGCCGATGTCGAGCTCACCGGCACAGCCCGCCCCGTCTTCCTGGCCTCCACCACGGATTCCTATGGGCGCTGCTGCCACCCGATGTGGAGCTCGCCGGCACAGCCTGCCCCTTCCTTCTCATCGGATGCTCTGGGGCTCCTCTGCAACGAGTGTGCCACCATGTCTGGGGCTGAGCGGCCGAGGTGCCGCATGTCGTGTCGGCGGCCGTGCAGCTCCTGCGTGTTCAGGGTAGTTTGCCATGCGCATTCCTGGAGTTTGCCACACGTCCACTAGCAGTTCGGTGCATGCACCCGGAGTCAACGCCTCGGTCCAGGCTTTGGTGCCTCCAATGGCTGTTCGGGCAGAGAAGTAAGGCAACTGAAATCATGCGCTGTACTCTCTCACTGTCTTGTGAAGTGCACTACCGTTGCTGGCAATGTGAACTATTCTCACCGAAAATTACTTTTGGTTAATGTTCAATTTAACATTGTGTAAGCTTATTTTGACCAAACAGGAAGGTCACTTTGTAAATATGTGTAGTTCAGTTTGTGTCCTCATCGAAGTTCACTTTTATCGGAAGTTCACTTTTCCCAAAAAACGCGAACATACTTGAAGCGAATTGAAGTTCACTTTTTGTAAATATCCATAGTTCACTTTGAGCCTTGTTGGAGTTCATTTTTATCGAAAAGTTCACTTCTCCCAGAAAAACATGAACATACTTGAAGCGATTTGAAGTTCACTTTGTACACCGCCAAAAGTTCACTTTTTTCTTTGAAGTTCACTTCCAAAAATCCGCGAACAAAATTTGAGCGATATGAAGTTCACTTTGCGCCCCGCTGAAGTTCACTTTTCTCAGAAGTTCGTTTTTTCTAGAAATTCGAGAACAAACTTGGACCGATCTGAAGTTCACTTTGCAAAACCTGAAGTCCACTTTGCGCCCCACCGAAGTTCACTTTTTTTGGAAGTTTGTATTTCCCTGAAAATTGCAAACTGACATGGAGTGATCCGAAGTTCACTTTGTAAAAACTGAAGTTCACTTTGACTAGCTGAAGTGCACTTTTTCACAGAAATTCGTGAATGGGGCGATTTGAAGTTCACTTTGACTAGCCTGAAGTTCACTTTTTTTGGAAGTTCACTTTTTCCAGAAATTCACGAACCAACATGGAGCGATTTGAAGTTCACTTTGTGAAAAAATTGAAGTTCACTTTGTGCTCCCATGAAGTTCACTTCTTTCGGAATTTCACTTTTTCCAGAAAATTCGTGAACCAACATGGAGCGATTTGAAGTTCACTTTGTGAAAAAATTTAAGTTCACTTTGTGCTCCGATGAAGCTCACTTTTTTTAGAATTTTAATTTTTCCAGAAAATATGCGAATAATCTTGGAGCGATCTGAAGTTCACTTTGTGAAAAATTGAAGTTCACTTTGACTAGCCTGAAGTTCAGGAGGGTAGGAAGGGGGGTTGCAGAATAGCGGAGCTATATATATATTACCTATATATATATATCAAGATGGTTTTTAGTATATATGTTCATTCTTTTTGTTTTTAACCTAAATAGTAAAAGATGTCTAGATATATACATGACAATAATCGGCTAAACTTCTTATATTTTGGAACAGAGAGAGTAAAACATAAAAAACAAAGACGCCTTAGTCATTGGAATGGAAAGAGTAATAATTTAGACGGCTATAATATTACTGAAATCTCATATATGGACAATGTTATAGATAATGTATACAACAATGATGTAAGTTGTCTATTTTTAGCTATATATGTGATTTTGAACTGTTTGGAACTTGCAAACTGTATAAAAATTTACGGACAACATCAATCTATCTTTTCGTTCTAGTTTCTCCACATCACCAAAATGGTCTATAACCATACCTTGCAGATAGCTGAGTCATCATCATTATACTCCTCCACATTGTTTGAGCTTGCGTCCCCGCTTACTTACCGCTCTCTCTAGGGATTAGTAGTCTCATACACGAGTTCGAACTTGAGATTGGATTGGATTAGATGTCGCAAGTGAAACTGTGTTGCGATCTGGTTTTTCTGCTCATTGATGATGAATCGTAGCGCAGCTACTTCGTCACCGCTAGGATTCAGGCCGAGAGGTAGCTCGCCTGAGTAAACACGCCTCGCATGCCGGATCTATGCTTGTGTGATGAATCGACCACTGGCAGTTTGCCGATCACGGCCGTTGCTGGCTCTGCTCCCGCTCCCATCTCCGTGCGATGCCATCATGCAATGTATGCCGGAGGGCAAGGTTGGGTCGTCGCTGATCTCACCCTGTGCCAAAGGGTATATGTCATCGTCCCCGACGTACGAGCCTGCTTCAATCAGCGTATCTGAGTCATAATCAATGACGTAGCCGCTACCGGTAAGAGCAGATTCCCCCAAACTGGAACCGCTGGAGTTGTCGATCATCCCCTTAGCCTCGGGGTAGAAATCATCGTCTGAGTAGGTGTACTCTGAGTATAGCCCCTCGACATAATCAGGGTCGTAAGGTGATGGTTGGAGCGTGAGGGTATCGAGGGCCCGTTCGCACTCGGAGATTGTCGGATAGATCGCGACAATGCCTCTGCAAGGGTCTTCCCAGCCAGAAATCTCGTGGGACGATAAATCTCCGGTGCCCACGAAATGGTAGGCGTCACAGTCGACGCAGTATGCGGTGGTTGGGGATGGTGGTGGATCTTGAAGATCGTTTGACCCGACTAATGGGGTCGATGATTCCAGTGCTGGATCCATCTCCGCCGATGCTGGCAGCGATGTTGGCGATGAAGTGTTTTTGACCGCCAGCTGCATGACAGCGGTTGGTAGAGCCACCGAATCTGTGGCGGGCTCGATGGAGTCGGTCATGGAGATCAACTTGCTAACGCCAGTGTCGTCCACATAGAAGTTGAACGAGCTGATGGCCAACTGAAAGCCTCTGATCCTTGTCGAGGCCGATCCCATCGAACGAGGGAAGGGGTCGACGATTGCAGCTATTGGGGTGTTGATGGCAATTGTCGATGCAGAGTCGACGATGATCGGCAATGCGGTGTCGATGATGGTTGGTGAAGCGGAGTCGACGATGATCGGTGATGCGGTGTCGACGATGGTTGGTGAAGCGGAGTCACAATGATCGGCGATACGGTGTCGAGGATGGTTGGTGAAGGAGCTGGCGAATCCGTAGATCCAGATCCCATCGTCCCCATGGTCGGCGCCAATTGATGAGGTTTATCCCCGGCAATGCCCATGCTTGAGGGCTTTCGATTCATGGTGCGATTAGGGGATCCGGCGAACTCGGCGTCGATCAGACAAGACGAGGGCACACATGATTTTACCCAGGTTCGCCCCCTTGGTGGGTAATGACCTACGTCCTGCTTGTCTGACTTTATTGCTTGGGTGTTACAGCGGTGGCGTAGATTGGATCTAGCCGAAGGTGGTAAGCTCTCGAGGTTTCGAGCGCTCGTGTGAGGTGGAAAAGTGTCTAGAGAGGTTCTGGGATCTCCTTCCCAACCTTTTATATGCGAAGGTTGGGTCTCCGGATTGCTCTCCAAGATAACTACAATACGGAGGTGGTAAGTGAAACCCTAATCGAGTCCTAATTCGACTAGGTCTCCTCCTTTGAGTCCTTACAGTGTACGCCAAGTCTTGGCTCCTGGGCCACGCCAATCGATAGTTCTTGTGGGCCTTGATCATCCCTTCGCTGGGCTTGCATCTCGGCTGGAGACTAGGTAGGCCACCTTCGTCAGACGGGGATTGATGCACCGCCATCGATTCTCTGTTTCGTGCTACAGATGGAGAAGACGATGTGCTCTCGGTTTGGGCTGGGCCTGGACTCGTGGAGAGGTCAACGATCAGTATGGGCTGGCTGGTGCATGTGTTAAGCTAGCTAGCTAGTCTCCTTTAGGTAACTGTCCGGAGCGACGCAGCTCAATTCTTTTTAATCCTTTCAAGTGACACACGTTGAATGGGAGTTAAAGGCCATATATTTGAAATCTGACAGACAAGACTAATTATAGTGACGTGGCTACACGAAATTTGAGTTTGCAAACATTAAATGACCTTAGTGGGGATCAACTTTACAAGTATTATAGATAAGAAATACCAACATGTCAAGCATCTGAGACCAACAAAATGCAAGAATGGAATAATATCTTTTACAGTGAGCTTGCTCTTGTTGGCCATGGAATGATGAAGAAATCCTTCCCCAAGAATGTCGGCTGTCAGCTAGTTTCATCTATTAGTACTACTGTCGTTTGGCAAGTGCTGCCAAGAACTTTGTATTTGCATGGCTTGTAATATGTTGTTGTATGATGAACCTTGATGTTGAACTCTACCCAGGGCTTTATTAATTTAAAGTCGGGCCTTTAGGCCTTTTATCTAAAAATGATGAAGAAATACGCAAATCATTTTATTGAGTGGAGATATAATTTGAGGTAACTACAATTTTATTTTCTCTTATTCTAGGTCATTTGTCATGTAATTCCATATGCATACATACTCGTTATACACAAAAATTGCCATGGGAAACTCTATGGCTGTTTTCCTAAAAAAAAGCTGACCCAAAACACACCAATACATAGTAGGTACATAATAGAGTCACCAATCTGATATGCCAGTCTTTGCTAAATTATTTGTTGTTTAATAAATCCCCCATTCGACATGGTGTAAACGGAAAAGAGGAGACTACAAAAGTCATGATAGATAATTGCCCTAGCTCTTCTATTTTGGCGCTATTCACATGATAAGCAATTACTATATTCTTGTCTAACCTAAGCAAAAATACAATTTCTTTGTTGGGATGAAATCCAAGTATAGAAACACCATATTGTGGAGGCATGTCATTAGTTCTTTCTTGGGTGCCACTAATGTTATCATCATCCGAGTTCCATTCATATTCCTCTTCGCTCGTGCTGTAACATTGCTTCCAAGGTCCATACCCATATTTCCAAGGGTAGTTTGCTAGGAGAGGTTCAAGGTTGATCTCCGTTTTCAGGATCCACTCCGCTTGACCACATGATTCGTCGAGAAACCAAACAAGAAGCTTGAAATCATCAATAACCAATGCGCAATACACCCCCTTTCTCGAATTCCCTAGACGATAGTCTGAGAGACATATTGTACTTGTCTCCAGAAAACAGACCTCGCTTTCCACACACCATGCAGCGGCTTTGTCCTCGGACGCTTCTTTCCCGGCAATGGGCACTCTTCCCAATTTTCCAGCATGTCGTCGATTACTTCACCGCTCCTCGGATGTGGGGCTTTTTCAAGCTCTTCTTTACCGTTGACAGGTCTCCGCGCTTTCTCCACGGGTGATCCATTCGAAGCCACATCCAAGTCCGTTGGAACACGGTCTTCGAGGAACCGGGATCCCTTGGTAGCTGGAGATGCGGGGTCTTATCCATGCACCTGACACATGCGTTGTGTCCGTGGTTCACCTGGCCAGAGACGTAACTGTAACCTGGATAGTCCTGCACCGTCATGAACAACGCAACTCTCAAAGGGAAATAATCTTCTGAGTATGCATCCCACGTACGAGGAGGCATCTCCCACAGCGTGGCTAGCTCTTCTTTCAACAGCCCGAGATACAAATGCATGTCGACACCTAGCTGTTTTGGCCCCTGAATCAAAATACACATGTGTACGTATCTCTGCTTGGTGCACAACCATGGAGGGAGGTTGTACGGCCATACAAACACAGGCCAGGTACTGTGCGTGCTACTCTGGTTGCCAAACGGATTGAGTCCATCGGTGCTCATACCAAGCCTGATGTTCCTTGGATCGGCCTCGAACTCATGGAAGTCGATGTCAAGTGCGTTCCACTGGCTAGCGTCCGAAGGGTGTGTCAGGATCTTGCCCTTATGCGGATCATCTTCGGTCTTCTTCCTATCCGCGTGCCATCGCATGAGCTTTGCTTCCTTAGGGTCTACGAAATACCGCTGCAGACGGGGAGTGATAGGGAAGTACCATACCACTTTCCGAGGTATTTTCTTGTTCCCTATCTTGTATCGTCCTTGGCCGCACACCGGACATGTGGTTTTCTCCGCGTACTCATCCCGATAAAGTGCGCAATCATTAATGCAGGCGTGGTACTTAACGTACAGCAGGTCCAGAGGGCACACGATTTTCTTCGCCTCCTCGATATTAGTTGGACACGTGTTTCCCTTGGGAAGACGTTTTTGCCAGAATTTCATGTTTTTATTGAAGCTTACGTCGGTCCATTTGCTTTCCGCCTTCATCTCCAGAGCCTTGAGCGTGACGCTCAAGCGTGTATCCTCGGGTCGGCACCCAGGAAACAACGGAGTTTTCCCATCAATCTCCATCTGCTCCAGCTTGGCTTTCTCTTTGGCAGCAGCTTTCGCATTGCTCGTCTCCTTGAGGAGCAGTTCCTGAACATGTGGGTCCTGCAAGGCTGAGGTTAGTCGTGTCTGTGTGCCAGTTTTATAGTGGTGACAGTAGTGAAACAGTAACAGCAGTAGTAAAATAGCAGCGGTAATAGTAACGGTAGTAATCAGTAGGAACAAATACTGTAGGCATAGGGATGGATTACGGGCGTTGCATGGATCAGATAATTCATGAAATCAATGAGACATGGGCATTGCAAATAAATAATGATAAAGCATCCTAGTACAAACAATCATAGGCATGTGTTCCGTATATAGTCGTACGTGCTCACAAGGAGAAACTTGCACGACATCTTTTGTCCTACCAGCCTGTTGCAGCAGGGCCTCAAGGGAAACTACTGGTAATTAAGGTACTCCTTTTAATAAAGTACCAGAGCAAAGCATTAGCACTCGGTGAACACATGTGATCCTCACATCATAGCCATCCCCTCCGGTTATCCCAATTTCTGTCACTTTGGGGCCTCGGGTTCCGGACAACAATATGTGTATACAACTTGTAGGTAAGACCATAAACAACAAGTGTCATCATAGAAATAATAACATGTTCAGATCTCAAATCATGGCACTCGGGCCCAAAGTGACAAGCATTAAGCACAACAAGTTGCAACAATGTCATAGGCACTAAATAAAGATACTAGGCACTATGCCCTATCAATCTCATATCAAATTACATGAACAATCTCATCCAATCCCTACCATCCCCTCACCTACAGTGGGAGAATTACTCACACATGGATGGGGGAGTCATGGATGGTCGATGGAGTGACGTCGGTGATGATGGTGATGAAGATCTCCTCCAAATCCCCGTCCCGGCAGGGTGCCAGAATGGAGTTTCTGGTTCTGAATCGCAGTTTCTGATGGCGGCGGCGCAACGGAAGTCTATCTGGGGAAAACGCCGTCTCCCCGATATTATGTCGTCAGAGGGTATATGTAGGCGAGAGGGGAGGCCGAGAGGATGGCTGGGGCCTCCTCACGCCAGGGTGGCGCGGCCAGGGCTGGGCCGCGCCACCAGTGTGTGAGGGGCCCTCAGGCCTCCTCTCCCTCCTGTCTTCTGGCTCCGTGGGTCTTCTGGTGAAATAGGATTTTTGATGATTTTTCCCGAATTTTTACTGAAAGTTGGATTTCTGCACAAAAACGAGACACCAGAGCAATTCTGCTGAAAACAGCGTCAGTCCGTGTTAGTTGTATTCAAAACTCACAAATTAGAGGAGAAACAATAGCAAAAGTGTTCGGGAAAGTAGATACGTTTTGGACGTATCAGTGCCCGTCGACGCCGCGTCTTCTCCATCATCATCATGTCCGTCGCCGCCATCTCCTTCGTGATGATCATCATCATGTCCGCCGCCGCCATCTCCTTCGTGATGATCATCATCATGTCCGCCGCCGCCATCTCCTTCGTGATGATCATCATGTATGCCCTCATCTTCAGAAACACCATTGTTGACGTCCTCATCATCTTCAGAATCATAGCCAGGCATGAAACCACGCGTGAGCAGGTGACTCTCCAGGTCTGCGGAATCAGGGTCGAGTAAGCTCCCGAGTTTGTATGTTCGACACGGACATCTTATGTGGGTCCTCTTGTTCATCCTCATGTCGGCCACCGCGCATTCCTTGTATCTAGCCACTTGACCTTCGCTCATGTGTCTGACCATGGTTGCCTGCGCGGTATAGAGAAAAGAGAGTACCTTAGAATCACACATCATCATGCACTCACACACACACACACACATGCATGCATGGTCGCCGGAAAAATTCGGCATGACCTCTCCTAAAAATAGGACGTATGGGTAGTGCAAAATTTTGCCAAAACGGAAGTTAATCAACATTTCGGCAAACATCCATGCACCATGCCGTAGCAAGCAACATGCTCTTGCTTCTTCGTCACCTGTAAACATTCATGCACCACACACAAGCATGCATGCGTGTACACCGCACGCAAGACGTCCACCGGCTACATAAAACATCCACATGTATGTCCTCCAACAACTCACCTACTTGGTTTAGTAGATCTACAACTTAGAGAGGCTTCCCCTCTCAAAACTATGGAGCAAAGTAGGTTTAAAAACCAAGAATGGAGGCAAGAATGGAGAAATTGAGGTGGTGGGGAGGAGGAGGACGACCTAGATCTAGTTTGGTGTTGGATGGAGAAGAATGAAATTGTGGTGATGGGGCTGCCAAC
Organism: Dactylis glomerata; assembly: GCA_007115705.1. Lineage (NCBI taxonomy): Eukaryota > Viridiplantae > Streptophyta > Magnoliopsida > Poales > Poaceae > Dactylis > Dactylis glomerata. The sequence goes on along the minus strand of QXEO01000472.1, from coordinate 2,092,092 downwards.
TTATAGATCTGGGCGACCTTATCAGTGGCGCATATTGTAAAAAATGCACCACGGATAAGTCTGCCACCTTTTCAGAGGTGTGGGCCCCACTAGTTATGCGTGGCGCATATAGCAATATGCACCATTGATATTTTATTTATCAGTGGCGCATATTGCTATATGCGCCACGCATAACACTGACAGGGGTCAGGCCAGTGGGGCCCAGGTGGGTCCCACAGACTTATCAGTGGCGCATTCTGCATAATATGCGCCACTAATTGGTCAAATATGTGTGGCGCATATTGCAAATGCGCCATTGATAAGTCAAGATATTTTGTCGACGACCCTTCTGGTAGGTCCCACGTGAATATTGGTGGCGCATTTTGAACAATATGCGCCACTAGTAAAAAAAATATCAGTGGAGCATATTTGAAAATGCGCCACTAGTAAATACTAGTGGAGCATATTGAATAATGTGCTCCACTAGTAAAACATCTATCTATAAGCCTTTTCCCACTAGTGCATGATTCGTCGAGAAACCAAATAAGAAGCTTGAAATCATCAATAACCAATGCGCAATACACCCCCTTTTTCGACTTTCCTAGAGATAGTCTGAGAGACGTGTTGTACCTGTCTCCAAGGATAATGTACCTTTTGGAAGCTTCGTGATTCGATATTTATAGTTTGATAAGGAAATTCTGCAAAATACAAAAAAGAAATCATTAAAAGATCTCAGTCAAATTGACTAGGCTGACTACTAACCAGCAGACTCGATCTGCTTAAACACTTTCCGGGCCTCGTAACGCAAAGGAAACGCCCTAGAATATAATACTAAAACCTACCTTAGCTAGCTAAGATTTGAATTGAGATTATGTAGTAAGATTATTTCCAACAGCTAGTTATATATACCTCATAAGGAAATCATGTTGTTGCACGTAGAGGGCTCCCCGCCAACATGCACTATAATTTGACCATCTCATGTTGGTAGTGGCAGCTGCACATGTGGCGTCCCCCTCCCGAACAAATGGCTTCACCTCCCACTGCCTTGTCCTCGAGGAGAAGACACATAGAATATATGGCGACGATGGGGGGCATTCCACTCCATCAGAAATTCAAACTATTCAAAAGCTCAAGCTTTTCTCCATAAATATAAGGCTATTATCACAAGCCGCGTGCGGATATGCGCGTAACTTGTGACTTTGGACTTTGGCGAGGAGAGGAGAGGAGATGAGAAGGTCTTGCCATGCCACTCCGGAAGCGAGACGAGCACCTTCGTCGTTGGGCGATCGAGCCGAGCGTCAATATGATGACTTGACTTGGCATGGTGTGTCCGGGAAGCGTCGTCGTCTCGATGGATCTAGCAACAGGTAATTCATCCAACTTGAAATTTGAAATGTTGCGTTGATTTTGCTTTTGGGATCAGAAACAAAATAGATCATGCTATTCACCCACCCAAAATACAGACGACAGCTTCCAAGCGACTGCATGTGCAATACAGCTTCCCCGCAGCACGTAGTGACGGTAGAGTGGCACCTTCCAAGGCCGGCCGGGGGCGGAGTCCTCGCCGCGCTCAAATTCAACGCCGCGTTGAGAGATGGCCTCCAAGATGTGCCTGATCTCGTTGCAGTATGCGCAGCGTTGAGAGATGGTCTCCACGATGAGGCTCGTCCCGTCGGCCTCGACGAGCGCGTGCCGCCTAGCCGTGGAAAGGTTCAGCATGTTAGTGAGGATGAGGTCGATGTCATTTTTGCGGCCGTCCTCCAAGTGCTGCAATAGCTCGGCTGCTAGGAAGGCCACCTCCACGGCATAGTCCCACCAACTCTGTGCCTGCCTGCCAGTGTGGATATTCGTGCCAGTCTCTCAAAGAACATACTCCAGGCCACTGCTCTTCAGTAGGAGTTCCCAACAACCTTTTCAGAAGCAGATTTTAGTCAATACATAGTACTCCAAGTCACTATAAATTCAGAAGCAGATTGATCTGAGTGTAGCTTTTACTTATTTTGAAGGGTGTCCATGGTACAAAGTCCACTCCAAACACACACATTATAGAAACTAAAAGATCAGATTTACAGTCAAAGTGCTAATTGCGTTCCTGGATTGGCTAAAAAATTCATTATAGACAAAGTATTTTCTTAAACGCTAAAAAATAACGCAAATAAATTTTGTAACATAATACAGTGTCAGTGTATTGGTACAAATATATTTGGAGCACTAAGTTTGTAAACCATTTTGAGTTACCAGTGGCATCTAGCCCCCCGCCCCCCAATTTGTTTGTATAATACACTGCTTAATCTGTAAGTATGACAACTATGTGGTTGTGAGGAGGTAAAATAGTTTAATATTAATAGGTAGATGAGAACACTCTCTAAGACAAAAGCCCCTCATTCGATCCCGGTGCCACCGCGCCACCACCGATAGGGTTTGGTGTAGTGGGAAATCAGGGGAAGGGAAGACATGGTCAGCGCTACAGGTTCGATCGGGTGAGGGGACTATGGGTTCGATCAATCAGCCGGGTTCGAACGGTTAGTGTTAAAGAGGGGTATTTTCAACCAAAAATTTATTAAGTGGAGAAAGAACGCAATGACACAAATGGTAGTGTAATCATAGAAAAATAAGTTAAGTTTAGATGTAAATCGGAATGAAAAACTATATTATCAAATAGGGAACACAATTTTAAGGTACTGTCAAATAAGGAGTTATCTCTAGTTCCAATCAATTATGATGTTAAAAAAGTTTTGCTTATCATTTTCAAAAGAACGCGGCTAACCGAGAATGCTTGTCCTACTATTTATGTGACTCTCTATTTCTATCATTCTATTTTTTATACAACCCAAAATCTGGTTATGCCATTGCAAGTGTATAACGCTGACGAGTCCAGGCCGTCGGGGCCGAGCAAGGTGGATGATGGGGTCATGAAGCATGGACCTTATGTTACTATCTTTATAGTGCATTCGTTATAAAGGTAGTGTGATAGAAGGGTTTATTCATTGCTATGTAGACTCATTTAGTCTCGGTGAATGTTATGTTATGATAACATAGTTAGTTATCACCTTTCTTCTTATTAAATGACATAACACCTCATCAAAATGCTTAATAAACACTGCATGTAAATAATACTAGACAAACAGGCCGGCTTCGCCCGGCCCGCCTACATGGCGTCTGAGCACAAGCTGACCAGCGAGTAGATTAAAAGCATTTTTCAGTTGATATGTTATATTAGCAGAATCTAGCATAACAAAAAAAAATCTCAACAAAATTAATCCCGGCCATGGATTGCCTACAAACCAATTTTCAGTAATCTCCCTCCCTTAGTCCCCGATAGTTTGGTTTGTTCTGGTTGCTTTAGATTTTAGTGATCTGTGTGCATTATGTGTGGTCTTGCCAAATGCCGGTTTGTTTGATTTGACTCAGTACCCTTTTCTATTTGTTTTTGCTGGGCATGGACAGAGAGAGATCATGGCCGTGGTAATGGATTTGGATCTCAACTTCCACCTTAATCATGCAATGCTCTTCCAAGAACAAACCTTCTGCCAAAAGGTTGCTAATTTCTTCCTACCCATAATAATGCTCATGTAATTTTTAGTTAACCAATAAATGAGCCCCCAAATAATGTTGACTACTTCTCGAAGTTAATTAACTTGCTTTCTCATGTGGATGGATGCATCCGGTTTATAATTGTGCCGCTGTAGGATGATGTGACCTTCTGGGAGCAATTGCAAAATGTCTTCTGCGCTAGCCAGCTAGGTTTCGCTCCTCTCCTCGCAGCCGCCGCCGCCGCCCGCCCCGGTCTTCAGCCGCCGCGCCCGGCCGCCGCCGCCGCCTCCGCCGCCGCCTCTCCCTCGCCGCCGGCGAGCTCCGGCCGTCGTCGGCTCCTCTCCGTCCTCTGGTTCAGCTGGCCGCACGTCGCCCCTGGACCACGAAGTCTCCGATCTGGGCTCGCTCCTGCCCCGATCGCCCCTGACCCCGCCTGCCTCGACGCCCAGATCGGCCCGGATCGCCCCTGACTCGACGCCCGGCGATCGCCCTGGGCCCTGCCTGCCTCGATCGCCCCTGGCTCGACGCCCCTGGTCCCGACGCAGGTCCTCGTTCTGTCCTGCACGGCCAGCTCCTGCTCACCTGCCCAGGCCTCACCGGATTCCGCCGCTGGTCGCCGGATTTCGGTCGCCGCTGGCGGGAATTGGTTCCCGTCGGCCGGAATTGGCCGTCCCCTGCTCTTAGGCGGCGCCTAGCAGCCTTGCTGCCCTCAATTTGGCCGCCGTTCGCCTGTAGTTCTGCAGGTGCTCAGTTGACTGCTGAGATCTAGATCGTGTGTAAAAAAGAAAAAAAGAAAAGAAGAGAGAGATATGTCTACCTCATCGGGCTATGTTGCGATTCCTCGCTGCCCGGTGATCTTTGATGGCGCGAATTACCCTGATTTCGCTGCCTTTATGCGCGTCCACATGCGCGGTCTTCGTCTTTGGGGTGTGCTTTCCGGCGAGGTCCCCTGTCCGCCGCGCCCCACTGCTCCTACGGTGCCTATTCCACCGACGCCTGTTGCCCTTGCCCCCGATGCTACTTCGGAGGCCAAGGATGCAGCCAAGAGTACTGATGCTACTGCTCTGGCTGAGTATGACTGGCAGGTCCAGGAGTATTCTGACGCTCTTGCGACTTACCGGCTGGATCTGACTGACTACACTCAGTGGATAGATGAGGATGCTCGTGTTGCTGCTGTTCTTACTTCTAGTGTGCTGCCTCAGTATGCTGCTGAGTTCATGGGTCTTCCTACTATTGCTGCTCAGTGGGCTTTTCTTCGTCAGCGCTATCAGCCGTCTGGGGATGCTCTTTACCTGTCTGTGGTTCGCCAGGAGCATGCTCTTCAGCAGGGCGATTCTACTATTGATGAGTTCTACACTCAGAGTGCTGCTATCTGGCGCCAGCTTGATTCTCTTCGTACAGCTGTGTGTGCCACTTGTCCCTGCTGTCTGACTGTGCGCGCTGATCTGGAGTTTCAGCGTGTATATGAGTTCTTGTCTCGGCTCCGCAAGGAGTTCGAGCCTCGTCGCGCCCAGCTACTTGCTCGTGGTCGTGTCCCGCTCTCTGAGGTGCTGTCTGAGCTTCGTGCTGAGGAGACTCGTCTTCGTGGTGTTGGTCTTCTTGAGGTTCCCTCTGTACTTGCTGCTCGTGGTCCTCCTGTGCCGTCGGCTCCGTTGCAGTCTCCAGTGCCGCCGATACTCTCCACTCCTCCGGTCCAGGGCCAGAGTCAGTCTCAGCAGCCTCGCGGTCAGAACCGCAATCCTCGTCCTCCCTGCTCCTACTGTGGCAAGACTGGCCACGATTTCTCTAGCTGCTGGAGGAGGGATCCCAGTTTACGTCAGCAGTTCCACGCTCGTCAGCAGGCTGGTTCTTCAGGATCTTCTGCAGTTGCACTCTCTGAGCAGGACATTCTTCGGGGTATTCGTAGTCTGCTCGCTACTACAGGCTCTTCCTCGTCAGGCACTGCTGGTCCTGTGTCTACCTCTTCTGGCACCGCGCGACCACCACCTTCTGCACAGTCAGGTATGTCCCCGTGGTATCTGGATTCTGGAGCTTCTTTTCATATGACCTCTGCGTCTTCTATTCTTTCTGCTCTTCGTTCTCTCGTCTCTCCTATCCGTGTTATCACGGCTGATGGTACATCTCTTCCTGTTTCCAGTCGAGGCACCCTCTCTACTTCCTCTTTCTTTGTTCCTGATGTTTCTCATGTTCCTAGCCTTAAGATGAATCTTTTTTCTGCTAGTCAGCTTACTGATTCTGGTTATCGCGTCATTCTTGACGCTGATTCTTGTGCTGTTCAGGACCGCCGCACACAGGCCCTGGTTGGAGCTGGCCCTCGCAGCCGTGAGTCTCCAGGGCTCTGGGAGTTAGACTGGCTTCGTGTTCCATCCGTTGCCTCTTCATCGGCCAGTTCTCCTGCGGTTGCTGCTTCCGTCACTGGCTCTTTTCAGCAGTGGCATCATCGGCTGGGTCACCTTTGTGGCTCCCGTTTATCGTCTTTAGTCCGTCGTGGTCTTCTGGGGTCTGTCTCAGGAGATGTGTCTTTGAACTGTCAGGGTTGTAGGTTAGGCAAACAGATTCAGCTTCCCTATCCTACCAGTGTGTCTGTATCTCAGCGACCTTTTGATTTAGTTCATTCAGATGTTTGGGGTCCGGCTCCCTTTGGTTCAAAAGGGGGCCATCACTACTATATTTTATTCATTGATGATTTTTCATGGTACACCTGGTTGTTTTTTATGCGCTCTCGCAGTGAGGATGCTCTAATACCATGTTAGGAATAGACAAGTTGTATTCCCTGGGGGTCAAAGGCCACAACATATAGTTACATGTACAGGTGAGAATATGCAGGAAACCCCCTAACAGGTGGGGAAAATACACATGTACAAATATATATCTAACAGTTTTCACGTGCTGAGCTATACACAAGCATGGTTCACCGCGTTGCTGATGCTGCCATCCTGCTGCACGTCCATATGACATTTCAAGATGCTTGGCATCACCATCAACTACAGCGAAGTAAACTCAGCTCTCTCCAACCCTGCTAGTTTGCTATGGTCTGAAATTTTGTGTCTTGAGGCACATGTGGAGGCCTTATGTAATTTTGCAGTTTCCAGAAGATTGTGCTCTAAGAAATTCCTTGATTAAAGTAGCTTTATTTTGGCTGTATAATAGACTTTTAATTGGTTTTCATAGAAACTGTTTGGGAACTAGTATTAATCATCATGGTTCTTGTGGTAATAGGGATCGGTAACATAGAGTGTGGAGCGGCTGGAGCTGGGTGAAGGGAGCAGCGCCGCTGGTTACAGGATGAAGATGGTTCAGTTTGACCTGGAGAAGCAGGGCGAGTCGGGCATCGCGGCAGCCAAGTACCTGCATATGCTCAAATACTAGAATGAATATGTGATATCACAGCCAAGGTACGGGGTTATTTCCCTAGACTTGTGCTACTTTTAGTCATAGTTATGCTTATTTGGTCATGTGTATCTTGGAAATTGAAATGGTTAATTTGCGAAAAATAAATATCTTTGTTTTCTGTGTGTCAGTGTTGGGTGGTGGAACTGGAATGCTTCTAGCTATGCTTCCCTATCGAACGGGAATAATGTCTGACTCTTAGACACATATCTTTCATCGTTTATGTTCATAAGTGTAGCTATCCAACTATGTAGTGCTAACAGCTATCTTTCATCGTTTATGTTCATAAGTGCAGCTATCCAACCATCGTTGGGGGGCTGTTTTGGCTTCCATGTGCATATTCTCCTATTATTTGAATGTAATATTTGACACATTTTGAAATGTTTAAAAAATTCAAACAAAAAATTCACACGTACGTCTTCACATGTTGTGTGTGCACAAAGTCGTTTTACGAAAAACCGACTTGTCATTTGGCCTACGTAAAAAAGACAAATTTTGATGCTAAAAAGAAGACATTGTATCATACATGTTTTGTCTTTTTTACACCGACCACGTGCAATGTCATTTTTTCGCAAAACTTTTATGAACACATATGGATTATGAAGATGTACATGTGAAATTTTTCGTTTGAATTTTTTGACACTCAGAAATATAATTTTTTGGCATAGGGAGCATATGCACATGGGAGCCGAATTGAATTTCCGTTAATATGTTTAAATAAAATACAATGATGCTGTAACAAAATTATGAACTTTAGCCACTAGAGGCAAGTCTACATGTAATTTGGGGTCAGTGATTTTTGTTTTGTTTTGTTAGGTGAGTTCTTTTTCCATTGCAGTTTGCTCACCGGACTTGGACAATGATACTTGTGTGTTGCATGTATTTGGAAATTTTTGTTTCCTTTTCCCTGTCAATTTGTACACAGTGGAGAAAACGTCGCCAAGTTCTACTGGAACACCTACAATCGCGTGCTAGTAGTATAGAAGCTATGAAGTCATAGTTGTGCACGTGTTGATGAACATAAGTTTTGTGCATGTGTTAGTGCTTGTAGGTTTTTAGGTTGAGTAATAGTTTCTTTCTTGCGTCACGGAGCAGAACCTTTGTCTGTTGTGCAGGAGCTTCTTGAGCGAGTGCTGGTTGGATGTGAGGGTGGATCTGCAAATCGCCGTGTCGCTAGTGAAGCGGAGAAGTGGAGGTGCTGGCCAGGAGGGAGCCATGGCCGCTGGATCCGGCCGGACATCATTTCATTGTTTATTTCTTGAACTGGTGTTGCATTAGATTAGGTACTAGCTAGGGAACTGAAGGTCGTTTGTCTCATGGTCTGGTTTGGAGCATTCTAATGTCTTGCTCATGTGTACGGAGGGAGTAATACCAATCGGGTATGTTGTGCAATGATCAAACGAGTGGCCCCGAATTGATTTACATACCATAACCGAAACTGTATTTGGTGTGTTTCCAGCTAGCTACGCTACATGCTGGTCAAAACAAACCATACATATCAAATTGAGAGCAACTGCACGAATACAGACCTTCACCAAGTAACATCTGCACACGGTACGTTTTCAGATCATACTAAGGATTTGAAACAAGATCAAATAGAGTTCCTTCTCCATCTACTTGAATTGGGTGAAACCTTGTTGAAGCAATTATCATCTTCTGGAATCTATCAAAAACCTCTTTTGTGTAGAATTGTAGATCTTGTTTTTCAATGTTGTAGCTGCAAAGGTTTTGAAGATGTTGCATACAGGTTACTTTTCTGCTATAAGATTTGCTCCAAGGACAGTAGTAAATTGCTACATTCTATTTTTAGTATTTTTAGGGTTACAAAAAGACTGCATACTAACCTTCCCCAAAGTACTCTGGTTGTAGTCTCTATTGTGAATCCGGCATTGTCTTCACGATCAAGCATCATGTTCTGGCACAACTCGTACTGCTGCACGAAATTGAACATGGAGTCGCTAGGTTGAACCAAGTTCTTGAAGTAAGAGTTCAGTTCTTCTGATCTTCCTGTTGTGCTTGTGAAAGGAAAGAAGTAGTTCCGGAAGTACACGGGTGCCCAAGATTTCCTAGTTTTCCACATGTTGCAAAGGTGGGTGTTGTCCTTCATTCCAAATTATTGCAGCATATGCTCCCAGCACACCTCAAACTGCTCCACTGTATCTGTTCCATATATACAAGCATAAAATGCTTCAGCAAATGGGTTTTCTTTCACCAGTAGTGGACCAAGTTTTGTCCTGGCTAGCCGCAATATATGAAACATGCAGCACCGGTGTATTGCATTTGGAAATATATTTGAAATTGCAGTCTCTATTGCCCCATCCTGGTTTGTCATTATGTGGTCTGGGTGCAAATTGTCCATTGCAAGCAACCACTTCCGAAACACCCAGCTAAATGTTTCTATGGTCTCATTCAGCAGCAAAGCACATCCTAGCACTATAGTGTGAAGGTGGTTATTAATTCCCACGATTGGAGCAAAAGGAAGGTTGTACTTGTTGGTGCAGAAAGTAGTGTCAAAGAAGACACAATCCTTGTATTTAGGGTACAAGGATCTTGTCCTGCCATCAACCCAGAAAATTGCTCTGACAGCTTTGGTTGCATCTAGTTGCATAGCATAGAAGAAATGTGGGCTTTCTGCTTGCCTTTTCTCGAAATATTCAACAGTCATGCTCATATCACGCTCTGACACATCTGCTCGCAGCATGGTTCGTATATTGGACACATCTTTCTTCACATAGGGAAGGCATCTCGGGTCACCTCCATGCACACTACCTAGACAACCCATTATCTTTGCGGTGCAAATATTCTGGTTATGCAAAGTTTGGAGGAATTGGAAGTCCTCTTCAGGCACTTTCCTGTGTGAGCGATAGTACCTTCTCCTACCAAGTTGATTGACCATAGGATGCGTGTGTTATTATGTAAAAACTTTCACTGTCTAGAGTCCATTCCTTCTTCCTACCAGCATATGTGCTTTGCACTCATGTCGGAGCAGCTTGTTTCGCTTCCTTTTGTCTTTTGAGTCAGTTTGCTCACCAGGCTGTTTGCTGTGTGCCTCTTTAGTACTGAAACCAGTAATATCATTACTAGCTTATAGGATGTTGCTACTTCCTTTCTTTTTGCTACTGTCTCCATTGGATTCCGCTGCAGGCTTCCCGGTATGCACACACTCAGCCGCATGAATCGGAAAGAAATGATGATTGCGAGGACGGCTCACGAAGGACTGGACGTGACTTAATAACACAGTCCGGCGAGGTATATATATATATATATATATGAAGACTCTATTCATGAATCAGTATATGACCCATTTCTGTGGTATATATATATTAACGAGTGTTTTCTTCTTTTAGACCTCTGAATCTTCTAGAAAGAAGCGAGGCCCGGCCAAACGGCTGGCATCCAATCAGCATTACACGATTGGGCGTCTTCCAGTTCTTTTTATTTTATTTGAGTCTTGAAAGTTATTACTACTGTAATAACTGCTCCTTATCTTTTTTTATTTCATTTTTGTGCCAAGAGAAGCCTCTAATTTGAGTGAGGTAAGATTTGGGGATATTGCTGTCCTAAAATAGATTTCGGTGCTGCACCGTAAAAATTTGTGAAAATTCTCAGAATATCTTTTTGACCTGTGATTTCTTGTGCATATGCCCCAGGTTATATCCAAACTTTCATTAGTTATACACTTTTTTATTTGAGCAACAGAAAACCCTCAAAAAAATCGACCTTTGTCAGCTATTCTGTTTTGACAGATTTCTGCCACTATTTGTGTTTGCCTCTTTATCGCTTTCTTTTTTAGTTCTTTTGATCACGGAACTTTTGGGGAAGTTGCTACAGTAGTATATGCTTTATATGTGGTGGTTTTGAGTTGAAACCTGAAGCAAAAAGGGTTGATTCATTATTATGCTTACACAAATGTTGCTAATAGAATTGTGTTTAGTTTTGTATGAAGGAAGTTTTCAAGTGTAGGGATTGGAGAATGATGAGATGAGTTGAAGAATGGAAAAAAACTCAAGCTTGGGGATGCCCCCGCACCCCAAGAAATATCCAAGAGGTACAAGCGTCAAAGCTTGGGGATGCCCCCGAGGCACCCCTTCTTCATCGGCAAAAATCAGGTCACCTTTCAAAACACTATATTTTTATTGCTTCATGCATTATGCGTTTTTCTTGGAGCGTCTTGTTTTTAGTTTTCAGTTTTGTTTTTTTTTTGTTTTCTGCAATAAATGGTTGGACCCCAACAAATTTCTTTTGGAGAAGTTGCCTTGCTTTTCATTTGCCAAGAACATTCCGTTTTTCACTCTTATCGCTCAACGAGTGTTCTCTCTTTCTGCTACTGCGTTTAATTTTCGTTTTTCGCCTTGATTTTTGTTCAGATCTTGTTATATCTTTATATCAAGGTGTATTTTTACCTCTGGTACATGTTGATTTTCATCAAAAGAGTTGTTTCAAAAATGTTCGAATGGTGTTGGAAAAGAGAAAAAAATTATGCAAAAAAGTGGTACAAAAAGGAGCTTGTGTATACTACGGCCTAGACTTTTGTATTTCGTGCTTGATGTCTTTTTGATAGTATGCTTAGTGATTTTTGCTGTAGCATGACTTGTCTCAAATGACTGAGATTGCTTAATGAGCCTTTGAAAAAATCATGCATTGTTTTTATTATTTAGAAGCATTAATTTGGTTTTCTCCTTTGATGCTTTATTTGGGTTGACTTGGCGCATGCTCACACATGTTTGACTCATATAAAGTCGCCATAAGCCTCTATGATCGTTTAGTGTTTGACTTTTGATGCCATCTTATGCTTCTTTTAATGTTGCTTTGTCGCTTTGCATGATTATGGCCGTTATTGCTCTCTTAGTTGGTCGCTCCCAGTCTTTTGCTAGCCCTCATTTTGTACTGAGTATGAGCTCTACTCGTGCATCCAACTCCTAAAAACCAAGTTTGCCAATGTGTCCACTATAAATTCCTATGCATGGTATTTGCAAGCCTTTCCAAGTAAATTTTCATGTGCTACCTTTCAAAAAAAACCTTCAAAATACTTCTCGTTTTGTGACACTGTTTTCACCTCATGGGGACGTAGTGGTCGGATTTGCTATCTTCCATATTGTTTATTCCAAAAAGAAAAAAAAGGAAAAAAGAAAAGAAAAAAGGCACTCCTCCATGGTATGTGAATGTTGGTGGGCACCCGATGGAATCGGTTAGCCATGGTTTGAGAAAGGAAAAAAGGTGGGGAGGAGTGCCAAGCTTTATAAAAGAGCACAAAAGTGTCAATCTCTCTCAAAAACTTGCTTCATTTTTGTATGGAAGATAGGAAGAACCCCATTGCCAGTCGTTGACAAAGACAACTACCACTCAAAACCCAATTTTTATCTCTCTGTTTTACAAATGAAAAGCTCTAGCACATGTTTAATCACTGCTTCCCTCTGCGAAGGGCCTTTCTTTTACTTTTATGTTGAGTCACCACCTTCTATTTTTATGCACCGTCTAAGAGAGCATAGTTGTCATTCTGAGTATAATGTGCATTGTCCCAAAGTTTTCATTGATTGATTCATGATTTTGGTTTCACTTGTTCTTAAATTATTTGTATCTAGTCGCCCTCTTAAACTTGAAGGTGTCCTATGCATTTATGTTTTGCTCTCCACGAAGGACAAGCTGAAAACCATTTGTATGTTTTTCCATATGATTTGAACACACATTTGACTTTCATTGTTTCATTTTCATGATCTTTTGTTTGTGTTATTTTTCATGTTATAACATGGTTGCTAAGTTTCTTCTATCAATATTATATCTTTCATGCCCATGTTTTAAGTTCTTTTGATCCCAGCACTCAATGCTTTACATAGATGATCAAGATTGTGTGGGTGCATGTCACTGATGGCGCGGTGATGGTGTGTGAAATTAATGAAGTAAATGACCGGCCAGTTGGAAAACCCCAAGAGCAAGGTGTGATGAATATAGCAGCAAGTTTTTCCCTCAGTAAGAAACCAAGGTTATCAATCCAGTAGGAGGCAGACAAACGATTGAAGGTGATGCCCACTAGCTGCTCGATGCTCTAACAAGGGCGCCGTTAACGATAACTTGTTAGCACGTCTTCAACCAGTAGCAACGTGGAACCTGCACACAACACAACCAAATACTTTGCTCCCAACTTACGATGAGGTTGTCAATCTTATCGGTTTGCTTGAAACAAAAGGTATGAGCGTACCCACAGTTCACTAGCGGTGTCTCTCCATAGATAAAATAATACAAGATGGGTAAACAAATTACAGTTGGGCAATTGATAGAATAAAGACAACGTGCATATGATGAGAGGATCACTATGAGATTTACTCTGGGCATTACAACAAGATACATAGACCGCCATCCAACTGCATCTATGACTAATAATCCACTCACGGGGATATCGTCCGAACACCCCATGAGTATTAAGTTGTGAACAACAGATAATTGCATTAAGCAAAGTGTGTAATGTAAACAAAGCATATGCCCTCGAGCATATGAATGTTGTTTTCCCCTAGTAGCAACAACACATCTACAACCTTAGAGGTTTCTGTCACTCCCCCGGATTAAATAGAGGCATGAACCCACTATCAAGCATAAATACCCCCTCTTGGAGTCACTAGCAACTACTCGGCCAAGATAGCTACTAACAACGGAGAGCATGCAAGATCATAAACAACATAGAGATAACAAAGGATAAATTTCAGTACTTCAACTCAAGCATAACACCAATATTCATCGGATCCCAACAAACCAAACATGTAGAATTACATAATGGTGATCTCAATCATGTAGGGCAGCTCATGAGATCTAAACATGAAGCACATGGTGGAGAAGACAACCATCTAGCTACTGCTATGGACCCATAGTCCAAGGTAGACTACTCACTCATCGCTCCGGAGTCAAGCATGGCGATGAAGAAGACCTCCGGTGGCAATTCCCCTCTTTGGCAGGGTGTCGGGAAGAGCTTCTGGACCCTCCCGATCTTCGGGTCGACGGCGGCGGCGGATCGCGATGTGTTCTGGAAAAATGATCGGGTCTTTAGGTTTTTCTCATCGGGGGGTCTTTATAGGCGAAGGGGCATCGTCAGAAGTGGACCGAGGCGGTCTCACACATAGGGGGCGCGGCCCAGCCCCTGGCCGCGCCGCCCTGGTGTGAGGGCACCTCGTGGCCCCACTCCGTCTCCTCTTCGGTTCTCTGGAAGCTTTGGTAAAATTCTGGGCGACTGGCTTTGGTTTCGTCCAATTCCGAGAATATTTCCTGTGTAGCTTTTCTGAAACACAAAAACAGCAGAAAACAGGGAACCGGCACTGTGGCAACTTGTTAGTAGGTTAGTTCCGGAAAATTCATAAAAGTGCCACGAAGTGTAACGAAACACTAAGCAAATGGTGTAAAAACAAGCATGGAGCATCAAAAATTATGGATACGTTTGAGACGTATCAGCATCCCCAAGCTTAACTCCTGCTCATCCTCGAGTAGGTAAGTGATAACAAAAGAAATAATTTTTGAGGTGACATGCACCTACACAATCTTGATCATGTATATAAGCGTTGTGCGCTGGGATCAAAAGAACTTTAAAACATGGGCATGAAAGACATAGTCTTGATAGAAGAAACTTAGCAACCATGTTATAACATGAAATTGAACACAAACAAAAGATCATGAAAATGAAACAATGAAAGTCAAACGTGTGTTCAAATCATAAGGAAAAACATACAAATGGTTTTTAGCTTGTCCTTCATGGAGAGCAAAACATAAATGCATAGGACACCTTCAAGTTTAAGAGGGCGACTAGATACAAATAATTTAAGAACAAGTGAAACCAACAATATGAATCAATCAATGAAAACTTAGGGACAATGCACATTATACTCAGAATGACAACTATGCTCTCTTAATGGTGCATAAAGATAGAAGGTGGTGACTCAACATAAAAGTAAAAGAAAGGCCCTTCGCGGAGGAAAGCAGTGATTAAACATGTGCTAGAGCTTTTCATTTGTAAAACAGAGAGATAAAAATTGGGTTTTGAGAGGTGGTTGCTTTTGTCAACGACTGGCAATGGGGTTCTCACTATCTTCCATACAAAAATGAAGCAAGTTTTTGAGAGAGAGATTGGCACTTTTTGTGCTCTTTTATAAAGCTTGCCACTCCTCCCCACCTTTTTTCCTTTCTCAAACCATGGCTAACCGATTCCATCGGGTGCCCACCAACATTCACATACCATGGAGGAGTGCCCCTTTTTTTTCTTTTTGGAATAAGCAATATGGAAGATAGCAAATCCGACCACTACGTCCCCATGAGCTGAAAACAGTGTCACAAAACGAGAAGTGTTTTGAAGGTTTTTTGAAAGGTAGCACATAAAAATTTACTTGGAATGGCTTACAAATACCATGCAAAGGAATTTATAGTGGACACAATGGCAAACTTGGTTTTTAGGAGTTGGATGCACGAGTAGAGCTCATACTCAGTACAAGGCGAGGGCTAGCAAAAGACTGGGAGCGACCAACTAAGAGAGCAATAACGGCCATAATCATGCAAAGCGACAAAGCGACATTAAAGGAAGCATAATGTAACACCCGCGAATTTATCACAAATTCGAAGTGCCCGTTATGCATTCCACCACAATCCCAGAATCATTGTTGTGATACACATAATGTAGTTGGTAACCAGTTCCATAGACATTACAATACGATGGTTCAAATACAATGGTCATAGTGACCAAGTTCATATTACAACACAATATAGCAGCGGAGATAACGTCTTCGGGTCCATGCCTTCACCCTACAGGCAATGGCGACTCAGGAGACGATCTTAGTTCTGATACTCTTCTTCATAACCTTCCTCCGGATACTCCTCCCCACAGTCTGGCCAAGTTGATAGCCAGGGACACAGCCGTGAGTACATTGGATGCACTCGCAAACCATCTTATAAATGAAATGATGAAATAGATATGCAAGGTTGATATGGTGGACTAAGCACTAAGTTTAGTTGCAAAAGCTAGTTTTATTTCCCAAGAATGTTCATTGGTAGAAAAGAGGTTTAGTTCTCTAAGTTCAATCTAAAGGAACTTCAAGTGTGTCAACATCAATGTCAAGTCAAGTCATGTCATTCACCAAGGTCACCATAAGTTATTATCATTCTTGACAAAAGTCAAGTACAGTTTGCCAACTGTCCATAACCGAGGACGCGGCTATTCGAATAGTTTGAAACCTCTGCAGAGGGGTACACTTTACCCACAAGATTCGATACATCTGCCGGGAGAAATCCACGGTTCGTCATACACAAAGTGAAAGAGTATGGAGCCCCCATGTGTGGTTTTGGTAATTAATGACAATCTCTATGGACTAATGTTTGCATTGAGTTATATTTGTAGGACATGTCCATAGACAATGCTTGAACCATATGTTGGCTTCAAGGTTGTAAGAAGGATCAAATGAAGAACTTTAAGTGATGACCATTGTGTTATTCAAGGAAATATCGAAAGAATGGTCATATGAGAATTGAGCTTATTGCAACTATGTCTTGAAGAATATAATTGAGTGGACATTTGTGTTTACCTTCAAGACATCATCATCATGAAGGAAGAAGGAAGGATACAAGGTTGATCAAGTCAAAGTGATGAAGAACTTTAAGTGATGACCAATGTGTTATTCAAGGAAATATCGGAAGAATGGTCATATGAGAATTGAGCTTATTGCAACTATGTCTTGAAGAATATAATTGAGTGGACATTTGTGTTTACCTTCAAGACATCATCATCATGAAGGAAGAAGGAAGGATACAAGGCTAGGATATTATTAAGTGGTGATCATCTTCATGGATGATAAGTCAAGTTCAAGATATGCCATCTCAAGGAGATTATATGCTTGATGCATGTATTCTATTTGGTGGTAATGTCTATGTGAAGATATTCCTAAGAGAGTCTTTCCCATATTGATTTATGGGGGAGCAATTCGCAAGACTTCACCAATCAATCAATATCAAGAAAGGTGTTCCAACTTGAGGAAGACAAGATGGTCATAATCTAGCTCAAGTTGAATGCACAAGGAAAAGGTATGTTCTTGATAGGGTTTCCTTCTTACCGGTCTCTTGTGTTAGTTTGGAGACCGGGTTATAGGATTGGTAGCCGTACTATCAAGAGGGGCTCTCGAGTGAGTAACTTAACCGCATCGTTCGAAGAGAGCTCAAACCTTTGCATATTTGCCATCATCTTTCTTGGTTCTTATTTGGCTTTTATCCATGTGAGATTTTAGAGCTTGTGGTTAATTCCATGACAAGCTCTAACTCATCAAAAAGGGATTTTGCATGAAACACTCATTGTGTTTTTTGGTGTTTGGAGGTTTTTACCGGTTCGACTTTGAAGAGAGGTCAAACCTCTCATCATTTGGTTTTATCCTCCCTTGTTGGACTATGATGTTTCTATGCATATACTTATAGAGCTCGTTGTTGTGATTCCAACGAGCTCAAGATCATCAAAAACGGAGTCCGGATGCTCAAGTTATGGTCGTTTTCGTGTTGGTGTTCCTGCCAGTTTTTGGTGGCCGGAGTCTCCGGCCCGAGACGCAAAGTCTCCGGCCCAACTCCGGCCTGGCACCTGCTTAGTCCGTCCTGAGGCCCCCGAATGACCCCGGGGCACCGGAGACTCCGGCCCAGGGGCGGAGACTCCGGCCCTGGAGTCACTTAGGGCGGAGACTCCGGTCCTCTAGGCCGGAGACTCCGGCCCTAGTGCCCAGCAACGGCTAGTTTTCGTGGGGGACCTATAAAAGGCCCCCTTCTTCCTCCTTGGGCTGGTTGGCTTCCTATTCTATCTCTCCTCCATTGTTGACCTTGAAGCTTTGCTCTCTCTCTCAATCCCTCCAATGATTCTTGCATCTTCTTGAGGGAAAAGAGAGAGGAGATCTAGATCTATATTTCCACCAATCAATTTCTCCTCTAAGTGAGGGGAACCATTGGGATCTAGATCTTGGAGTTCATTTGTTGATTTCCTTTGTTCTTCCTCTCATATTCCTCCATAGCATTTGTTGCTTTGGTAGAATTTGGGAGAGAAGGATTTGAGCACTTTGTGTGCTCTTGCCATTGCATTTGGTGCATCGGTTTGAGTTCTCCTCGGAGATTCGGTAAGTGAAAGTTCGTGAGCTTGTTACTCTTGGGTTCTTGGAACCCTAGACGGCTTAGTGGCCTTTGTGGCATATACTTGGGGCCTCCAATTAAGTTGTGGAGATTCCCCAACCTTTGTGGTGCCTTTGTGGCGATTCTTGGGAGCCTCCAATTAAGTTGTGGAGATTGCCCCAAGCTTGTACGGGTTCGGTGACCGCCCTCAAGTGTTCCATAGTGGATCGTGGCATCTTGCTTTGTGCGAGGGCGCGAGGAGAATAAGGTGAGCCTTTGTGGCGTTTGGTGTGTAGCGTGCCTCCGCATCTTGAGGTGAGCCTTTGTGGCATTTGGTGAGCATTGTGCTACCACATCTCAAGGTGAGGCCTTTGTGGCGTTCGGAGTGCATTAAGCCGCCACACCTCTCCAACGGAGACTAGCTTCCTTTGGAAGTGAACTTCGGGATACATCTTCGTCTCCTTCGTGCCTCGGTAACTCTTATCCGAGCTCCACTACTTATGCCCTTTACATTTGTGATAGCCATCGTGCTTGAAGTTATATATCTTGCTATCACCTTGCTACTTGTCTTGCTTAGCATAAGCTGTTGGTACACATAGGTGAGCCTAGTCTATTTAGGTTTTGTAAGCTTGACAAATTAAACGCTAGTTTAGTTCCGCATTTGTTCAAGCCTTTCGTAAAAGTTTTAATCGCCTATTCACCCCCCCTCTAGGCGACATCCGTGTCCTTTCACAAAGTATGCGAGGTTCAGATAATCAAACAAACTCTTTCACTTGCTCACTCTAGTACAGGATCCTTCCCTAGAGCCCGGGACACGGACCTCTTCCGTTCCGGCGTCTCTAGTTTTGCCCGCTCCGGAGTGCCGGATGAATGGAATTTCCACTTGGTTCAGAAGTACCCACGCACGCTGCACTTCTATAAAGGATGATACAAGACCTCCCATACTAGGGTGAACAAGCTACGGACTAAGCCCCTTCCCATTTAGGGGTAATGTGGTCGTACGGTAATGGTTGGCTCACATGGTACATCACTTATTATCATTTAGCAAATACATTCCATAGTTCTTAGTCAATGTTATTTTCCTTCATAAGACCATCATGTAGGATAATCTCCATTTCAAGTTTTCAAGTTCAAGTCACCAAGTTCAAATGGGGTTCCACTTAGAGATGGCCTCAATTTTGTTAGCGACTAAGCAACTATATTGAGTGATGATACCACTAAGCTATGGTTGGATAAACTCAGCTTGATGCTCTTGCTAAGAAAGATATCACTATACTTCTATCATTCTACTTTAGCAATTCAATCATGCAATTTACTTAAAACAAGTAGAATGCCATAGTAAAACTAGGCATTTGGAGTATGATTCAAAAGATGGCTTGCCTTGGTTGGCAAAGTGTCCGGGGTATTCTTCTTCTTCTTGATAAAATTCCCCTTCAATATCCTCCTCAGCAACACTAGCGTCTAATCACGAATAAACACAATACACACAATCACCACACAATACTAACATCACTTCAAACACACAAACTTGTTTTCAAACAATAATATTCATGGTGGATTTTATAGAATTGGGTTGCAAGTTTTTCTTCCAAGTTTATATTAAGTGTGCAAGTTGGATTTGTCTACCAAGCACCATATGTGGCTTACTTTCCAAGCATTGGTATTGAACTAAGGGTGGTTGGACTAGTTCAAGTGAGGAGGGTTTAATTAAGTGGATTGGTATTGAGGGCAAAAATTAATTCTAAGTGTGCAATAGAAATCTATCATTTTATGCTTCAAACTAAGATGGGATTAGGGTCTAATTGGTACCACTAACAAGGTTTGAGTTGATTAAGGTGGACTAAACAGTAGGGAAGTTAATTAGTGAGTTCACAAACCAAGTTTCATCATTTTAGGAGGTTTAAATAATTTTCTAGAAATTTTCTATGATTAATAAAGCTATGGTCACATTATTCTTATTTATTTAAATCCCTAACTCAATTTGAATTCTAACCAGTTCTACTGTGTAGAGCAATTCCTAAGCTTTCCAACGCATATTCATTTGCTAGAAATGGATTTGTAAAACTCTTGGAATTAAGGTTTGAAAATCATATCTGAATCATCTTTGAAATAATTCAAACGGCGGGAAAATAATTAAAAACGAAACGGACCGAAACTTAACCGAACCGGGCCGAATCCAGAAGAATCCCGAACGGGCCGGCCCGATACCGTTTCGCCCGGGCGGGATAAGTTTCTAATTTTTAAACCTGACAGGTGGAGCCCACCGGTCAGGTCACTTAACGCACCGAATCGGTACGCGACCGACGGATCGAGATCTAACGGCTTAGGGGTGTCGTCTTCCTCGGCTAGGGCAGGGCTCACCGGCGTTTGCAGGGACGACTGTTCGACGGCGAGGGCGTGACGGAGAGGAAGCAGAGCTTGGCGGCGGGGTAGCAGATCGACGGCGGCGGCTCCGCTCCTCCACCTCGCACCAGTAGCAGCTCCAACGGCGGCCGGAGTCTCCAGGAACGCGGTGGCGCACGCTCCCAGAGATTGGACGTTTCCGAGGGAGAGAGGAAGAGAGAAGAGTGGGGATCGGTTGCGGTGGGTGTGTGCTCCTTCTGGGGGTCGACGGGGGGGGTTATAGGCTCGGGAGGCCGAGGGCAAGGGCGCCTAGAAGGTGGCCAGTGCGGGGGCCCTGGCAGTGTGCAAAGGCCACGCCGGGCACGGCGGCCTCGGGGGCGTGCTGGAGGGGGGTTGTCTCGGCTGCGGAGTGCTGTGGGTCGGTGCTGGCGAAGTCACGGCGGTCGGGAGCTTGCAAAGAAGGAGAAGGAGAAGAGAGGGGGGTCCGGGCGGTGTCCTCCGTTTCCTCCCATGTCGCACGGCTTGGGTCGGGGCAGAGGGAGCTGGGCTCGACCGCGGCGTCGTCAACGAGCATGGCTACAAGCACTAGACGAACGGGAGCAGTGATCTTCACAGTAATCACGATTTTTCCCGATTTTCGTCTGCCAGGTGTTCGACGAAATGCCCGCATGAAACTTAATTTCGAATTTTTGAAATTTTTCACTTTGGGTGCTCAGCATATTAGCCAAGGTTTCCAAAGATATTTTTGTTACCAAGAAAGGTTAAGTTTTGCAGAAATCATATTTCAAATTTTTGGTATTGTCACTGTTTCAGATTCAAAGTTTGGCTGATGTTTGAGTGATGTTCTGATTTGAATTTTGGTTAGAAACTTCTTGGTTGAGTTAGTATCTAACTTGGTCAAGCTCAACTAACTGGCCAAACCCTTGCTTGAGCCACAGATTTCTTAATATAAGTGTTCAAAGTAGGGTGGTCAATAATATTTTCTAGATCATCTTATTCTTCTCTTTTTCTTTCTTTCTTTTGTTTCTTGTTTCTTTGGTTCTTATAATTCTTCTCAATTGCTTATGTTGGTTAAGTTAGAATTAACTAACTATTGCACAACAAATAATAACACACATGAAATCATAAAATACATACAATAGGAAATACATGCATACATGCAATAATAGATAAAAAAATTATCTTGACCCAAAATTTGGTATTTTAATTCATAAGAAGTGGATTACAATTTTCTGAGTTGTTACAATCTTCCCCCCTTAAAAAGAATCTCGTCCTCGAGATTCACTAATTAGGAACTGAAAAGATTGGGAAATTCTTTCTGAAGGTAATCTTCTCGTTCCCAAGTAGCTTCATCTTCGGTGTGATTACTCCACTGAACTTTCAGAAACTTGATGCTTCGGGTTCTAGTGGTTCTATATGCTTCCTCGAGGATACGGGTAGGCACTTCACGATAGGTCAAATCTTTATTGATGTCCACAGAATGGTGATCAATATTCTTGAAGATTTCTGGCTTCTCCGGCACTTCAAGACATTTCCGAAGTAAAGACACGTGAAAGACATCGTGCACTTCCGACAATTCATGGGGCATTTCCAACTGATATGACACTTCTCCTCTGCGGCTTAGTACCTTGAAGGGTCCAATATACCTTGGTGCAAGCTTTCCTTTTACTTGGAATCTTTGCATTCCCTTGAGAGGTGATACTGTGAGATAAACAAAATCTCCAATCTGGAAGGTCAGTTCTCTACGCCTCTTGTCGGCATAACTCTTCTGTCTAGACTGGGCTGCCTTGAGGTAATCACGAATCATGCGAACCTTCTCTTCAGCCTCTTGCAGAATGTCTGGCCCAAATATCTGACTGTCTCCGGTTTCTGACCAATTCAAAGGGGTACGACACTTTCGTCCATATAAAGCTTCAAATGGGGCCATTTGCAAACTGGCTTGATAACTGTTGTTGTAGGAAAACTCCGCGAAAGGCAGACAATCTTCCCACTTAGCTCCATAGGCTAGAACACAGGCTCTCAACATATCTTCAAGTATCTGATTTACTCTTTCGGTCTGTCCGTCAGTCTGAGGGTGGTAAGCTATGCTAAAGGCTAATTTGGTTCCCAAGGCTTGATGCAAAATTTTCCAAAATCTCGAGGTGAATTGGGTTCCTCGATCAGAAATTATGGTTTTAGGGACTCCATGCAAACTAACAATTCTGGATAGATAAAGATCTGCTAGCTGTCCTGAGGTATAAGTGGTCTTGATAGGAATAAAGTGGGCAACTTTGGTAAGTCTATCCACAATGACCCAGATAGAATCATTTCTGCGGCTAGACCTTGGAAATCCAGTGATGAAATCCATTCCAACAGATTCCCACTTCCATTCCGGAACTTGCAAAGGTTGCAGCAATCCCGCAGGACGTTGATGTTCAGCCTTGACTCTTTGACAAATATCACACTTAGATATGAACGATGCAATCTCACACTTCATTCCATGCCACCAAAATTGTTCCTTTAAATCTTGGTACATCTTAGTTCCACCGGGATGAATGGAGTAAGGTGTCTCATGGGCTTCTCTCATAATAACTTCCTTCAATTCTGAGTCCGCAGGCACACAAATACGTCCTTTATACCAAAGAACTCCTTGATCATCTTCTTCAAATCCTGGCACCTTGCCGGAACTAATTCTATGCTTAATTCCGTCAATACTCTCATTTCCCTTCTGTGCTTCTTTGATTTGGCTCATCAAGGTGGGTTGAAACTCAAGGTTGGCTAAAAATCCTCGACTAACTAGTTCCAATCCAAATTTTTCAAACTCTTGATGTAACATAGGTTGCTCCTCTTTGATCATCATATTCAACGAGCATGGCTTCCTACTCAATGCATCGGCAACTACATTGGCCTTACCGGGATGATAATGAATTTCCAGATCATAATCCTTGATCAACTCTATCCATCTTCTTTGCCTCATGTTCAACTCCTTCTGGGTGAAGATATACTTCAAACTCTTGTGATCAGTGTAGATCTCACAGCGGTTACCCATAAGATAATGCCTCCAAGTCTTCAAAGCTAGAACTACGGCTGCTAACTCCAGATCATGGGTTGGATAATTTTCTTCATGAGGTCGAAGCTGCCGAGAGAGGTAAGCTATGACCTTGCCTTCTTGCATTAGTACGCAACCAAGTCCAAGTTTGGAGGCGTCGCAATAGACATCAAAGTTCTTGGTGATATCGGGCATGGTTAGGACGGGAGCGGTCACCAATCGCTTCTTGAGCTCTTGAAAACTTTCTTCACACTTAGGGGTCCATTCAAACTTCTTGTCCTTCTTCAACAATTGGGTCATTGGCCGGGCAATGCTTGAAAACCCTTCAACAAATTTACGGTAATATCCGGCTAAACCGAGAAAACCTCTAACTTCAGTTTGAGTGGTAGGGGCTTCCCATTCCATGACCGATTTGATCTTCTTTGGGTCTACTGATATTCCTCCTGCTGATAATACATGGCCTAAGAATCCAACTTCCTTCAACCAGAACTCACATTTACTGAACTTGGCATACAGCTGATGCTTTCTCAGAGTCTCTAAGATTAACCTCAAATGGGTTGCATGCTCTTCTTCGGACTTGGAGTAGATAAGGATGTCATCAATGAATACCACAACAAACTTATCCAGAAACTCCATGAAAACCTTATTCATGAGGTTCATGAAATAAGCAGGGGCATTGGTTAATCCAAAGGACATTACGGTGTACTCATACAATCCGTATCGGGTGGTGAAGGCTGTTTTGGGTATATCAGTTGCACGGATCTTCAGTTGATGGTATCCCGTTCTAAGGTCTATCTTTGAGAAGACTCGAGCTCCAGTCAATTGGTCAAACAGATCATCAATCTTAGGGAGAGGATACTTATTCTTGATGGTCACATCATTTAGCTTGCGGTAATCAGTGCACAGTCGGCTGGAACCGTCACTTTTATCCACAAACAAGACGGGTGATCTCCAAGCAGAAGAACTTGGCTGAATCAATCCCTTACTCAAAAGGTCATCCAATTGCTTCTTCAACTCTACTAGTTCAGCTAGGTTCATACGATAGGGTCGTTGGGCTATGGATCCAGTCCCGGGAATAAGCTCAATGATAAACTCAATATCCCGATCCGGTGGCATTCCGGGTAGCTCATCGGGAAAAACATCCGGGTATTCACAGACGATGGGAACTTCCTCTATAGTTGGCCCTGAGATACTCTTATGACATCTGGTGGTCTGGGGTGGTTTTACGGACACATGCTTTACTACAATTCCAGTGCTACTCTTCATGGTGATGGTTTTCTTGGCACAATCTATCACTCCTTGATGGGAAGACATCCAATTCATACCGAGAACTACTTCTAAACCTTTGGTTCCCAATACTATCAAATTGGCTAAGAAAGATATTCCATGAATTTCTATGGGAACTGCCAAACAGTTCCACTCAGCCCTTGTTGTTGACCCAGGTATTTGTACTAGCATGGCATGTTTCAGGGGTGTTGGTTGAAGTCCACTTTTATCAACAAATAACTTAGTAACAAACGAGTGTGAAGCTCCAGAATCAAACAGAACTCTTGCAGGAACGGAATTAACAGGGAACATACCAAGCACAACGTCGGTTGCTTCCTGAGCTTCTTCAACATTCATGTGATTCAGACGGCCTCGAGGGTGAGGCTGGTTCCTTGGTGGATAATTCTTGCCATTTCCAACACGGCGCTGCTGCTGAGCAGGAGCAGTGGTCTTGGATGCATCATTCAGCTTCTTGGGGCATTCATTGGAGTAGTGCCCTTTGAGTCCGCACTCATAACAGGTAACACCAGACTTGTCACCAGGCTTGGGTAGCACAGGGGCGCCATTTGGCCTAGGGGCATTGGTGTTGAAGTTGTTGCCACTAGGTCTTGGAGGTGCACGGTTGAAGTTGTTGCCGGTCAGACGGTTGGGAAAGTTGGGACGTGGAGCAGGTGCAGATGGCCTCATAGGTCTTGGGGCGAAACCCATGGGTGGATTTCCCCTCGGCTTCTGCGAATTGCTCGAGTTGCCTTGATACATCATACGGCGCTTGCGGTTCTCTGCAGCTTGCTTGAGTTTGCCTTCCATCTGAATGGCAGAATCAACCAATGACTCCAGGTCGGCAAAGTGAATGCTGACCAAGACACATTGCATCTCATCATGAAGTCCATCCAGAAACCTTTCTTGCTTCTTCTCAGTGGTGTTGGTGTCATCTGGGGCATACCTAGACAAGGTAAGGAACTTGTCACGGTAATCCACCACAGATAGGGAACCTTGCTTCAGATTTCTGAACTCATCTCTCATCCTTTTAACCAATCCCAAAGGAACATGGGCTTTGCTGAACTTGCTCTTGAACTCCTCCCAAGGTATCACATACCCTTGGGCTTGCATTGCACGAGTGCTATCCCACCAAGCTCTTGCGGCTCCCGCAAGATAGTGGGTGGTGTACAAGACCTTCTCATTTTCACCAACTTCGGCGACTGCCAAATTGTTCTCCATGGTGCGAAGCCAGTCATCGGCATCTAAGGGTTCTTCAGACTTAGTGAACATAGGTGGGTTGGTGTTCTGGAAACTCCTTAACTTGGATCGGTGATCACCATGGCCATTGTTTTCTCCTTCACCATGGCCATTTCCATTTTTATTGTTGTGGTTCATTGCCATCTGGGTTAGTTGCTGAAGAGTGGCCAAGTTAGCTTGGCGCTCAGCTCAGGCTGCTTCCCGGACTTCCATGATCAACCTTAGTAGTTCGGCCATTTCCGGGTTCGGGGGTGGGGGTGCTCGCGGCATCTGAAGATAAGGTGTGTAAGACAAGAGGGAAAAAAACTATCTTGCTAAGATTTAATGTCACATAGATGATGCAAGTTTTGTCTTACTAAGGCCTTAAGGGCCAAATTCATATTTCATTCAACCAGCATCAAACATATCATACATACGAGTTCACACATTACAAATGGTTTACATCAAACCATTGCGACTCGTCTACTAGAGAGGGGGATACAACTCACACCTACACGAAGTGACTCAAAGTGAACTCATAACTAGATAACACGGGGATCTCCAATCTAAATAGCCGGCTCCTCGGGGTCTTCCTCCTCGTCATCCACAATGAATCCTGCATCCTCATCATGCTCCTCATCATCAAGGTCCTCCATGAAGTCATCCTCGTCACTAATGAGGGCATTATCCTCCTTGCGGAGATCAATGCCTTCCTCCTCACCAACTCATCAATGGTGTGATCCCTCTCATCGCGCTGGCGGCGAAGACTCTTGCGATCCCTAGCAAGAATCCTGATAGTGCTCCTTGCCTCCACCAGTGCGAAGTGCTCAAGGTTGGCCTTGGTACGGGCACGATCGGCCTCCTGCTGAGTGGAGTACAGCAAGAAGTCCATGTGATCGATGTAGGTACTCGGCTCATTTTGCCCTGGCATGTTGGCGGGACGCCCATCCGCATCACGCCGAGCAAAGTTCCTA
Source organism: Dactylis glomerata (assembly GCA_007115705.1). Lineage (NCBI taxonomy): Eukaryota > Viridiplantae > Streptophyta > Magnoliopsida > Poales > Poaceae > Dactylis > Dactylis glomerata. The sequence continues at coordinate 2,065,263 of QXEO01000472.1, read as the reverse complement.
AAGCGCTCCGCCTGGACCTCCTCAACATGCAGTCCGCACAAGCGGGCGTGCATCTCCTGCATACCTCGGACCAAACCATCGGCCCAAGTGTTCTCCACAAGCTCAAACTTGATCCTTGGAGAACTCAAATCTCCCTTCTTGCCACGGCAACTGGCCCTGACAAGCCACCGTAGCTCTCCATCCGAGTGCTCATTGAGCACGGCTCCCTTGAACTCCGGATACAGACGATCCAGGAACAAGGTCAGGGTGGTGAGGTCGCGCTCGAAACAAAGGCTGCCACCATGGCCCAACTGGTATTGCTCAGTGAATACCGGTGCCATCTACAAAGTTTTAGATTAGATTAAGTTAGTGATCAACTCAAGTGTGCAAAATTTTAAGTAGGTAAAAACTGAAGTATGTACAAAACTTTGTAAAATAGAGAGGAAAAGACTAAGCAATTTCAAACCATTACTTATATCTTTGCTTTTGTAAAGGTTTCAATTAACGCCCATTCTAACTAAGGTCTCCTATGGTCAGCCTAGGCTCTGATACCAACTTGTAACACCCGCGAATTTATCACAAATTTGAAGTGCCCGTTATGCATTCCACCACAATCCCAGAATCATTGTTGTGATACACATAACGTAGTTGGTAACCAGTTCCATAGACATTACAATACGATGGTTCAAATACAATGGTCATAGTGACCAAGTTCATATTACAACACAATATAGCAGCGGAGATAACGTCTTCGGGTCCATGCCTTCACCCTACAGGCAATGGCGACTCAGGAGACGATCTTAGTTCTGATACTCTTCTTCATAACCTTCCTCCGGATACTCCTCCCCACAGTCTGGCCAAGTTGATAGCCAGGGACACAGCCGTGAGTACATTGGATGCACTCGCAAACCATCTTATAAATGAAATGATGAAATAGATATGCAAGGTTGATATGGTGGACTAAGCACTAAGTTTAGTTGCAAAAGCTAGTTTTATTTCCCAAGAATGTTCATTGGTAGAAAAGAGGTTTAGTTCTCTAAGTTCAATCTAAAGGAACTTCAAGTGTGTCAACATCAATGTCAAGTCAAGTCATGTCATTCACCAAGGTCACCATAAGTTATTATCATTCTTGACAAAAGTCAAGTACAGTTTGCCAACTGTCCATAACCGAGGACGCGGCTATTCGAATAGTTTGAAACCTCTGCAGAGGGGTACACTTTACCCACAAGATTCGATACATCTGCCGGGAGAAATCCACGGTTCGTCATACACAAAGTATGCGAGGTTCAGATAATCAAACAAACTCTTTCACTTGCTCACTCTAGTACAGGATCCTTCCCTAGAGCCCGGGACACGGACCTCTTCCGTTCCGGCGTCTCTAGTTTTGCCCGCTCCGGAGTGCCGGATGAATGGAATTTCCACTCGGTTCAAAAGTACCCGCGCACGGTGCACTTCTATAAAGGATGATACAAGACCTCCCATACTAGGGTGAACAAGCTACGGACTAAGCCCCTTCCCATTTAGGGGTAATGTGGTCGTACGGTAATGGTTGGCTCACATGGTACATCACTTATTATCATTTAGCAAATACATTCCATAGTTCTTAGTCAATGTTATTTTCCTTCATAAGACCATCATGTAGGATAATCTCCATTTCAAGTTTTCAAGTTCAAGTCACCAAGTTCAAATGGGGTTCCACTTAGAGATGGCCTCAATTTTGTTAGCGACTAAGCAACTATATTGAGTGATGATACCACTAAGCTATGGTTGGATAAACTCAGCTTGATGCTCTTGCTAAGCAAGATATCACTATACTTCTATCATTCTACTTTAGCAATTCAATCATGCAATTTACTTAAAACAAGTAGAATGCCATAGTAAAACTAGGCATTTGGAGTATGATTCAAAAGATGGCTTGCCTTGGTTGGCAAAGTGTCCGGGGTATTCTTCTTCTTCTTGATAAAATTCCCCTTCAATATCCTCCTCAGCAACACTAGCGTCTAATCACGAATAAACACAATACACACAATCACCACACAATACTAACATCACTTCAAACACACAAACTTGTTTTCAAACAATAATATTCATGGTGGATTTTATAGAATTGGGTTGCAAGTTTTTCTTCCAAGTTTTTATTAAGTGTGCAAGTTGGATTTGTCTACCAAGCACCATATGTGGCTTACTTTCCAAGCATTGGTATTGAACTAAGGGTGGTTGGACTAGTTCAAGTGAGGAGGGTTTAATTAAGTGGATTGGTATTGAGGGCAAAAATTAATTCTAAGTGTGCAATAGAAATCTATCATTTTATGCTTCAAACTAAGATGGGATTAGGGTCTAATTGGTACCACTAACAAGGTTTGAGTTGATTAAGGTGGACTAAACAGTAGGGAAGTTAATTAGTGAGTTCACAAACCAAGTTTCATCATTTTAGGAGGTTTAAATAATTTTCTAGAAATTTTCTATGATTAATAAAGCTATGGTCACATTATTCTTATTTATTTAAATCCCTAACTCAATTTGAATTCTAACCAGTTCTACTGTGTAGAGCAATTCCTAAGCTTTCCAACGCATATTCATTTGCTAGAAATGGATTTGTAAAACTCTTGGAATTAAGGTTTGAAAATCATATCTGAATCATCTTTGAAATAATTTAAACGGCAGGAAAATAATTAAAAACGAAACGGACCGAAACTTAACCGAACCGGGCCGAATCCAGAAGAATCCCGAACGGGCCGGCCCGATACCGTTTTGCCCGGGCGGGATAAGTTTCTAATTTTTAAACCTGACAGGTGGAGCCCACCGGTCAGGTCACTTAACGCACCGAATCGGTACGCGACCGACGGATCGAGATCTAACGGCTCAGGGGTGTCGTCTTCCTCGGCTAGGGCAGGGCTCACCGGCGTTTGCAGGGACGACTGTTCGACGGCGAGGGCGTGACGGAGAGGAAGCAGAGCTTGGCGGCGGGGTAGCAGATCGACGGCGGCGGCTCCGCTCCTCCACCTCGCACCAGCAGCAGCTCCAACGGCGGCCGGAGTCTCCAGGAACGCGGCGGCGCACGCTCCCAGAGATTGGACGTTTCCGAGGGAGAGAGGAAGAGAGAAGAGTGGGGATCGGTTGCGGTGGGTGTGTGCTCCTTCTGGGGGTCGACGGGGGGGGGTTTATAGGCTCGGGAGGCCGAGGGCAAGGGCGCCCAGAAGGTGGCCAGTGCGGGGGCCCTGGCAGTGTGCAAAGGCCACGCCGGCCACGGCGGCCTCGGGGGCGTGCTAGAGGGGGGGTTGTCCCGGCTGCGGAGTGCTGTGGGTCGGTGCTGGCGAAGTCACGGTGGTCGGGAGCTTGCAGAGAAGGAGAAGGAGAAGAGAGGGGGGTCCGGGCGGTGTCCTCCGTTTCCTCCCATGTCGCACGGCTTGGGTCGGGGCAGAGGGAGCTGGGCTCGACCGCAGCGTCGTCAACGAGCATGGCTACAGGCACTAGACGAACGGGAGCAGTGATCTTCACAGTAATCACGATTTTTCCCGATTTTCGTCTGCCAGGTGTTCGACAAAATGCCCGCATGAAACTTAATTTCAAATTTTTGAAATTTTTCACTTTGGCTGCTCAGCATATTAGCCAAGGTTTCCAAAGATATTTTTGTTACCAAGAAAGGTTAAGTTTTGCAGAAATCATATTTCAAATTTTTGGTATTGTCACTGTTTCAGATTCAAAGTTTGGCTGATGTTTGAGTGATGTTCTGATTTGAATTTTGGTTAGAAACTTCTTGGTTGAGTTAATATCTAACTTGGTCAAGCTCAACTAACTGGCCAAACCCTTGCTTGAGCCACATATTTCTTAATATAAGTGTTCAAAGTAGGGTGGTCAATAATATTTTCTAGATCATCTTATTCTTCTCTTTTTCTTTCTTTCTTTTGTTTCTTGTTTTTTCTTATAATTCTTCTCAATTGCTTATGTTGGTTAAGTTAGAATTAACTAACTATTGCACAACAAATAATAACACACATGAAATCATAAAATACATACAATAGGAAATACATGCATACATGCAATAATAGATAAAAAAAATTATCTTGACCCAAAATTTGGTATTTTAATTCATAAGAAGTGGATTACAATTTTCTGAGTTGTTACACATAAGATGGCATCGAAAGTCAAAAACTAAATGATCATAGAGGCTATTGGCGACTTGTAAGAGTCTAACATGTGTGAGCATGCGCCAAGTCAACCCAAATAAAGCATCAAGGAGAAAACCAAAATAATGCTTCCAAACGATAAAAACAACGCATGATTTTTTCAAAGGCTCATTAAGCAATCTCAGTTATTTGAGACAAGTCATGCTACAGCAAAACCACTAAGCATACTATCAAAAAGACATCAAGCACGACATGCAAAAGCCTAGGCCGCAGTCTACACAAGCTCCTTATTGTACCACTTTTTTGCATAAAACTTTTTCTCTTTTCCAACACCATTCAAACTTTTTATAAACACCTCTTTTGATGAAAACCAATAAATATTAGAGGCAAAAATATACCTTGATGAAGAGATATAACAAGATCTGAACACAAATCAAGGCGAAAACGAAAGCTAAACGCAGTTCTAGAAAAAGAAGAACACTCGTTGAAACGAATAGAGTAAAAAACGGAGTGTTCTTGGCAAATGAAAAGCAAGGCAACTTCTCCAAAAGAAAATTGTTGGGGTCCAACCATTTATTACAGCAAACTAAACTAAACTAAATTGAAAACTAAAACAACTGACGCTCCAAGAAAAATGCATAATACATGAAGCAATAAAAATATAGTGTCTTGAAAGGTGACCTGATTTTTGCCGATGAAGAAGGGGTGCCTCGGGGGCATCCCCAAGCTTTGACGCTTGTACTTCTTTGATATTTCTTGGGGTGATGCATGGGCATCCCCAATCTTGAGCTTTTGTCCATTCTTCAACTCATCTCATCACTCTCCTATCCCTACACTTGAAAACTTCCTTCATACAAAATTAAACACAAATCTATTAGCAACATTAGTATAAGAATAACATAGAATCAACCCTTTTTGCTTCAGGTTTCAACCTAAAACCACCACATATTAAGCATATACTACTGTAGCAACTTCCCCAAAAGTTCCGTGATCAAAAGAACTCAAAAAGAAAGCGATAAAGCGGCAAACACAAATATTGGCAGAAATCTGTCAAAACAGAACAGCTGATAAAGGTCGAATTTTTGAGCGGTTTTCTGCTGCTCTAATCAAAAAGTCTTCAACTAATGAAAGTTTGGATATATCCTGGGGCATATGCACAAGAAATCGCAGGTCCAAAAGATATACAGAGAAGTTTCACGAATTTTTACGGTGCAGCACCGAAAACAGTTTCAGGACAGCAACATCCCCAAATCTTACCTCACTCAAATTAGAGGCTTCTCTTGGCACAACAACGAAATAAAAAGGATAAGGAGAGGTCATTACAGTAGTAATAACTTCCAAGACTGAAATAAATGAAAAAAAACTAAATATAAAAATATTGGGTTATCTCCCAAGAGTGCTTTTCTTTAACTGCTTTGAGCTAGGCGCAGAAAATTGCGAATCAAGTAATATCAAGAGAATCATTATGATCCATTGAAGAGGTCTTCTCAATAAGGCATTGTATTTCATCCACATAAGTTTTTGAAGACCCTTTGTGATCACACTTTGGTTCACTCAAATCACTAAAAAGGTTTTTGGGACAGATCCAATCAAAATTATTTTCAAAGGCTTCATACAATCCCAAGAGTTTTCTAGGTATAGGTATCTTGGCTCCCTCATTGTTTGTACTAATAACCTTTATAGGTGAACCCAACTTATTAAAGTGCTTAAGAACTTTCCTAGCTTCAATGACAACAACTCTAAATTTTAAGCGCAAAGTTTCCAAGATAAAAGCTTTCTTTTCAGGATCCTCAATTTCATGAAGCTTAAGGAACATGTGTTGCATAAAAGGATTAAGGCTAGCAAGCCTAGCTTCTAACATGTGAATTGAATAAGCAGAAGCAACTTCAATACTAGGAGCAAGCTCAACCAAAGACTTTTCCTCAACTTCTTTATGCATACTAATATGATTAAAGAACTCCTCAATGTTATCTTTCCAATAATTGAACCACTTCCTACTGAGAGATCCTCCAAAACGTACTTAGGGAACAACATAATGAACTAGAAGTAAAGAAATAACAACTACCAAGGATTCTAATTTTTTTGGGTTTTTGATAAAACGATTCAAGTAAAAATAAAGTAAAGCAAAACTTAAAACAAAGTAAAGGATGTGCGTGCGAAAACTCCCCTCGCAGAAGTCTTCTTCCTCCCCGGCAACGGCGCCAGAAAAACTTGTTGATGGCGCGGTGATGGTGTGTGAAATTAATGAAGTAAATGACCGGCCAGTTGGAAAACCCTAAGAGCAAGGTGTGATGAATATAACAGCAAGTTTTTCCCCCAGTAAGAAACCAAGGTTATCAATCCAGTAGGAGGCAGACAAACGACTGAAGGTGATGCCCACTAGCTGCGTGATGCTCTAACAAGGGCGCCGTTAACGATAACTTGTTAGCGCATCTTCAACCAGTAGCAACGTGGAACCTGCACACAACACAACCAAATACTTTGCTCCCAACTTACGATGAGGTTGTCAATCTCACCGGTTTGCTTGAAACAAAGGGTATGAGCGTATCGAGTGAAAAGTAGTAATATGCGAGTAAAGTAAACAGGTGATAGCAATATAAAGGAAATAGGACCGGGGTCCACAGTTCACTAGCGGTGTCTCTCCATAGATAAAATAATACAAGCTGGGTAAACAAATTACAGTTGGGCAATTGATAGAATAAAGACAACGTGCATATGATGAGAGGATCACTATGAGATTTACTCTGGGCATTACAACAAGATACATAGACCGCCATCCAACTGCATCTATGACTAATAATCCACTCACGGGGATATCGTCCGAACACCCCATGAGTATTAAGTTGTGAACAACAGATAATTGCATTAAGCAAAGTGTGTAATATAAACAAAGCATATGCCCTCGAGCATATGAATGTTGTTTTCCCCCTAGTAGCAACAGCACATCTACAACCTTAGAGGTTTCTGTCACTCCCCCAGATTAAATAGAGGCATGAACCCACTATCGAGCATAAATACCCCCTCTTGGAGTCACTAGCAACTACTCGGCCAAGATAGCTACTAACAACGAAGAGCATGCAAGATCATAAACAACATAGAGATAACAAAGGATAAATTTCAGTACTTCAACTCAAGCATAACACCAATATTCATCGGATCCCAACAAACCAAACATGTAGAATTACATAACGGTGATCTCAATCATGTAGGGCAGCTCATGAGATCTAAACATGAAGCACATGGTGGAGAAGACAACCATCTAGCTACTGCTATGGACCCATAGTCCAAGGTAGACTACTCACTCATCGCTCCGGAGGCAAGCATGGCGATGAAGAAGACCTCCGGTGGCAATTCTCCTCTCCGGCAGGGTGCCGGGAAGAGCTTCTGGACCCTCCCGATCTTTGGGTCGACGGCGGCGGCAGATCGCAATGTGTTCTAGAAAAATGATTGGGTCTTTAGGTTTTTCTCGTCGGGGGGTCTTTATAGGCGAAGAGGCATCGTCAGAAGTGGACCGAGGTGGTCTCACACATAGGGGGCGCGGCCCAGCCCCTGGCCACGCCGCCCTGGTGTGAGGGGACCTCGTGGCCCCACTCCGTCTCCTCTTCGGTTCTCTGGAAGCTTCGGTAAAATTCTGGGCGACTGGCTTTGGTTTCGTCCAATTCCGAGAATATTTCCCGTGTAGCTTTTCTGAAACACAAAAACAGCAAAAAATAGGGAACTGGCACTGTGGCGACTTGTTAGTAGGTTAGTTCCGGAAAATGCATAAAAGTGCCATGAAGTGTAACGAAATACTAAGCAAATGGTGTAAAAATAAGCATGGAGCATCAAAAATTATAGATACGTTTGAGACGTATCAGTCACCTCAAAAATTATTCTTTTGTTATCACTTACCTACTCGAGGATGAGCAGAAGTTAAGCTTGGGGATGCTGATACGTCTCAAACGTATCTATAATTTTTGATGCTCCAAGCTTATTTTTACACCATTTGCTTAGTGTTTCGTTACACTTTATGGCGTTTTTATGCATTTTACGAAACTAACCTATTAACAAGATGCCACAGTGCTAGTTCCCTGTTTTCTGCTATTTTTGTGTTTCAGAAAAGTTATACAGGAAATATTCTCGGAATTGGACGAAATAAAAGCCAAACGTCCAGAAATTTACCGAAGCTTCCAGAAGTCCGAAGAGGAGACGGAGAGGGGCCACGGGCCGACCACACAATAGGGCAGCGCGGCCCAGCCCCTGGCCGCGCCCCCTACGTGTGTGACCACCCTGGTCCACTTCTGACACTGCCCCTTCGCCTATAAAGACCCCCCAACAGGAAAAACCTAATGACCTGATCAATTTTCCAGAAACACATCGCGATCCACCGCCGTCGTCGACCCGAGATCGAGAGGGTCAAGAAGCTCTTCCCAGCACCCTGCCGGAGAGGGGAATTGCCACAGGAGGTCTTCTTCATCGCCATGCTTGCCTCCGGCGCGATGAGTGAGTAGTCTACCTTGGACTATGGGTCCATAGCAGTAGTTAGATGGTTGTCTTCTCCACCATGTGCTTCATGTTTAGATCTCGTGAGCTGCCTTACATGATCGAGATCACCGTTATATAATTCTACATGTTGTGTTTGTTGGGATCCGATGAATATTGGTGTTATGATTGAGTTGAAGTGCTGAAAATTATCTTATGTTATCTCTATGTTGTTTATGATCTTGCATGCTCTCCGTTGTTAGTAGCTATCTTGGCCAAGTAGATACTAGTGACTCCAAGAGGGGGTATTTATGCTCGATAATTGGGTTCATGCCTCTATTTAATCAGGGGGAGTGACAGAAACCTCTAAGTTATAGATGTGCTATTGCCACTAGGGAAAAAACAACATTCTTGTGTCCAAGGACATTCATTTTGTTTACATTACACACTTTGCTTAATGCAATTATCTGTTGTTCGCAAAGTAATATCAAATGAAGCATTAAGATCAATTGTTTCCTCAAGAGCACCACTCACCACACTAGGCACTTTAGACGCCCCCAAAGATGATTCAACTTGCAAATCACTCTTAGTAAACTAAAAGTCTTACCAATCTTAAATACATGTTGCGGTTTTGGCACAGACACCTTGGGAACATACATAAATTTTTGCTCTTTTCCAACGAAAGCTTTCTCCTTCTTAAACTTAAGAGAAGAGAAAATTGAACTTAGAGTTTCCATAGACTCCTCTAATTTACCAATCCTAAGGTTTTGACTATCATGGATAGTGCTAGCCTCTAAAGCAGTGATTCTTTTACCAATACTTTCTATCGATTCGTTAACCTGACTAGCGTTATCAAGGATATTTGGCAAACTTTTTTCTAAAGAGCTTAGTTTTTCCAAAACTTCCTCTAAGGCGATCTCAGTTTTAACAACATTAATAGGTGGTACTCCCACAAAACTTTCAATTAAAGTGCATGCTTCCAAAGCAGGAGTACCTAGAAAATTACCTCCTGCGAGAGTATCAAGAACGTACCTATTCCAACTAGATATACCAACATAAAAATTCCTAAGGAGGATCATGGTAGAATGCTTTTTTGTACACTTATGACGAGCACTACTAATTCGGTACCAAGCATCTTTCAAACTCTCTCCCCCTTGTTGCTTAAAAGTACGAACCTCAACTTCAGGATTACTCATTCTAGCAAGACTAAAAAGCAGACAAGTAAAAATAGCAACTATAAAGGAACTATTTTTTTGTATTTTTGATAAAAGATGCAAGCAAAAATAAAATAAAGCAAAACAATAAAAATGTAAAAGATTGGAAGCGAGAGACTCCCATTGCAGAAATCCTCTTTCTCCCCGGCAACGGCGCCAGAAAAATTCCTTGATGGCGTGTAGATGACCGCCCAGTTGGGAACCCCAAGAGGAAGGTATGATGAGCACAGCAACAAGTCTTCCCTCAGTATGAAACCAAGGTTTAACGAACCAGTTGGAGAAAGAACCAACTTCCGAAGGTTGATGCTCGCTAGCTTCGCGATAGCTCCAGACAATTTATATATGGCGCCTTGTCTAGGGAGTAGCTTTGCACCAACAGCAACGTGGAACTTGCACACAACACAACCAAGTACTTTGCCCCAACTTATAGTGAGGTTGTCAATCTCACCGGTTTGCTGTAAACAATGGATTAAGCGTATCGAGTGGTAAAAGATAGTAGTTTGCAAGAATATAAATAAAGCAAGTAAATGGTAAACGGTAATAACAATGTAAAAGAATGGACCGGGGTCCACAGTTCACTAGAGGTGTCTCTCCATAAGATAAATAACATGCTGGGTAAACAAATTATAGTTGGGCAATTGATAAAATATAGAAAAAATACAAATTTCATGAGGATCACTATGAGATTCACTTGGGCATTACAACATAATACATAGACCGTAACCCAACTGCATCTATGACTAATAATCCACCCGCCAGATGTCGTCCGAGCAACCATTGGGTACTAAGTTGCAAGCAATAGATTATCGCCTTAAGCAAAGTGTGTAATGTAAACAATACAAATGTCCTTGAACATAAGATTGTTGTTTTCTCCCTAGTAGCAACAGCACATCTACAACCTTAGAGATTACTGCCACTCCTCCAGATTACTAGAGGCATGAACCCACTATCGAGCATAAATACTCCCTCTTGTAGTCACTAGCATCTACTCGGCCAAGATATCTACTAGCAACAGAGAGCATGCAAGATCATAAAAAATATAGAGATGATAAATCATAAATCAACTTGACAAAGTATAAATATTCATCGGATCCCAACAAACACAACATGTAGAATTACACAACGATGATCTTGATCATGATAGGCAGCTCATAGGATCTAAACATGAAGCACATGGAGGAGATGACAACCATATAGCTACTGCTATGGACCCGTAGTCCAAGGTAGACTACTCACACATCACTCCAGAGGCAGGCATGGTGATGAAGAAGGCCTCCGACGGTGATTTCCCTCTCCGGCAGGGTGCCGGGAAGAGGTTCTGGACCCTCCCGATCTAGCATCGATGATAGCGTAGGCTTACAGTATGTTTTGTGGAAAATTGATCGGAGGCTTAGGGTTTTCCCGTCGAGGGGAATATATAGGCGGAAGGGCGGCGTTAGGAGGTGGGCCAGGTGGCCCCACCACCTGGTGACGCGGGCCAGGGGCTGGCCGCACCACCCTATGGTGTGGCTGGCCCCTGGTCCCCCTCCGTCTCTGCTTTGGACTCCGTCTTGTGTCGGGAAAAATAGGAACTTTGGCTTTTGTTTCGTCCAATTCCGAGAATATTTCCTGTGTAGCTTTTCTGAAACACAAAAATAGCAGAAAACAGGGAACTGGCACTGTGGCATCTCGTTAATAGGTTAGTTTTGGAAAATGCATAAAAACGCCACGAAGTGTAACAAAAAACAAAGCAAATGGTGCATAATCAAGCATGGAGCATCAAAAATTATAGATACGTTTGAGACGTATCAGTGGGCGCCGTAGTCCCTGTCGCTGGCCGCCTCCCTGGCGCTCGTCGCCGCCGTGCAGCGCCGCGTCTGCGTCCGCGTGGTTCGTGGCCCGGCGGCTGTGCGTGGCTGGCGACGACCGAGGCAGAGGTTGGGGATAAGCATTATTATTGCTCCCCCAGGATGGGTTTGCTTTTTTTTTAACCGGGGGCAAAAGCTTTGCCCATTTCATTAATTAAGAGGGAGTTTACTAGAAAGTAACATTGAAATGAAAGAGACTACTCTCCCGGCATCAAATTACCCAAACCATTAGCCCCGGCCAAGACCCAAAGCCGAGCTTCGTTTTTAATTTTATCTAGCAAAACAAAAGTTGGGGAGAGCTTATTACGGAAAACCCTAGCGTTTCGTTCTTGCCAAATCTCCCAAACGGTTAGCAAAGTGAGGGTGGCCAACCCTTTCCGGTGCATGCTTGATCCTTCCGCCATTGAGGACCACCAATCTTGGATGCCGAGGCCTCCCCATTGCCTTGGATGGATCCCTTGTATGCCAAGCCAATCCTTAAGAAGCTCCCAAATTCTGGTGGTGTAACGGCAATGAAGAAAAAGGTGGTTGTTTGTTTCTCCGGTGCATGCTTGATCATTCCCAAATTCTCCCAATCACGCTTCCGCAAGCGGTCCGCCGTCCAAAGCCTATTTTAGAGGGCCAACCAAGCATGTTGCTTCGCCTTGGGGGTAGCCCACGCTTTCCAAACAACCTTGAACATGCTAGATTCAAAGAGTCCAAAGAATTGCAATTTATATGCGGAGGCCGCGGAGTACTGACCATTAGCCATGAGCTTCCAAACGATGTCATCCTCCACATTCTCGGTTAAGTGGACGGTTGCCTGCGAGATTTTCCCCTAGACTACTAACAGATGTCTAACTTCGTTGGCATGGGTAGCTACCATCAGTGGTAACAGCCTATTTTGCATAATACTAAAACCTACCTTAGCCAGTTAAGATTTGAACTTAGATTATGTAGTAAGATTTTTTCCAACCGATAGAAATGGTGCAGCTAGCGGAAACCGATAGACATTTTTCCCAGTCTGGGAGAATCTGCACATAGTGGTTCCTCCTTGCTGGCTTTAATATTCCTATCGAAAGAAGCAAACGATATTAGGAACCTGAACCAACTGCTACGTGAGAGACTGCAACAGCTTCACTGGATAAGTTATGATGTACAATCTTGATCAATTACTCGTAGAACCAGAAACCTGTATTTGCATTTGCGAGGCTTCGCTGATCACGCGATCATGCAATTCGACGTACGTTCTGGTAATGGGGTATTTTGACTTTGACCATAAATTATAAGCATCCTAGCTATTTTAGGAAGGAGGGCGAGTTGAAAATGGAAGTTAAACTTACGGTTATACATTGAAATACTCCCTCCTTCCCAATTTAAGATGCATATTAGATTTGGTCAAAGTCAAACTATATAAAGTTTGATCAACTATATATATAAAAATGATAAATTTTATGATATTAAATGTATATAATATGAAAACAAACTTCGTGATGGTTCTAATAATATTGAGTTAATATTGTAGATGTTGATATTATTTGCTACACATTTGCTCAAAGTTTATAAGGTTTGACTTTGACCAAAACTAATATGCATCCTAATTTGGGAATGAGGGAGTAAGTATCTTGGCTGCATGGATTATTTGGATAATAAGAAATACCAACATCTCAGGCATCCGAGACCAACAATGCAAGAATATCTTTTACAGTGAGCTTTCTCTTGTTGGCCATGGAATGATGAAGAAATACGCGAATCGTTTTATTGAGTGGAGATATAATTTGAGGTAACTACAATTTTATTTTCTCTTATTCTAGGTCATTTGTCCTGTAATTCCATATGCATATATACCCGCTATACACAAAAATTGCCATGGGAAACTCTATGGCTGTTTTCCTAAAAAAAAAGCTGACCCAAAACACACCAATACATAGTAGGTACATAATAGAGTCACCAATCTGATATGCCAGTCTTTGCTAAATTATTTGTTGTTTGATAAATCCCCCATTCGACATGGTGTAAACGGAAAAGAGGAGACTACAAAAGTCATGATAGATAATTGCCCTAGCTCTTCTATTTTGGCGCTATTCACATGATAAGCAATTACTATATTCTTGTCTAACCTAAGCAAAAATACAATTTCTTTGTTGGGATGAAATCCAAGTATAGAAACACCATATTGTGGAGGCGTGTCATTAGTTCTTTCTTGGGTGCCACTAATGTTATCATCATCCGAGTTCCATTCATATTCCTCTTCGCTCGTGCTGTAACATTGCTTCCAAGGTCCATACCCATATTTCCAAGGGTAGTTTGCTAGGAGAGGTTCAAGGTTGATCTCCATTTTCAGGATCCACTCCGCTTGACCACATGATTCGTCGAGAAACCAAACAAGAAGCTTGAAATCATCAATAACCAATGCGCAATACACCCCCTTTCTCGACTTCCCTAGACGATAGTCTGAGAGACATATTGTACTTGCCTCCAAGGATAATGTACCTTTTGGAAGCTTCGTAATTCGATATTTATAGTTTGATAAGGAAATTCTGCAAAATACAAAAAAGAAATCATTAAAAGATCTCTGTAAAATTGACTAGGAACGCTTTCCGCGCCCCGTAACGCAGAGGAAACGCCCTAGAATATAATACTAAAACCTACCTTAGCTAGCTAAGATTTGAACTGAGATTATGTAGTAAGATTATTTCCAACAGCTAGTTATATACCTCATAAGGAAATCATGTTGTTGCACGTAGATGGCTCCCCGCCAACATGCACTATAATCCGACCACCTCATGTTGGTAGTGGCAGCTGCACATGTGGCGTCCCCCTCCCGAACAAATGGCTTCACCTCCCACTGCCTTGTCCTCGAGGAGAAGACACATATTAGAATATATGGCGACGATGAGGGGCATTCCACTTCATGTGGAGCTGCTTTGGTTCTACTTCGAGTTTTGATGTTGTAGATTTGGAACACCTCATAGTATGGCGAGGTGGCTGCAGGGTCAAACGCGAGGTACTGATGTCTGTCTCCGAAATGGTAATCAACACCCGGCGGGGCCAGGTGCGGAGGATGGGGCAGCCTCGCGCACTGCCATGTTGCAGGATTCATCACGAGGTCATTAACCATGAGGAGTCCGTTGCAGTAGTCGGAGATTTCGAACCACACGCAGTCGTAACCCAAGTAATCGAAGCTCTGGCCGGCCGTTCTCCTCGTACGGTGGGCGTGAGAACCATACGGGGAGCTCTCCGTCGTTTGTGATGAAGAAGATGCCGGACATGGAGATCGGAAGGAGGTCCGCGCGCAGCAGGAGGCCACGGTCGTCGACGGCGACGCACCACGTCTTGCAGACATAGCTAGCGCGAGACGGCGAGATGGAGGGGCGGCAGACGACCGAGGATGTCGGCGAGCACGTCGGCTGGTAGCGCCTCCATTGTCTCCGCGGTGCAAGCAAGAGCAAGGCAAGTACGGGCGGGCGACGTCGTCTGCGCTGAACTCTTCAGGGAAGGATATATTAATGGACGCGTCTAGCCATCGCCAGTGCGCCAAAACCCCGATCCCATCGCACCCTCCCAAAAAGGAAAGGTCGTGCGATTTCTGACTAGTTTCATCGCACAACGAGGGTTCACACGCGGGAACCAACAACTCCAAGCCAGCTGCCCTAGAAAAAGTGCACGTGATCCCCTGGCCCCCTCCCAGACCTAACAAAAGTTGCCTGCTTCTTCCTCCTCTCGCCCCCCTCCTCTCTTCTGGCATCTCCTCCCCAGATTCTTCCTCTCCCTTCTCTCCCAGGATTCTTCCCCTCCTTCTCTCCAGCCACCATGGAGAGGTTACAAGGAGAAAGCAGTACAAGCAGGATGCCTCAATCAACTTTGAATCAGCTGGCAGAGATGGATCCAAGAACAGTCCCAGAACAGGTAAAAGAACTCACCTTGATCACAAAAAAGTTGCCTACTTCCAGGTTTTTTTTGTGTTTTCTCCCCTTGTTACCACCACCTAGTTCACCTGGTTCATAAAAAAATCGCCATGGACATCTGGATCTACAGATCTCTTTGTCCATTACCAGAAAGAAGGCAACTTCTCCATGTTTTAGAAAGAAATCTCAGTAGAACTAAGTTATTTCTGACAGTAAGCATGTAAAATCATATATGTACCAGAGTACAGATAACAAAAGAGCCAAGAAGACCCCCAGCCAACTTACATGGTTCTTTTGGTTGTTTCTGCCAGTTACCTAGTTATGCAACTTTACCTGGTTTGTCAGGCAAAGTTTCATGCAAATTAGGCAATCCTACATGGTATGTTGGGCAATTTCAAGCTACAAACAGAATAAAACATTGTTTCACTGTGAAAAAAGGAAGATGCATCACACTGTTCATGTAGAACTGTTAGTCCATGACAACAAAGTATGCAACTTTTCCATGTTATAAGAAAAGAACTCAGATTTGAAGTAGGAATTTAAAACAGATAACATGAACTCATGTTTTGTACCATATCACAAATTAACTTGTTTCTGGCAATCTTTTTGTTAACTGGTAAGTGCAGCAAGTTAATTTGAGACAGATTAACTTGTTTCTGGCAACCTTTTTGTTAACTGGTAAGTGCAGCAACTTTACCTAGTAGGTTAGGAAATTTACCATGGTCACTAGACAATTTGACATGTGCAATGGGCAATTTTTCCTAGTACATCTTACACATACAATAGGCTTATAGAACTAGAAGATGGCAGCAAAACATATAATCTTCTTTAAAAGCAATCTTGGTAGCCTGGTAGACTGCTGGATTCAGTAGAAACTGGTATGCTTGCAAACTCCTTCCTTCAATCACTTGGGCACCTGAAAAAATGGAAAACTGTATGTTAATGTCGCTTATTGGATAGACAAATTGTTCTTTGTAGCAAAACATATAAAATAAATCCATTAGTTTGTAGTGTTGATTCTGAATTTGATTCTGATGCTGCAATTTTTGTTTTGTGTTGCTACCTAAACTCATGAAGTTGCTTTTCATTTCATCAAAGGGCAGGTTCCCTGGATCTAAATGACCTTCCTTTTGACCTAAATGAGGATGCTGGTATCATACCTCCTAATTACTTCATGCAACTAATGGATGAGGCTATTGATGAGTCACATCATCAACCTATGGACACCGAAGCGCCCAATGTGAACGTCAATCAAGGGCAAGGAGATACTGACACTGGACCATTTTTTGCTCTAACAAATACTACTACTGCAGCTGAGGAAGCAGATGATGAAGAGGCCTCATCCCAACCAACAGAGCCTCACGTTGGTATGAGGTATGACACCCTAGAGCTTGCTAAGGAACACTACAATTGGTATGCTGCTAGGAAAGGGTTCTCTATCAACTTGAACACTAACAGGAGGTCAGCATACACTGGTGTCCTGGAGAAGCAGCAGTTTGCCTATAACAAGTTCAGAAAACCAAAAAATCTCGATAATGATGCTGAGCCACATTTTGATGCTGGCCCAATCCCAGACCATGTTTCTCCTACCGAGGAAGAGAAAGAGGATGCAGAAATCGAATCAGTGCTTGCAGATATTGGATCAAAAGGTGGCAAGAAAAAGAAGGCAAAGATAAGGAAAAGGGAAAATATCGTACACACTGGTTGCAAAGCAAAAATGGTGGTCAAACTGAAAGATGGCAGGTGGGAGGTGATAGCATTCATGCCGGAGCACAACCATTCCCTTATAGAAAAACCGTCGCTGATTAAATACTTGAGATCGCATCAAGGAATACCAAAAGAGGAGAAGGATTTTGTGAAGAACCTACATAGTACAAACCTGACTGCTGGTAAGTAAATAAGGCTCCTAATCACCATGCAACTGTAGTGTTCCTCCTAGCAAGTGATGTACCCAGTAGAAAGCAAGTAGTTTCAACATTCAGGCAACTTGTGCTATACCTTGAGCTAGTTGTGTACCCAACAGAAAGCAACTAGTTTCAACATTTATGCAACTTCTGATATACCTTAGTCAAGTAATGTAACCAACCGAAGCAACTAGTTTCAGCATTTAGGAAACAAAAAAGTATGAAGTAATTCCTAACTTCTAGTTGTCAGTAGTAAGTTTATAAGTAAGTTTCTTAAGACAGGGGATAGTACTGAAAAACAGATACACTGACTTCAACCTTTTTTTTGTTACGCAGGTAGGATGATGGACATTATGGCCGAGTTTTATGGCTCAGAATTACTTGTTCCATACACTATGAAAGCAATCACAAACTTCTGTGTAACTTTGACAACAAAAGAAACCAGAGATGGAGATCTTGCTGAGGTTGAGAGATACTTCGAAGAAATACAAGAGAAGGATCCAGATTTCTATTTCCGTCGCGAACTAGACGCGGAAGATAGGGTGGTAAATATCTTCTGGGTTGATGGGGCCGCATGGAAGGCATATGCAGAGGCTTATCACGACTGCGTGTCATTCGACTCAACTTACTTAACAAACAAGTATAACATGCCTTTCGCACCATTCATTGAGTTCAATAGGCATGGACAGTCCATCATGCTTGGTTGTGGGTTCGTTAGGCAAGAGCTGGCTAGTAGCTACGACTGGTTGTTTGAGAGCTTCCTTATTGCCATGGATGGGCTAGCACCAGACAACATCATCACAGATCAGGACGTAGCTATGAAAAAGTCAATTGGAAAAATGTTTCCAAACACGGTGCACCGGAACTGCCATTGGCACATAATGCAAAAAGCACAGCTAAAGTGTGGGGTTATCATGGGCAGAAACCCAGGTTTGACTGAGGATTTCAATGAGTGCATTGACTTCTCCTTTTCACCGGAAGAGTTTGAAGCAAAATGGGCCTTGTTTGTGGCGAAATGGCCTGGTGCTGTTGCTGGACACACCTACTTTGCAACTATGTATGAGCACCGTGCAAGTTGGGTGCCATGCTACTTCAAGCACGGGTTTTTTCCCTTCCTGCAGTCCACACAGCGTAGCGAGGGCTTCAATGCTGTCCTGAAATGCTATGTCAATCCGCATAAGTCACTGCTGAACTTCGTGAGGCAATATGAGAAGATTCAGGTGCATGTCCTTGTAAAGGAAGGGGGAAACGACTACAGAACGGATTACTTGGATCTGCGTCCATGGTCACGGTTCCCAGTTGAGCGTCAAGCCTTATAAGTGTACTGCCGAGATATATACTTGACGTTCAGAAATGAGTTTGAACTAATTAGTAGGTACAATGTCCACCCATTTGGCGCAAACTACTGCAAACTAGAGCCAAACGGTACATTTTATAGAAAATATGGCTCTAGGACGTACCTAGTCATTGCTTCTAAGGATGAAGGACTGTACACTTGTGAGTGCGCCAAGATGGAACGGGATGGACTCCTTTGCTGCCACATCCTGAAGATGTTTACACACCTTGGTGTTGATGAGATACCTGATAGGTATATTCTCAGGAGGTGGACACAAAAGGCAGTCTCTGGATACATGCCACCAGTGCAAGAAGAGTTGCCATATGTCATGCCACCGGAATCACAGAAGCAAGTACGTCATGCTAACATGAACATGATGTTCTCTAAACTTGCTCGTGTGGCGAGTGCAACAGATGAAGCTACAGCTATCATCAACAAGCACATCCGTGCTGCTGCAACAGAAATATCGCACTTGAACAAGTCAAAGAAGAAGAAGAAACCTGCTACTGGTACATCAAATAGTGAATCTACTGCTGGACCATCCAATAGTGCACCTGCTGAAACTACAAAACCTAGAGACCCGCCAAAAACAACAACTAAGGGCAGGACTGAATCAAAGCGCACTGTATCCGCACTTGAGTTGCAACCTAAAAGGAAGACAAAGTGCCATGCATGTGGGTCAGTAGACCACAACTCCGCGTCATGCCCAGGGAGGTTATTGTAGTAGAAGACTCACTATTTGATGCGCTTCTTTTTGAGAGTTGTAATATGTATGCACACTTTGTTATTTTCCAGAGGCACCAACAATGTTTTGCTGGTAGGCAACTAAGTTTAAGTTGTAAGCAAGTTTAGTTGCTGGTAAAGCAACTTGGTAATCCAGAAGGAGCAACTTTTGGCGCACACTTTAGTTTCGTGTAACCAATATTAGTTTCTTAATCAATAGCTTGAAAACCCCTCCAGGTAACTTGGACAGCAGAAAATTAGTTTCATGTAAAAATGTTGAGGTGTCTAGCAATTTGTTTCAAGGTCTAAGAAAAATTTAATCCATTTTCAACGAACATATTGCAACCTAAAAGGAAGACAAAGTGCCATGCATGTGGGTCAGTAAACCACAACTCCGCGTCATGCCCAGGGAGGTTATTGTAGTAAAAGACTCACTATTTGCTGCGCCTCTTTTTGAGAGTTGTAATATGTATGCGCACTTTGTTATTTTCAAGAGGCACCAAAAATGTTTTGCTCGTAGGCAACTAACTTTAAGTTGTAAGCAAGTTTAGTTGATGGTCAAGCAACTTGGTAATCCAGAATAAGCAACTTTTGGCGCACACTTTAGTTTTATGTATGCAAATATTAGTTTCTTAATCAGTAGCTTGAAAAACCCTCCAGGTAACTTGGACAACAGAAAATTAGTTTTAGGTAAAAATGTTGATGTGTCTATCAATTAGTTTCAAGGTCTAAGCCAAATTTAATCCATTTATTAGCAACTAGAAAACCCCCATCCAGCAACTTCTACAATTTAAAAAAAACACAGCAAAATCTGAATCCCCAACACTTGTTAACACCCGTGGAACGCACAATTTCTTATCCATGGAAACAAATGCATGACATATACCACGCCAAGGTAACAATGTTGTAAGACACATAGTACGCAAACAAGACTGTAAGGGAAAACAGAGGTAACTTCGCACTCAATATGAAGCGCATAAAGAAAGTTGTTGTTGCAAGCATAACATACTTTGCAGGAGGTGTTGGTGTTATAAACATCACATCTTTAGGATGGACTTTCAGTCGACCTTGTTTTCATCTGAAATTACCCATCTGTGAGTGAGTATCTTCCGGATGTTAGGTATGTCCTTAGTTGTGTAGTCCGGAAGTAGCCTTCCTCCCCACTTGTCGACGTTCATTAACGAGCAGATGCCACAATCATGGCTGCTCACACGATAAAAAAAAGAAACACGTTTCAGGAGACTCGTATAAAAGGACTTACTTAAACATCTACTGAATTTAACAAGAAAGCAATAAATCTCAAAAATAAGCAACTAACTCACTTATTATCCTGCTTTGGGACTTTAATTTCCTGTATCTTGAATTCATCTAGTTGGACTTTGGATGATTTGTAGTGACAGTCCCACAGCGATAGAAGAGTTGTGCAAATCTTGTGGTAAGTTGCCTTCAGCGCTTTGTCTTTTGTACTCCTCCATGAATCCAGCACCTGGAAGCTCCTATCCCTTATGTTGACGTTCAATACCCAGTAATGATGTATAACGGGCTCTGATTTTGGATTAAGTGGCTCACATATAGGGATTATTATCTGCGTCGAAAAAAATAGTAAAAGTTGCCATAAACACAATAAAAATAAGTTGCCAGAAATGTTGTCCCACAAAAAAAATTAGTGCAAAAAGTTGCATACCATATCTTTGCGATCTAATCTATTTTCATGGCTGAACAACTGATTTATTTCAGCACCAGTCCAATTCAGTTCCTGCATCCAAGTCTGTTGGAAAAAAGTAGAAACCATAAAAATGTTAGAAGAAAAGCATAAAGCGAACAAGAAAACAATGTTAGTCTAGCAAAAAATAGTACGAAATTTGGATAAAATCAAACTTACTGCAACTCGCAATGGCATAATCACTTTTTTGTTATTCTCTGGCATGTTCATCCTTATCGACTGAATTCCCACTTCAATGACAGAAGTATGTAACCATCCCCCAGGTTTCATTGAGTCTGCAACTTCTTTCGCCGTAACATGATGGCCACTGAAGTCGACTAGATCGGGGCTGCACGGAATATTTTTTTGAGTATCAGTCCATGTTCCCTGTAACTATTTGTTGGGAAGTAAAAATTGTGTTGAAAAGTCCACCTGTTAAGCCATCTATACACCCAATACAGGCAACTTTCTATCAACAATATGCAACTATGAACACTATCCATGCAACTCTTTTAGTAAGAGGGGGAGAGTAAAAAATAACAAACCTGTTATCAGCTTGATCTTTCTGTCTTCTCTTTCTACCAACATGCTGTATTACCCGAGCATAAAGCTTGTTGACATCAGGGCTACATGAGTACTGCTTCTCGCTTTTTGTATCAACAAAGGGCGATTTCTTGCATGGCGGGGGCTTGATTATTCTCCTCTCATACTATGTGGGGCCTATTGAACTTCCTTCGCCGCCAGCATGCTGCTCACACCTGATCCATCATCTCTGCTAGGGGTTTTGAAGTTGTCTGGTGGTGTTTCTGTTTTTCCGTGAGTTAAATCTGACGTTTCGACGTTCTTTCCAATGTTTTGTTGCTCAACTGGTTTCTTGCGGGATAATTCAGCTTCAATGCACAACCTTTCAAGCTCTTAAGGGTCTATACCTTCGAAGCCAACATCAACGTGCACATCGTCCTCATACGGAGCGATAGATGGTGTGCACTGTGTCAATGGTTGGCTGTCAGGCATATCAAACTCTGGTCGAAAGCTGAAACTCAGAGCATCACAGTACCCTTGTCCACATGTACTGTCCCCACCAGAACTGCTCCTTTTAAGCCCGATAGAAGTTTGACCTTTCACTGCTTCCGCTGAGCGACTGCGCTGTAGCTGACCTAGCTTCGAAGATGGTGTGTTGGACTTTCCGATTGAACTAAATACATCATCTTGTGACATCCCCAGCTGCTTCTGGTAGAGAGGTAAAGGAGGTGGACATGTTTGCCATGTTGGGATGGTAGACTTACAGTACATACTGCTTTGAACTGCACCCGCATTATTGATTTCTCTTGACTCTGGAGTTATTTGGCAGCTGGGTGAACTTGCCTGAACTTCAGATGGACTTGCTTTTCCTGTGACAGAAGTTGCCTGGATTGCTACTTTAGCTAAAGTAGGTGGGGTTGCCAGTGGAGAATCCGAAGAAATGACAAAGGTAGAATCTGATTTGCTTGAATTAGAACTTGTGTCAAAGATAGGTGATCCTGCCACCATTGGAATAGAACCTTTACCAAATGATGAACTTCGTTTTTTCTCAACAGGTGTAGAGTCGAATTGAGGTGAATTCATTGGCATGGAATTTCCAAAATATGTATTCCCTTCTTTCCCAACAGGTGTTACATCAAAGATGATAGCCTCCTCAAATTTTTTGTCTGATGAGTGGCCACCATCGGATCTCCCCTGCGGCGTATTTTGGTGGACCAGACTAGTAGTTGGCAGCATAATCGTTGCTTTTGCTTGACTAGCTTGAAGATTTGCCCGTTTTGCTGCTGCTGAAATGTGAAGCTTCGTTGCTTGCGTGGTGGTCAATTCTGTTGACGATGGAGTTGACTTTTTATCTACTGATATACTCGGTGATGGAGTTGCCTTTTTTGAAGCAGAACTTGCAACCAATGGTGACGCAGCCGGTGTAGCTGTCCTTTTTGCTGCTTGCTTTGGAAGCATTGGTGATGAAGGTGGCACAACAGTGGAAGTTGGTGATTGTATAGTTGCCTGAACTGGAGTGGTAGTTGCCATAACTGATTTTGAAGTTGCTTCTGGCCCTGAAGAAGTTGCTTTCCATGCTGAAGAAGTTGCCATGGAAGAAGTACCTTTACTCATATTTACTGTGTTCTCTTTGGCCCTCAATCTAAGCTTCTTGTAAGTATCATCAATCATCTCCATGTATCCACCTGGGCTGCAGTGGATTTCTCCGAAATCATCTAAGCCCCCTTTCTCCTATCTGTTCTCTTTAGTAACCATCTCAGAAATAGTGCACTTTAACTAGTCCTGCGACTATTCTTCGAAGATGACAGGTTCCTCCGATAGTGGGATTTCAGGTAGAGTGTTCTTTATCTCAATCCTGCATAAGTCAATGAGAGACATGTTGTCGAAATCTTGGCTGTTGACAAAAACAATGTCCTGAACACCACTTTTAGATTTCATCGGTCTGCTAGTACTGACATAGTATGGCATGTTGTTCCTTCATCAACTGACAAGTCGTCATCTGTTGAACTTTCATGCTGTTGTGGTCCCTCACTGAAGCCCTTGTCATCATCATTGTGCGGTATGTCGTCTCCTTCACTTCGCGGCGGGCTGTTTTCATCAGCATCATTGCCCCCCTCAAAGTTGGCTTGGTCCTCGCATCCGTCAAGCTCATCATTTGCCCCCCCCAACATCATCCTCATATTGCCTTTCCCCATCATTGTCTTCATCATCATCTTCTGCATCTCCATGCTCGTCACTGACCTCCTTCCTGTGATCGTCCTCATCCGCCTTGTCATCCTCCTCATCATCTTCCTTCTGTTCATCCTCGTCATCATCTTCCTTCTCTTCCTCGTCCTCATCATCTTCCTTCTGTTCATCCTCCTCATCATCTTCCTTGCTCACTTCCGAGCTCTTGTCGCTTTCATCGTCATCGCATAGTTTATCTGGCACGGCATCTCCATCATCTGAACTATCAGATTCTGTGTCAGCAAGCACTGGTTCAGAATCTTCTTCATGGGTCACTGATACGTCTCCAACGTATCTATAATTTTTGATGCTCCATGCTTATTTTTACACCATTTGCCTAATGTTTCATTACACTTCGTGGCACTTTTATGCATTTTCCGGAACTAACCTATTAACAAGTCGCCACAGTGCCAGTTCCCTGTTTTCTGCTGTTTTTCTGTTTCAAAAAAGCTACACAGAAAATATTCTCGAAATTGGACGAAACAGGTTCCTGAAGTCTTATTTTTCCCGGAAGCTTCCAGAGATCCGAAGAGCAGACGGAGTGGGGCCACGAGGGCCCCACACACCAGGGCAGCGCGGCCCAGCCCCTGGCCGCACCCCCTATGTGTGAGGACGCCTCGGTCCACTCCTGACGATGCCCCCTCGCCTATAAAGACCCCCCGATGGGAAAAACCTAAGTACCCGATCAATTTTCCGGAAACACATCGCGATCCACCGCTGTCGTCGACCCGAGATTGGGAGGGTCCAAAAGCTCTTCCCGGCACCATGCCGGAGAGGGGAATCGCCACCGGAGGTCTTCTTCATCGCCATGCTTGCCTCCGGAGCGATGAGTGAGTAGTCTACCTTGGACTATGGGTCCATAGCAGTAGCTAGATGGTTGTCCTCTCCACCATGTGCGTCATGTTTAGATCTAATGAGCTGCACTACATGATTGAGATCACCGTTATGTAATTCTACATGTTTGGTTTGTTGGGATCCGATGAATATTGGTGTTATGATTGAGTTGCTATACTGAAATATATCTTATGTTATCTCTATGTTGTTTATGATCTTGCATGCTCTCCGTTGTTAGTAGCTATCTTGGCCGAGTAGTTGCTAGTGACTCCAAGAGGGGGTATTTATGCTCGATAGTTGGGTTCATGCCTCTATTTAATCTGGGGGAGTGACAGAAACCTCTAAGGTTGTAGATGTGCTGTTGCCACTAGGGAGAAAGCAACATTCATATGCTCGAGGGCATATGCTTTGTTTACATTACACACTTTGCTTAATGCAATTATCTGTTGTTCGCAACTTAATACTCATGGGGTGTTCGGATGATATCCCCGAGAGTGGATTATTAGTCATAGATGCAGTTGGATGGTGGTCTATGTATTTTGTTGTAATGCCCAGAGTAAATCGCATAATGATCTTCTTGATATATCACGTTATCTTTATTCTATCAATTGCCTAACTGTAATTTGTTTACCCAGCATGTGTTATTTATCTTTTGGAGAGACACCACTAGTGAACTGTGGACCCCGGTCCTATTTCCATCATATTGCTATTACCTGTTTACTTTACTCGCACTGTTTACTTTACTCGCATACTTCTACTGTTTTTCACTCGATACGCTCATACCATTTGTTTCAAGCAAACCGGTGAGATTGCCAACCTCATCGTAAGTTGGGAACAAAGTACTTGGTTGTGTTGTGTGCAGGTTCCACGTTGCTGCTCGCAAAGCAAAGCTTGGACGAGGCGCCCTATAAATTGTCCGGAGCTGTCGTGAAGCTTGCAAGCATCACCTTCAGTCGTATTGGCTTTTTCTTCTTTGAATGATAAACCTTGGTTTCTAACTGAGGGAAAAACTTGCTGCTGTGCTCATCATACCTTGCGCTTGGGGTTCCCAACTGCCTGGCCATAATCATCATCATCAACTACACGCCAGCCATGAAGTCTTTTCTGGCGCCATTGCCGGGGAGGAAAAAGAAGACCTCTGCAAGGGGAGTTTTTCGCACGCACATCCTTTACTTTGTTTTATTGTTTTGCTTTACTTTATTTATTTTTACTTGCATTGTTTTATATCAAAAACCCAAAAAAAAATTAGTTTACTTTATAGTTGCTTTTATCTACTTGCTTTTAGTTCATCATGTTGTTCCCTAAGTACGTTTTGGAGGACCTCTCAGTAGGTAGTGGTTCAATTATTGGGAAAGATAACATTGAGGAGTTCTTTAATCACATTAGTATGCATAAAGAAGTTGAGGAAAAGTCTTTGGTTGAGCTTGCTCCTAGTATTGAAGTTGCTTCTGCTTATTTAATTCACATGTTGGAAGCTAGGTTTGCTAGCCTTAATCCTTTTATGCAACACATGTTCCTTAAGCTTCATGAAATTGAAGATCCTGAAAAGAAAGCCTTTATCTTGGAAACTTTGCGCTTAGAATTTAAAGATGTTGCTATTGAAGCTAGAAAAGTTCTTAAACGTTTTAATAAACTCGGTTCACCTATAAAGGTTATTAGTACAAACGATGAAGGAACCGAAATACCTATACCTAGCAAGCTCTTGGGATTGTATGAAGCTTTTGAAAATAATTTTGACTGGATCTGTCCCAAAAATCTTTTTAGTGATTTGAGTGAACCAAAGCGTGATCACAAAGGGTCTTCAAAAACTTATGTGGATGAAATACAATGCCTTATTGACAAGACCTCTGCAGTTGATCTTAATGCTTCTTCTAAAAATAGTTGATTCACAATTTTCTGCGCCTAGCTCAAAGGCGTTTTAGAAAAGCACTCTTGAGAGATAACCCAATGTTTTCTTTTCAGTACTTTTTTCTTTTATTTGAGTCTTGGAAGTTATTACTACTGTAATGACCGCTCCTTATCATTTTTATTTTATTGTTGTGCCAAGAGAAGCCTCTAATTTGAGTGAGGTAAAGATTTGGGGATGTTGCTGTCCTGAAACTATTTTTGGTGCTGCACCGTAAAAATTCGTGAAAATTCTCTGTATATCTTTTGGACCTGCGATTTCTTGTGCATATGCCCCAGGTTATATCCAAACTTTTATTAGTTGAACACTTTTTGATTTGAGCAACAGAAAACCCCTTAAAAATTCGACCTTTATCGGCTGTTCTGTTTTGACAGATTTCTGCCACTATTCATTTTTGCCGCTTTATCGTTTTCTTTTTGAGTTCTTTTGATCACGGAACTTTTGGGGAAGTTGCTACAGCAGTATATACTTTATATGTGGTGGTTTTGGTTTGAAACCTGAAGCAAAAAGAGGTTGATTATATGATATGCTTACACTAATGTTGCTAATAGATTTGTGTTTAGTTTTGTATGAAGGAAGTTTTCAAGTGTAGGGATTGGAGAATGATGAGATGAGTTGAAGAACGGACAAAAGCTCAAGCTTGGGGATACCCATGCATCACCCCAATAAATATCCAAGAAGTACAAGAATCAAAGCTTGGGGATGCCCCCGAGGCACCCCTTCTTCATCGGCAAAAATCAGGTCACCTTTCAAGACACTATATTTTTATTGCTTCATGCACTATGCGTTTTTCTTGGAGCGTCAGTTGTTTTAGTTTTCATTATTAGTTTAGTTTTGTTTGATGTAATAAATGGTTGGACCCCAACAAATTTCTTTTGAAGAAGTTGCCTTGCTTTTCATTTGCCAAGAACGCTCTAGTTTTCACTCTTATCAAAAATCGAGTGTTCTTTTTTTCTGCTACTGCTTTTGGTTTTCATTTTTGCCTTGATTTGCGTTCAGATCTTCTTATATTTATTTATCAAGGTGTATTTTTGCCTCTGGACCATGTTGGTTTTCCTCAAAAGAGTTGGTTTAAAAAAGTTCAAATGGTGTTGGAAAAGAGAAAAAGCTTTATGCAAAAAAGTGGTACAAGAAGGAGCTTGTGTAGACTGCGGCTTAGGCTTTTTCATGTCATGCTTGATGTCTTTTTGATGGTATGCTTAGTGGTTTTGCTGTAGCATGACTTGTCTCAAATAACTGAGATTGCTTAATGAGCATTGAAAAAATCATGCGTTGTTTTTATCGTTTGGAAGCATTATTTTGGTTTTCTCCTTGATGCTTTATTTGGGTTAACTTGGCGCATGCTCACACATGTTAGACTCATACAAAGTCGCCAATAGCCTTTATGATTATTTAGTTTTTGACTTTTGATGCCATCTTATGCTTCTTTTAATGTCGCTTTGTCGCTTTGCATGATTATGGCCATTATTGCTCTCTTAGTTGGTCACTCCCAGTCTTTTGCTAGCCCTCGCCTTATACTGAGTATGAGCTCTACTCATGCATCCAACTCCTAAAAATCAAGTTTTCCAAACTGTCCATCATACATACCTACTAGCAATTTGCTATTCCAAGTAAATTTGACTTGCTTTTATCTACTCTTCAAATTAAACTCTTACCAGTGTTATGCGAAAATTGGTCAGTAAAGCTCTCACTAACCGGAAGGCACACTTTACTTTTTCTTGTTCTTAAAATTTGACATCGTGGTCTCTTATGTTGAGTTGTTATGCTTGCAAGTTGTAAGTTGGATACTAGCCCAACCATGCTGTCATGGGGCAAGCTTTCAACATTGCACTTCTTATTTGAGTTGATATCGTGATCTTTTGTTTATGGATGCCCGCGGTGTGAAATGAATTGGGAATCTTGTGGGGATCGTGGAGTTTGTATATGTGTTAGGGAAACGCCTGGGCCGCCAATCTAAGCCATGCATAATTCATGGTGGAAATTTGCAGCATACCCATGGTGGACATTTGACGACGCATCTCGAAATAAAAAGCTAAACAAATGGCAAATAAAAGAGATGTCGAGGTGTTCATTGTCTGCTTGTCCTGTCATTTTGATGTGGGCTTGTTCCATGTCATCGGGCACGGAGGTACCCCGTTGGCGGTTCTCGATGATATGCATATACTTACAATGACAAGAGCCTTGCTTGGGACTCTAAGTAAAGTAGCATGAGGTTTGGGTACTCGTATTCATGGGACACGAGGTTTTCGACTTATGATTTGTCAAGCATATGCATCATAATTGTTCTCGCATTAACTTTAACCATTCAAGATGCTTATGATGGGGGCAATGAGAGCTCAAAGCCGATAAGTACCATAATTTTTGAAGGTTATAAAACTTGCAATCACTGCTTCCCTCCGCGAATGACCTTTCTTTTACTTTTATGTTGAGTCACCACCTTCTATCTTTATGCACCATTAAGAGAGCATAGTTGTCATTCTTAGTATGATGTGCATTGTCCCAAAGTTTTCATTGATTGATTCATATTGTTGGTTTCACTTGTTCTTAAATTACTTATATCTAGTCGCCCTCTTAAACTTGAAGGTGTCCTATGCATTTATGTTTTCCTCTCCATGAAGGACAAGCTGAAAACCATTTCTATGTTTTTCCTTATGATTTGAACACACGTTTGACTTTCATTGTTTCATTTTCATGATCTTTTGTTTGTGTTCATTTTCATGTTTATAACATGGTTGCTAAGTTTTTATTGTCAAGATTATATCTTTCATGCCCATGTTTGAAGTTCTTTTGATCCCAGCTCACAAATGCTTACATACATGATCAAGATTGTGTAGGTGCATGTCACCTCAAAAATTATTTCTTTTGTTACCACTTACCTACTCGAGGACGAGCAAGAGTTAAGCTTGGGGATGCTTGATACGTCTCCAACGTAACTATAATTTTTGATCCTCCATGCTTGTTTTTACACCATTTCCCTAATGTTTCGTTACACTTCATGGCACTTTTATGTATTTTCCGGAACTAACCTATTAACAAGTCGCCACAGTGCCAGTTCCCTGTTTTTTGCTGTTTTTGTGTTTCAGAAAAGCTACACAGAAAATATTCTCGGAATTGGACGAAACAAGTTCCTGAAGTCTTATTTTTCCCGGAAGCTTCCAGAGATCCGAAGAGGAGACAGAGTGGGGCCACGAGGGCCCCACACACCAGGGCGGCGTGGCCCAGCCCCTAGCCGCGCCACCTATGTGTGAGGACGCCTCGGTCCACTCCTGACGATGCCCCTTCGCCTATAAAGACCCCCCGACAGGAAAAACCTAAGTACCTGATCAATTTTCCAGAAACACATCGTGATCCGCCGCTGTCGTCGACCCAAGATCGGGAGGGTCCAGAAGCTCTTCCCGGCACCCTGCCGGAGAGGGGAATCTCCACTGGAGGTCTTCTTCATCGCCATGCTTGCCTCCGGAGTGATGAGTGAGTAGTCTACCTTGGACTATGGGTCCATAGCAGTAGCTAGATGGTTGTCCTCTCCACCATGTGCTTCATGTTTAGATCTCATGAGCTGCCCTACATGATTGAGATCACCGTTATGTAATTCTACATGTTTGGTTTGTTGGGATCCGATGAATATTGGTGTTATGATTGAGTTGCTATACTGAAATATATCTTATATTATCTCTATGTTGTTTATGATCTTGCATGCTCTCCGTTGTTAGTAGCTATCTTGGCCGAGTAGTTGCTAGTGACTCCAAGAGGGGGTATTTATACTCGATAGTTGGGTTCATGCCTCTATTTAATCTGGGGGAGTGACAGAAACCTCTAAGGTTGTAGATGTGTTGTTGCCACTAGGGAGAAAACAACATTCATATGCTCGAGGGCATATGATTTGTTTACATTACACACTTTGCTTAATGCAATTATCTATTGTTCGCAACTTAATACTCATGAGGTGTTCAGATGATATCCCCGAGAGTGGATTATTAGTCATAGATGCAGTTGGATGGCGGTCTATGTATTTTGTTGTAATGCCCAGAGTAAATCGCATAGTGATCTTCTTGACATATCACGTTATCTTTATTCTATCAATTGCCCAACTGTAATTTGTTTACCCAGCATGTATTATTTATCTTTTGGAGAGACACCACTAGTGAACTGTGGACCCCAGTCCTATTTCCATCATATTGCTATTACCTGTTTACTTTACTCGCACTGTTTACTTTACTCGCATACTTCTACTGTTTTCCACTCGATACGCTCATACCCTTTGTTTCAAGCAAACCGGTGAGATTGACAACCTCATCGTAAGTTGGGAACAAAGTACTTGGTTGTGTTGTGTGCAGGTTCCACGTTGCTGCTCGCAAAGCAAAGTTTGGACGAGGCGCCCTATAAATTGTCCGGAGCTGTCGCGAAGCTTGCAAGCATCACCTTCAGTCGTATTGACTTTTTCTTCTTCGAACGATAAACCTTGGTTTCTAACTGAGGGAAAAACTTGCTGCTGTGCTCATCATATCTTGCGCTTGGGGTTCCCAACTGTCTGGCCATAATCATCATCATCAACTACACGCCAGCCATCAGTCACGCGCTGCCTCTTTCCTGATTTGTGTGGTCCAGATGTTTCAGCAGGAGGGGGCACGTGTTGTCTCTTCCCTGGCCTGTGTGGTCCAGCTTTTTCAGCAAGTTTTCTGGCCCTTTTTGTTGTAGAAACTAAATCTTCGTCCAGCTTGCCAATGCCATGAATAAACCTGGCAATTGACTCTTCAAGCTCAGAGCACAAGCCATGTACCATCATCCTAATTTTCCTTTTTTTCTGTGTGTTGGAGAAAGAAAGAAAATTAGGCACACAAATGCATAGTAGGAAAGTGAACATGAAACAAAAAGTAGGCAACAGGGTACTGCAATTGAAGCAACAACATGTATTGAATTAAGCAACAAAGCATAGAGAAGTAGGCAACAGGGTACTGCAATTGAAGCAACAACATGTATTGAATTAAGCAACAAAGCATAGAGAAGTAGGCAACAGGGTACTGCAATTGAAGCAACAACATGTATTGAATTAAGCAACAAAGCATAGAGAAGTAGGCAACAGGGTACTGCAATTGAAGCAACAACATGTATTGAATTAAGCAACTTCTGAAGGTAAAAAAAAGAAACTCACAGACTGGTCGTAGCTACTCGGAAGATTTGCGGCAACAAATTGTTCGGCCTTTAGCAAGCCTCCAAACAAGCCACCCTGCTGTTCGGTGCGGTACTTTTCCTTGAGCTGTATATTTAGATAGCACGGAAATATTAATTTGCTCAAAAACAAGTGTTTGCAAAAAACAGAAATAAGGTCTTATGAATAGTGTCAGAGCTTACCTGTAGCTTCCCAAAAACTCCGGGGCTGATCATATCTTTCTTCTTGACTTTGTTGATCAAGGAGCTATCCCATGCATCTACACGTGGCATGCAGTCGCTAATAACTTCGTCTACCTCCAACGAATCAAGGTACAAAAGCTGTTTGTGTTACAAAAAATATGTCAGCCATTAGTAGGGCAACTATGGCAGGTAAAGTAAGGAATTAAGTATATGAAAAAACTAAGAAAACAGAGTAGAGAGCAGCTTCCTAACCATTAGGTGAAACACACAACAACAGACCGACTTTTTGTTTCCCAGCGCACTAAACGCTATCCTTATCTGGTCAACTACAAACTGACAGATATTTGTGCGCGGCAACAGGCTCACATCATTTATAGTTGGGTAACATCGAGGGCTGACTTTGAGCCCAGTTGTCGGTGCAAGGAAACAGTTGAATGCAACTACCGACCAGGCTCGCAAGAACCCGTGGTCAGCAGCTCCATTCATAGCTTTAATCATTTTGCACCATGCTGTCAGGTCAGGATCGTTAGTCCCTGGGAATCCGTAATCTTTATTGATTGCTCCGATCAACTCTGCTTTCATCTCGTAGCAAACTTTCAGACTAGAGTTTGGCAGACGCCATATCCGGTGAACGCTTTCAGCATCGACAGGTATGCTCCCCCTGTTTGGAACTTCTAATGTTGACTTGACAGGGTCATAGCATTTCATCACAAACTGGCTCAAGTCTGCAGGCATGGTACATTTGCCAATGTTCAGAAGGCCACCAAGTTCCGCATCAATGATTAAAATCTTCTGTGCCGGAACTAAGTCATTATTGAGGTTGAAGAGGCGTGATGGTGATGCTCTGTTTCTTATTTCCTGTAATTGTGCCAGAAAAGCAACTGTCAGCATATTTTGTGCCAGAAAAAGCATCAGAAAAAGCAACTATCTGCATATTTTGTGGCAACAAAAACTATTGTATAAGCAAAAAAGGAAAAAATATGATAGTATTACATTTACCTCAACAGCTTTATTTTTCTTTGTTGCTACAGCCTACCCCTTCTGCTTACATGCCTTCTCTTTTTGAACATCAACATCTGCACATGATGATTCCTTCCTATTCCCAGTTGCGGCAACTGTGGGCACATTGGTGTTGTTTCCGTCCTCATTCTCTTTTTCTTTCCGTCCACGAGCATAAACAACCTTAACCTTCATCTTCTTATCCTGGAAAAAACATAATCCAACACTGTAGTCAGTTAAAAACATTGAATACAAAACAAAAAAGAACACAAAAAAGTATTGACGAAGAAAGCATGAAATTACCTTGGGGATGTCCTGCCCAGATGGTGAAGCCATCCCAGCTGTTGGTGCACCTGTATTCTCCATCAAATGTGTGTGTTCTGCACGGGTACAAAACAAAAAGTGAGAGACACACAACATAGAACCCACCCCAAAAATACTTAACATTTAAGAAAAGCAACAAATAATATACATGAGAGCAACTTTGCCATCAATGTTGGCAACTACAGCAAAATAACATAGCCAAACTACCTAAAAACCTATCATGAAAGACAATTGGGATACTGTGAAGAAACTCTATGGTCCAGGAATAAAAATACAAAAAATAGCAATCAAATATGGAAGCAATAAAACTAGTAAAAAAAGAACACACATTATCTTACACAACCACCCCCGGTATTTAAATTGTGGTTTTTCTATAATTTCATACATGCTATAATTTAGCCAGCCCTTTTGTATCAGACATTCAACCAAAAACAAAGATATAAAAAAGCAACATAAGTCAACAAAATTATCTAGACCTACAAAAAAGCAACATATTACATGAGCAACATATTTGCTTAGAGGATATACAACTATAGCAACTATAACCAAATATATGAGCAGCATATTTTATATTGTAAACAATAATTTAACACAGATGTGATTCAAACAGATACAAATGAACTGGTTAGTTCCTTCTTCAAACAGGTTACTATGCACCAGCTGACAGCAACAGAATGGACTTGGATAGGCAACTACATGATATGACAAAGCAACTTGTTCAGAAAAACAAATCAGGGGGATCAACCTCCCAGACCTAAAAGTTGCTTAGAGGATATACAACTATACTATAACCAAATATATGAGCAACATATTTCATATGGTAAGCAACAATTTAACACAAAAATGTGATTCAAGCAAACACAAATTGAACTGGTGAGTTGCTTCTTCAGACATGCAACTATGCACCAGATGATAGCAACAAACGGGCTAGAATAGGCAACTACATGATATAAATAGGCAACATGTTCAGAAACCACTTCAAAAAGGATCATCAGTTCCACCCCCTTCCACCTCCAACGAGAATCATCTCACCACCTCTCGCATCCAGATCAAACACACAACAAAACCTGGAAGATATCGTCTAACGATCCTATCCATGCCATGGGCAACAAAAATCGTCGATCTACGATACGAGCTCACTCCCTCGCTGTGAAGATCTCTCGCCGAAGGAAAACTAACCGGAGAAACCGACGTGCAGATCTCCCGCCGTCCTCGATGCTGCGTCGTGCTCGATGCTGCGCCGCGCCGTGGACGATGCCGTCGTCGATACTGCGCCATCGTCGATGCTGAGCCGTGGAGGATGAGTCGCCGTGGAGGATGCGTCGCCGTGGACGAAGCCGTCGTCGATGCTGCGCGATGGCGCCTACTCCCTCGCCGTTGACCAACACCACCTCCCTCGCCGCTGAGTCGCAGACCACCTCCGCAGACCACCTCCCCGAGACCACCTCCACCGCAGCCCAAATCGCCGCCCACGCCACCAGATCGCCGCCGTCTCGCTCCGGTGGAGGGACGAGACTGACGCCGTCTCTCCCGCGGAACTGCTTCTCTCTCTGGCGGAGCGAAATGGGGAACGGCAGTTCCTATTACACTGCCGCTGACAAGTGGGTCCTGGTAACAGTTCTAGGCAGCAAACGGATAAAAAAAGACCGGGTCCACCATGCAGATACTGTCGGGGCGGGAGACATCATCGCGCACGATCGCGCTCGATCGTACGGCCGAGGAGCGGCCGACGAGAAGCCACTTTTATCGCAGCTGCGTCGGCAAGATTTTCCGTATATTAATAAGCAGCAGTGAGATATGACCCATGGAGAGTCCGACTCGGACGAGCTAATCCGGCCGGTATGGTACCCGGACAGACGCGCAGCCACGCTTGGCAACTCACACTATTTTCCCGCGCCGTGATTGTTTCCGGGCCGGATTTTGCCGACATACTGAAACTAGCCGGAAAAGATACGGACATGGAATGGTGTGTTGGTTTTTCCGGGGGTATCTTTAACCCAGCAGTAACGAGAAGGAATTACGGGCGACCACTGGATTATTTCCACAACAATGCTACAGCTACGGATGAAAAGTTACGAAATCTGTTTATTGGGCAACGGAACGAACCATCTTTGAATCCAGATGCGTTTAAATCGTTAAATTAGCACAAGGTGACTGCAACACGCTGTCACAATATTTGAGGGGTATCCTACATGATTTCAGAGATTGTTTGCCTGATAAGGCTAGCTATAGTGCTAGTATCATAGCTAGTATCATATAAATTAGGCTCACACAAATGCTGATGTGGCAGTTAATTAATGAAGAAAGAGAAGATTAGAGTATCATAGGTAGATACTATATCATAGCGCATATTACGAGAAACATTAAGATTAAGTAAATCTTATACACACATTTGTATTGAGATACTATAAAATAATAAATATGATAAATATATGATACTAGTTTATGATACCATGCATTATGAAGGTAGTATGATATACAAGTATCATATACATGATACTACTATATGATACTCCCCATTATGACCAGCCTAAGTGATAACTAAACCTGTGTATTCTACCCTTAATTCCGCCTAGCCAGTCTGCGCGCTCCGCGCTGCTTATGGCCATTGGATGCGGTAAATACTGTTGCTTTTCAACCCACGTTGATTCACCACCGTTGGATGTGGTAATTTTTTGTTCACATTTTGTTTGGCTGTATAAGTCCATGACATATGGGACCAACTGGCGTGCGTCCCCGCATGTCATATGGTGGTAGATAGAATTGCTCGTTCACTGAAAAAGAGGATGAGGTAAAAACCTAGATCTCACGGTAGCGAAAATATCTGCACTCCACCAACCATTCCCCATCTCTCTTCCCTGTCTCGTGCTCAGCCGCCTCCTCCCGAAGATATTCTTTCCATGGACGGAATCGCTGCCGGCACCGTGGGGGAAGGAGGCAGAATCTTGGGCGGCTCACCGGTGGGAGGCAGCGCGCCGGTCGGGGACGGTGGGATCCATGGCGGCCCACCGCTGGGAGCCGATGGCGGGTCAGCTCCGTGCAGGGCAGTGGGTGCACGATGGCACGTCGAGGACGGCGGCCGCCTCCCATCGCTGGAGCTGACCACCTGATCCCATCCCCCTTTTTCGCTAAGGTGAGCCCTTCTTCCACTCTGCTCCTGGTCTCTCTCTCTCTTCTCTCCCTTTTTCTCTCTCTGTGTTGGTAGATGTTCTCTGTCAAGAGATACAAAGGTGGCCGACGATTACAAGTTGCCGCTGCAGAAACTAGACTTGCTCTGGACCTTCTGATGCTTGGGATGCAGAGTCTTGGACGGGGTGGCTGCAGCCCTTGAGGCACGAATTTTGCTAACATGATAGCCACCTCTATCTTTCCATTAAATTTTCTGTGTTCCTTTCTCATTCCTGACGGTTTTCACACATGCAGATAGTTTGCTGCAGGGTGCGTCGAGGTTGGTGCGAGGCCGGTTCAGACCTGATCCACTTCCTCCTTAATGCTCCAGACAAAGCCATCCATCAAGGTTTGAGAAATATCACTATGGAGAATATGGTGCTGAGTTTCAAATTGTTATCTCAGTTAATAATGCATATTAAAATTTGTATAACTGATTATATTGATAACTGAGAGTGGCATTAGAGTCTATTACTTTTACTAATTGGCTTTATTTTCTTAGAATAATTCGTTGATGAAACCTTTACATGCCAGTAAATTAATTGTTTATACCTATCTTCAATTCTTTTTTTTGCGATCTATACTCAATTCTTGACTTGCTGTTGATGCTTCAATTTTTTCCTTCCAGGAGGATGGCATGTCTCAGTTTGTTCACACCACCTGGATTCACGTGAAAAGGTTTCCAACCCTTGAATAATGTAATGCAGGATGCAGTACATACCACACTAAATTTTTGATGTCTCAGTTCTCAATTTTAAATTGATTTAGATTTATATTTACCTTTTTGGGCATTTTTCCAATGTCATCAAACCTTTTGAACCTGTTAGTTGCCTTCTGTTATATTCCCCTTAATTATTCATTCCCTAGAAGAAGTTT
This sequence comes from Dactylis glomerata, assembly GCA_007115705.1. Classification (NCBI taxonomy): domain Eukaryota; kingdom Viridiplantae; phylum Streptophyta; class Magnoliopsida; order Poales; family Poaceae; genus Dactylis; species Dactylis glomerata. The sequence continues at coordinate 2,027,879 of QXEO01000472.1, read as the reverse complement.
TTGATGTTGAGGCATCAGAAAATTACAACCGACATTAATTCTTACATCTTCTTTACAGGTTGCTGGGTTACCAGGCTTGCCCGACGTCCTCGCGTCCACAGCTTTCCCAAGCTGTTCGATGCGGCAGGTTGGTTCTATTTATCGCTGATACGTATGTTGGTGGTTCTTGCTTGCTACTGCATATATCTGTCTCGGTACATCTGGACTACTGAAATATGCAAGAAATTCCAAGTTGGGCAATATCAGGCTATAGTTATAATCCTTCACATGGTTAATGTATTTCTGAGTTTGTTCCCTCTGTCAAAAGGTACGTTTCTGAGAATCCTCAAGTTGTTGAATAAAGGAATGAGCCAAAATAGTGAAAGCAAATCAAGCGAGCTGAGCTTTAGCTCACAGCTATGAGGCCGATCCAGTCACTTGACCTCTCGATCAAAGTGCATGATTTTTCCACCGAAAACATGGTTTCATTTGTAAAATTAAAACCCAAACGCAAATGGTACTACAAAATCATATCCGTTTGTTCCAATATCACATCCCTGTAAATATTAGTTAGTCAAGCCGTATTTTATTTGACCATACAATGTTGCCGCTCTATATGGTGGTTATTTTGGCTTCATAGCATGAGGATATGAAGAGGCAGTGAAAATGTAATACTTGCCTTTTGCTAATTGCGAGATTTTGGTATTAGGATGTAGTTTTTGGGAGGTGCTGTGATTCATTTGGTTTGAGAAACCTGAGGTTAAGAAATGTTATATGTGTGGTTTTGGTGTCTTACAGAAGATGATTTATGCAATTCCTTAATCTTGGTAACCATAACAAGCTTTTACAATTATGTCTCAGTGGTGAACCTTACAAATATTTGTTTGGATTCTAAAGCTTGCTAGCCAATGTTATCTTGGCGTATAATAATATGGTGTACCATATACACAAGTTCTCGAAATTCTTTGAGTGTTATCTTCTATTACAAAGTCAGAACCAGAGAAGAGGCAAAGTGAGGGACTGGAATCAGGTATTTTCTTAATTTCTCAATGTCCATACATTTTTTGCAGAAAAGAAACAAAGTGAGGGTCTGGAATCCGAGATTTTCCTGTTTGATTTCTGTCAGATAATCTGAGTATGGGTCCTTTGTCTATTAGAGACTATACTGTCGATGACTGTATTGTTGCACAATATGCTCTATACGTGGGGAGGGTTTGTTATTGTTTTCTCCACGTTCATTTATAGATTAAGAAACTTGAAAATTCACGGTTATTTTTTTAATAATGCTCTTGTTAAGGCACATAGCTTTTTAGATGGCTACCGAGTTATAGTGTCCGAATAATTCTTTGGTACTGGTTACAAATGGATGAAACGATGACACAAATTCCCTCTCCATGCCCCTATTTACATAGCCTCTGTTTGTTTTATAAGTTTCCATTCGCTTGAGGTTTCAGTGGTAGTTCTAAATGAAACAGTTAGAAGTCTTTCTTGGTCTAGCACGCAGAAATTTTATTCCAACACCATCTTACTGTATCTTGTCGTAGCGACCCTTGATTTCTTACAGATAGCCGAAATGTCTAGCGACCCTTGAGGTTTCGTATGCATTATTACATACTAAAGAGGTTAGGCGACAATCACATCTATCTGCTGCAACTGATAGTCGCATGTCTGCCTGTGCATCATTTTCCTATTTTCCAAGTATCTCTTAGTAGGATAGGGTCGCGGGTTGTATGTTCGAACTTCACGTCTTCACCTGAAAGACCGATGAGTGGCTTCTCATGAATATATGTTATTAGTACTTAGGATTATACTTTTATGTTCATGAATAGTGGTTAAACAGTACCCTATTAATTATACCATAGTACTTAGGTAGGATCTCTTGAAATTAATGTAGCTTAAGTCTTGTGCCTTGAATATTTTTTCTGCCCAGGAACACACAAAATGTTAACATATTTTTTCGCAGGCTGGATAAAAACTACCTTGCACTTCTTATCATCTGTTGTCTCCCACTGCAATTCTATTTGTCTTTTAGAACCACACAAATCATAAAGCTCAGGACAGTTAATTGACCGCAGCAGAAAAAACTAAATTAATGGTTTGCAGATGCTTTCTTATTCCTGGTCCAATGCTTCAGAGCAAAATAACGTCTTTATGATTTCCACATCGTTAGCCTGTGGTTTTACCAATTTTGCTCGTTCTCTCCTGCGTGTATCGCAGGAGCTCCAGTACACCACTGCTACCACGGTGCACCTAAAACTGGCGTATATTTATTCATGGACTATTTACAAGATGGTGCAGTGTATAAACTCCGCCAAATCAGCGCTACGCGGTTACTAATATTGGATCATACCTTAGTTGAATACGAAGTGATATTTCTTCAGCAAAAAATACCTAGCAGTAACATGATGTGATCTCAGTGTGTTCTTTTTGTTTGTGTATGTGAATTTAAATGTTCTGTGGACGCTCCTGCTTTGAAACAGCATGTTTTGCCTGCTTTAATTATAGCAGCACTTGGTGGTGTACAGATCATCTTGAACACTGCAAGAACCGTGGCTGATGTAGTATTGACATTTGATATTACTGGTTACTTTCTTTTGACATGCTCGTCTGTTTTAAAACCTTCCAAGGTACATGTGGAAAGGTTGTGAATATGAACTGAATTAATGGGTGTTGTTGTAGGTAGTCCAATCCATAGTTGATTATCATTTTAATCCTAGGTCATCATCAGCATGTTATTCCTATCATTTGAACTAATATGTTTTATTTTAAAATTTAACATTATTATCTTTTCTCTCTCCAGATTGGATTGACACTATGTTAAATAGCATGCTGGTATATGGTTCCTCGGTCCTTCTTTATGTCCTGTTTTGGATGGATGGAGTAAATACCAGAGACTACTTGCTTGTTGAGGTAGTCCAGACTTCAGCATCTTGGTGGCAGTGACGATGGTTCTCCACACAGGGGCCACTGGCTGTGACTATGGGCAACAATGTGTATGCCTCTCCATTCCTGAGCCTTTCTTGCGTCATCCTTCAGTAGTAGATTTGTTTCAGACATTATCTCTGTTATCTTATTAGGTTTCAGTACTTGGATTTTGTATTTATTATAATTGGATGCTAATGATTTCATGAGTTTACCTTAGTTTTGGTTATCTCATTAAGATTTTTCTGTATTAGGCAGGATTGAAAGTCGTTTTGGTGAAAAGTTTGCTAGGATGAACACAATCTGTGAGCTGCCATCTAGAGCTGACAGTCTTGAATAAAAGCCATTGGTTGATCTTATCGGTCGGACACTTGCTCAAATCATTGAAGAAAGATACCTTCAGGAAGAGAAATTGGAGACCCTAAAAAAACGTAGATTATATGCAAAAAAGGCAGAAAGAACTACACAAGCACCAGAAACTAAAGGTAATTCTGATGGATTTTACTTATTTTGCATGCTTTGATGTGTCATGTCCTACACAATGATGTTTATATCGTTTATCCAGTTGATTTTCTCATTATATCTTACATGTTAGATTCTGGTTTTGGGTTTGTTTCAGGACATTCAAGTACAGCAAGAGCAAAAAGGTCAACGATCTTTGGATATGTTACTACTGTGTTCAATAAACAGGGATGGAGGTATATATCAATGATCCGCATCTTATTCTGTAAAGCATATTGTTTTGCAAGTAAGAGCAACTATATAGACTCCTATATCTTTTTTAACTTGCATTTAGTTATATAGAATATAGAAATGTTACTTTTGTACTTTGGTTTGGTTTTGTAGAATGATCTAGACTTACTGATGTGTCACCAAACCTAGGATTGGGAACAGGATGCTCCTACCAAGTCAGAGGCATATTGAAATAACACTGTAAGGTTTCTTGCACATACTTATAATTTATTTTGAAGCAGTTCCCTCCATCTTATAGTTGGAACAGACCATGTCTTATTGAAGTATACTGCATTGATTCTTGCAAGTAGAGCTAGCTGTTGTTAATTAACGTTATAGTGAAACCTTACAACCTTTCAGATTTGCACACTCAACTATATGCAAAAACATGACCAGGAAAGAAATTTGGCCTAGGAAAGAAGAGTATGGCTGCGGCTCTTATAGGACTTTATCTTGTCTCTTATAGGACCAGACACGCATATTTGCTCAGTATCATTGTTTCAGGCTTTCAGATTTGTATGTAGAGTAAAGATCTTACATTTAATCTTCCAGCCCTCTCACAATAGAGATTAAAACTCTATATATTAGCCATCATTCTGAACGATTTTCTGTCAGTTTGGGCAGATGTGTCTACAGAAGAGGAGCAACACAATCAATGTTATATCTACGTGGAACTACGGTATGTTTTCGAAGAATATACATAGTACAAGTTTTCTGTTTAACTGGTTGACAGTTTCTGTCAAATGTAAAGTACACAATCTGAATAGGTTGGTCCATAGCTTCATCCGGAGCTATACATGTTCAGATTGTTGGTTGAAACATCAAATTATCCATATGCACATATCATGTTATCATATACGGGAGCATTTCCACCTTTTGTTTCAAACAACAATGTAGGCATTGTTCGCCTCTTAGCTTAGCCTGTCCCCTCGAACTCTATACTGATAGGAAAGTCTTTTTCTACTTTTTTTATAGTACAGCTAAATAAATGTTAGTGAGGTGTGCAGAAAAATATCAACCTTATGCGAGGTGCCTATAATATCTCTAGGGAGATGCTTTCATTATACCAGGACGCATGGATTTTAAATCGAACTTCTTGCTGACGAATTTTGTTCCTTTTATTTATTTGTTCAGGGATGTGTGCAGACAAAATCCTCTAGGAATCCAGTGTTTGGTTGTTTCTGTGCTGTGATTGAATTTTATCTTCAGTTTGTATGCTCGTGGAATGCTTAATAATTTGCTTGCAGGAAGCCGGGTCTAACTATGTACAATTTTGTAGCTGATTGTTTAATTATTTAAATGGGAGCTTCCTAGGGTCATGTTCTCGTTGCCATTACTTTTCTAGATTGTTGTTTCGTGGGTGATGGTACCGCTATTGCTGAGGAAAAAACCGACGAGAACCTGCCCCTGAAGGACAAAAGACCAAAAGGTTTGCTTGCCTGCTTGTTAACATTACTGATCTTGGTGATACTGCTATTTTTCTTTGCCACTGCTATTTTTTGCTGGTTCTAAGCCATACAGTTATCGTGCTTGCTGACTCAGCTGGAAGGCTGACTAATTATGCAGTGTTCCCATGTATCAGGGCTGGCTCCACCAAGTCTGGTGGGTCACTCAAGAAGAGAAAGCAGTAGCTTGTCTGCTGTGTCTGCAGGCACCTTATGTAAATAAGATAACATTTACTAATGCTGAACATCGAGGCTTCGGATTATCTGGGTGCCTAATTAATTTGTCTATATCTGGGTTACTTATCTTTAGTTCCCCTATGCTGTATACTGATTTCTGGATATTTTCTTGCATTGATAGGTCCTTTTCTACTACTCGCTGTCTCGACGTCCGCTGTCCTTCCTCAGTACATCGTCGAGTTAACCAACTGAGTTTCGACTTGGCAATCACCTCTGCAATGCATCTATGGGTTCTGTGGCATGCTGTCGAGCTAATGTGATGCTCTTACTATATGCCTCTGCACTTATGCTTAGCGTATCTTGTCTGCTGTATCATTGTACTTGTCTGCTAGCTGTGTAAGTGCATATGTAGAGGCTCTTATGACTTATGAGTAGGCTCGTGCTTTTCGAAAGGCACCCTTTTTGTAAGTAAATTAGTGGACCGCAAAGGGAGAAACTTGCGAGCTCATCCCTCGACGCTATCCTGTGACCGAAGTGTGGGCTCAAACATTATTTACCTGTATGCCTGGAGTGAACCATTGGCCATACTTAAGGTAAAACTACCTATATGAATGGTATGCAGTTAAATGTGATGTTAAGGCTTACTGTCTCGATCTTATCTTAGAAACTTTTGGAAGTGCTATGTACACCTGCACCGAGTTCAAAAGCTGTTGTGCAAGGTTGGGGCATGGCCAAGAGATGGCACACAGTTGAAGAAAAAATAGTTAACTGAAACTCAATTGTGTTGTTGCGAAAATAGTGGAGTCCAGGTGTTGATGAGCGTAATCAGTTTATCAGTTCTCATACACTTTGTGCCTTATTCTTTTATGTTTGCTCCTTTCACAAGGTAATTGATGGCCTTATTCAGTAGTATCCCTCACAAGAAAAAAGTTAAGCCAACGTATAATATACTCTATCCTCTAAAAAAAAGTGTAATATACTCTTTCACATAAGGTCATGTACATGTCTAAGATGGTTAGGTTTTCTAATTGGTGGACCTACCAACCTTCCATGGTAAATGAATTTCGGTTTTCAATAATAGTATAAATAAAATCATATCTACAATAGTTTCTCAATTGCCACCTCCGCGCCGGCCGTGCATCCGGTCAAAACAATAGAAACAACATACTGTCGCTTTCGGCCTCAACGCCGGTGGAGGATTTATTGTTCCACTCAACGTTGATGGCCAACTCAATTGCGAAAATCTGAATTGGCACCCGAGTCCATATGCACCCGGTAGTTGGATCAATCGTAGTAGGACGTGTTAGCTGAAACTGCCCGTATATCACCATACCAGAACTATGTGCGTGTATTTCTCAATTATAGCTGCTCGCGCAGCAGTCAATTCTGGCAGCTTTGTCAATCCATATGCGTGTTTTGATGGTCCAGATAACGAGAGTATTTACTCTTGGGAGCCAATACTCCGCTCCCAACTCAATTGTTCTTATAGTACTGCCATGTTCTGTCAATCGCATATAGCAATGTGATATATATGGACTTAAAAGTAGATAAACTAATGGCTTGATTATTGTCTTGCTTTTGCCATTCACGCCACTGACGCAACGGGTGTTCTCATCTCCATTCGAAACAACTATTTGTTCGACTATAGCTGTCAGCATAGTTCAGTTTCACATGACTAAACTTATGGCTACAATCCTGTCTCGCTTTTGGCCTCTGCGTCAGTGGTGCACCAGGTCATCTATATTACCGAATGCTTTGTACATGCAATGGTTTTACTGTCGCTCTTAGGCTGCCAAAAGAAACATTTTATACGTCTCTTTCTGCTTAACAGGGACCGTATAACATAGTCAACACCTCAGATGCAGAATATTGTATCGCATTCGCCCTTGGCGCGATAGCGCACCGGGTCATCTAGTTGGCTAAAAGAATGCAAAACAGTGCCGCCCATGAATGTGCTGCCTGCGTGCCTCGTCTAGGTGTTAATGTGGAGCGGTGAGTTCCCAGAACTGTTTACAAAGGCCCTGGCCTTAGACTGTAACCGAGTGAATCACTCGTCTGAACAAAAGCATCTCTTTTATAAACCTAAAAAAACTTAATTAGTAGACCACATTCTTTCTAGATGAAATATTGGATGGTGAATCATCATGGAGGAGTGCTTGTTAGTCAACGATCCTGCTGCATATTTTGCCCCTCCAGATTCTCTAGCCTCCATGTTATAAAAGCGATAGGCAATAACGAAGAACGAAAAGAAATCACAGCACGAAGACACAAGATTTTAACGTGGAAAACCCTCTTCAACAAAGAGAGGTAAAAACTACGGGCGCCAGTCAGCAAAACTTCACTATATCTGGAGTGTTTACAAACGCCGTGGGTAACCCTAATGATGCGATCTAACCCTAGCCGGTGGCTTACAAGGAGTATATATAGGCGGTAGCAACGATCCATACCGCGGGGGGCTGTCGCCCCCCCCCCCCCCCGCACCCACCACTCGGCCCAAGCCTCCGGCGACGGGCCTCGCTCCGCTCGTCAGAAGTTGGCCTTTACTTTGTAGAATTTGGATCAGAATATAATAAACTCCACCTTGAGACAAATTCCTTGTAGCATGAACTTCAACAATCACCTGAATCACCAAAGAAAACATTTGCTGGCGCCAAACAGCCACTTGGGCTAAACAGTTATACCAACTAAGCTTGAGCAAAGCTCAAACTTAGTAACAGGAACAGACTTTGTCATCATATCAGCAGGATTATCATGAGTACTAATCTTGCATACCTGCAGTTTACCTTGTGCAACCACGTGGCGAACATAGTGGTACTTAATATCAATGTGCTTTGTCCTCTCATGGAACATCTGATCTTTAGTAAGATAAATATCACTTTGACTGTCACAAAATAACTTAATGCAAGAATCATCTCCACAAAGCTCAGCAAACAGACCTTTTAGCCAAACAGTCTCTTTACATGCTTCATTGATAGCCATGTACTCAGCCTCAGTTGTAGATTGTGCTAGAACATCCTGCAAGGTAGCCTTCCAGCTAACAGCACATCCACCAACAGTAAACACATAACTTGTGAGGGACCTCCTCTTATCCAAGTCGGCAGCATAATCTGAATCCACATAGCCTACGAGTCCCCCACCAGTCCTGCCAAACTTTAAGCAAGCTTTAGATGTGCCGCGGAGGTACCTGAAAATCCACTGAACAACATTCCAATGTTCTTTACCAGGATTAGCCATGTATCGACTGACCAAACTCATAGCATGTGATAGATCAGGCCGGGAACAAACCATGGCATACATCAAGGAACCAACAGCACTAGAATAAGAAACTCTTGACATGTACTCAATATCATCTTCAGAAGTAGGACATTGCAAAGCTGACAACTTAAAGTGAGAAGCAATAGGTGTACTAACAAACTTTGCATCATGCATATTAAAACGATGAAGAACTTTCTCAATGTATTTTTCTTGACTAAGAAATAGCAAACTAGACTTTCTGTCCCTCTTAATTTCCATGCCTAGTATTTTCTTAGCAGGACCAAGATCATTCATCTCAAACTCACTATTTAATTGAGCTTTTAAAGTAGTGAGCTCTTTCATGATCTTGGCAACAATCAACATATCATCAACATATAGCAGCAAATAAATAGGTGATCCATTAACAAACTTGATGTACACACAGCTATCATACTGAGACCTCTTAAAACCATGTGCTAGCATAAATGAATCAAACCTTTTATACCATTGTCGTGGCGACTGTTTCAGACCATAAAGGGACCTCTTCAACTTGCAAACAAGATCCTCCTTACCAGGCACAACGAAACCTTCAGGCTGGTCCATGTATATCTCCTCCTCCAACTCGCCATGCAGAAAAGCAGTCTTAACATCTAGCTGCTCAAGCTCAAGATCATGTATAGCAACAATACCAAAGAAAGCACGAATAGAAGTATGCTTCACAACTGGAGAGAAAACATCAGTATAATCAATACCTGGAATCTGACTGAAACCTTTTGCTACTAACCTTGCCTTAAACCTTGGAGGCTCATTAGGAGATAAACCCTCCTTCCTTTTAAATATCCACTTGCAGCGGACAGCCTTCTTTTGTTTAGGCAAGCGCACAATATCCCATGTGCCATTTTTCTCAAGCGATTGCATCTCTTCTTGCATCGCACCTAGCCACTTTTCCTTATCAACCGAAGTAATGGCTTCAGTGTACGTGGCTGGTTCAGCATCATGCTCCACCTGTTCAGCACAACTCAAAGCATAATGAACAATATCACACTCTTCAATTAAATGATTAGGAGGTGTAATATTTCTCTTAGGACGGCCAGCTGCAATAGACCGTGATGGCTGCTGAACAATAGGCGGTGAAGGTGGAACATAAACATTATCATTACTGGTTTCAGGAACCACATTTTCGTTCTCCTTTGCGTGCTCCACCTGCACGCCAATTCTTTGTTGCTCATCATCAGAAACATTAGGAGAATCAATAGCATCAGAAATATCAGTAGACGGACTATCATAAAACATAACCGCCTCATTAAAAATGACATTCCTGCTCAACAAAACTTTCTTGGTTTTAGGATTCCATAATTTATATGCCTTAACTCCTGAACCATAACCAAGGAAGATACACTTAACAGCCCTTGGCTCTAACTTTCTATTATCTACGTGAGCATAAGTAGTGCAACCAAAAACTCTCAATTCAGAATAATCAGCCGGTGAACCAGACCATACCTCAATGAGAGTTTTCTTATCAAGTGGAATGGAAGGTGACCTGTTGATGAGATAGCATGCGGTGGAGGCTGCTTCAGCCCAAAAACGTCTATGCATCTTTGCATTAGACAACATGCAGCGAGCCCTCGAAATAATGGTCATGTTCATGCGTTCAGCCATGCCATTCTGCTGAGGGGTGTACGGGATGGTGTGATGTCTTACCATGCCATCATTGCCGCAAAACTCATCAAATTCATTTGAACAAAATTCCATACCATTATCAGTACGGAGTATCTTAACCTTCCTTTCAGTTTGTGTTTCTACCATAACTTTCCACTTCTTAAAATCAGCAAAAACATCAGATTTATGTTTCAGAAAATATGGCCACACTTTCCTTGAGTAATCATCAATAATAGTAAGTATGTAATTAGCACCACCATTAGAAGTTCTACGGGACGGACCCCAAACATCAGCATGCACATAATCTAAAATGCCTTTGGTGGTATGAACGGAAGCATTGAATTTAACTCTTTTATGCTTACAAAAAATGCAATGCTCACAGAACTCAAAATTACTCAAGTTGCAACCATCAATTAGCTCTCTCTTCGCCAATTCTGCCATGCCAAGCTCACTCATATGTCCAAGACGCTTATGCCAAAGGTTAGTCTTACTAGAATCATCAGAACTAACGGCAGCAGCAATACCAGGCAAAGTGCTACCTCTAAGGACATATAATTTTGCAGAATTCATATCACCAATCATAACAATGAGAGAACCTGATGATACCTTCAGACGTTTGTCCCCACCTTTGTACTTGTACCCGTCACAATCCAGGGTACTAAGAGAGATCAAATTCCTCACCATAGAGGGTATGTGTTTCACTCCAGTCAACGTGCGTGTCATCCCATCATGGGTCTTGATCTGAACAGAACCAACGCCAACAATGTCGCACTGGTTGTCATTTCCCACACACACAAAATCTCCAGTCTGCACAGACTCATAAGAACTGAACCAATCCTTGTTACAGCAAATATGAAACGAACATGCGGTATCAAGAATCCATTCATCATCACGTGAAACACATGCAGCAAGAACAGCTAAGCATTAACTATCAGAACTATCGCTACCAGCAACAACAACAGCCTCACCTTTACCCGAGGCTACGGCAACCTTACTATTACCATCATTGTTTTTTGGTTGGTAAGTTCCGTTTTTTTCTCCTTGTTCTGCAACTTCCAACAATCATCAATATTGTGGCTAGGTTTCTTAAAATACCTGCAGAACTTGTCACGTCCCTTGGACTTTGAGCGACCTCTGTCGGTCTTACTCTTATCTCTGTTGTTGTGGTGGTGGTAGTTGTCTCGCTGCTCAGGCCTGCCTCGGACCTCTAACGCCTCCGCCTTGGAGGACGAACTTTTAGCCTGCACCATAGATTTCATCTTCTCCCTTTGATAGAGAGCCTCATAAACTTCGGTGAGGGTTAGTGTATCACGACTTATACATATGGTGTCACGGAAATTCATAAAGGAACTTGGCAATGAGACTAACAGTAGAAGTGCTAGATCTTCATCATCATATTTTACCTCCATGGACAGTAAGTCAAAAACGATCTCCCTGAAGATCGATAGGTGATTCATCATGGACTGACCTTCCTGCAGCTTGTGCTGGAACAGCTTCATCTTCACTTGCAACCTACTGGTTAGATCCTTTGACATGCAGATCGATTCCAGTTTCAACCACAGGGCCGATGCAGATTTCTCTTGCAACACTTCCTGCAAAATATTATTGGATAGATGAAGTTGAATCAAAGACAAAGCCTTGCGATCTTTCCGCTTTTCTTCCTCTGTCCATGACGAAACCGGTTTCTTTCCGAAACCATCGAGCACATCATCGAGATCTGAAGTTTGGGCGAGGATCGCCCTCATCTTCACTTGCCACAGGGAGAACCTTGTGGTGTAATCCAGCTGCGGCAGATCGAACTTCAAAGACGCCATCTCGCAAACCCTAGATTAGAAACCTGGGGCTCTGATACCACTTGTTATAAAAGCGATAGGCAATAACGAAGAACGAAAAGAAATCACAGCACGGAGACACAAGATTTTAACGTGGAAAACCCTCTCCAACAAAGAGAGGTAAAAACCACGGGCGCCAGCCAGCAAAACTTCACTATATCTGGAGTGTTTACAAACGCCGTGGGTAACCCTAATGATGCGATCTAACCCTAGCTGGCGGCTTACAAGGAGTATATATAGGCGGTAGCAACGATCCATACCGCGGGGGGCTGTCGCCCCCCCCCGCACCCCCCACAGGCGTCCCTGTTAGGGCACGGAGTGGGCCAACTTCAGACTCCGCTCCACTCGGCCCAAGCCTCCGGCGACGGGCCTCGCCCCGCTCGTCAGAAGTTGGCCTTTACTTTGTAGAATTTGGATCAGAATATAACACTCCATGCACATCTTTACTACCTTATCTACTTAGAGGTCATTTGCACATCATTTTATGTTTTTCCATCATTGTTGCCTAAACCGTTGTGGTAGCGGAAAACTATAAAGTGTGCCCTGGAGCCCAGGCTCCCTTTCAAAAACATTGCATTCATAAAAAATGATTTTCACATGCGAATTATTTTGAAGTTTTTTCCAAACTTTGTATGTCTCTTTCTCAAGATTCTAGGATTTCTGAAACCACAATTTTTTTTTGAGTTGTGAAGAAAAGAACAAACCCAACCACTTTAAATCCTAAACCTAGTCCCAATATTATTTTTACCGAGACCGTGAATAATTGTAATATTTTCACACAAAAATACTAACACATGGCTCATCATAATATTTATACACAAGATTTATTTGGAATTTTTGGAAGTTTTTTACATCACCTTTTGTAGTGCTCCTATCAAAGCTCTTGTAGTTTCTTTTGTGTGTTTGGTGTCCCCTTTGTGGTCCTATGATGATAAATTACTTGCTGAAGATGTTTCGTTAAAACACAGTTGGTTTGATTTGTGTAACTAACATTACGCAATACGCACACCATGTACATATTTTTCTTACTCCCTTCTTCCTAAATTATCATGCATTCTAGGGTTTTTCAAAGTCAAATTAGGTAAAGTTTAACCTAGCATATTAGTAAAAATATCAAATATTATACTATTAAATATATATAATATAATATATATTTATAATAATTCTAACAATATCTATTTTATATTATAAACATTTTTTTCTTATACACTTAGTCAAGGATTATGCTGTTTGTCTTGAACTGAATCTAGAATGCAGAGTAATTCAGAACGAGCTAATTACATTGGAGGTCCTACAACTTACACACGACGTGAAGGTTTAGTCCTAAAATCGAAAGTACGTGGTATAATAGTCCTACAACTTACAAATATGTAAAGATTTAGTCCTCAATCAACTAGAAGGTGACATGTGGCATTATAACTTTTGCAGAAATACCCCTCATATTTTTTAACTGGTATTTTGACCTTTGTGGCGCCTTACATGTGGGTCCTACTTGTCAGTCGTGGACGAAATAAATAAAATATAATTTGCTGGGAGTAGGATTCGAACTCGCGACCAAAAGATGACCACACAGCGCAGCAACCACTAGAACAAGCCAGACCTATTGTTGTATTTGAGGAAGTTTAGTAATTTTACCTGTGTGTGCACGAAAGAAAAGTGAGATAAAATAAATAAAATTTAATTCGGGGGCACAAGGACTGAACTCACAATCATAAGTTGACCTCCTGTAGAGCGCAGAATCCACCACAATATACAAGACTATTGTTATATTTATGGATGTTTTATTATTTTACCTGATCCTGTAGGAAAGAAAAATAAGACAAAACAAATATATTTTTTGCATCACCACCGCCTCGAGTTAGCAAACATGCAACACTTCTAGTTGGCATCCCTTGAATTAGAAGTTCCAAATTTTAATAAGAAATAGAAGTGTAAGACATATAATAGAACTTAATATGAAAAAAATGTAAATGTGGCACATGAAGCTGCACTTCATATAACACAATATTCCCTTAATATGAGAATCCTTGTAACTACAAATTGTGAATAAGAACTTCAAACAAAAATGATCTGTATGGACAAATCAGTATTAAAAAAACTCATCTCCAACAAAATACAAGACTCATCTTTCATACCGAGTTAGTAGAACAAAAGAGTTGAACATTTCAAAATTGAGATGTTATTAAATTTAACATACATAGGGGGTGGCATTTTGGCACCCGGGAGCATATGCCCCGGTTTTCAAAATCTGTTTTAAACACAGTTTGAAGTGTCAAAAAATTCCGAAGAAAAATTTCGCGCGTAGTTCTCAGCATTCTATTTTCTCATAAAGTTTCACGAAAAAAATATCATTTTTATGTTCTATATAAAAAAAGACAATTTTTAATGCTAAAATACATGTTGCACGAGACATTTTTTGTATTTTTACATAAGACACAAAAATGTCGGTTTTCAGCAAAACTTGGCGTGCACATATAGAATGCCAACATGTACGTGTAAAAAAATAGGATTTTTTTTACATTTTGAAAATGTTTTATCCGGTGGTGGGAGCATATGCTCCCATGTCCCGAAAATTCCTATTGACGATAGTTTTTTCAAGAAGATGGTCGTTAACATACACATATTGAATATTGATGCGGGAATAAATTATATTTTCATTTCAACCAACTACATCATTTAAGTAAGAATTACATACATTAGCAACAACATATTTTACTCTAGCAACAAAATTCAATACAAAGTATATAAGCACCTAGACTGAGTATTAAATAAGAAATACATACATTACCATCTCACTGCTAAGTGTCATTCTAACAATATCTATTTTATATTGTAAACATTTTTTTCTTATACTCTTAGTCAAGGATTACGCTATTTGTCTTGAACTAAACCTAGAATGCAGAGTAATTCAGAACGCGTGTACACACTTTGCACAGCCATCCTAAATAATGCACGCTGCACTGTTCTTAATTTTCTCCGTCAATTAAAATAAAAAAGCAGATTTAATCATCTGTTTTGAGGGCTGGGCACCTAAAACTGTGCTCACGCCGACATGGGGGGCCATTAGCTTTCCCCATGGGAAGTAGCTAGTGCTCCACTGGTCCTACGCTGTCCAGCTCCTGGGCAGCAGCGGCGACGTTCCTGACGAGGCGCGGCCGAACATCTGGTCCAGCGCGATGACGACGCCCATGGACAGCGCTGAGCCCATGCGGTGGTCCGCCACCACCAGCCGGAACACGTCGTCCCCTACCGACTCCTTCCGCCGCACCTCCGCCGCCGCTGCGGTGCCGCTCCCGCGCGCATCCCGCACCGCGCAGCTCCGCCGCCCGTACGACCCCTCTACCACGTACGCCGCCGCCTCGGAGGAGGATCCCAACGGCGTGATGTGCGCGAGCGTCTTGTCGGACGCTCGCCGGTGGAGGCCGACGTGGTGGCGACGAACGGAGAGGAGCGGCTTCGCGCCCGCGGCGCTCGCGTCACCTTGGTACACCACCCAGTGTTCTCTGAGGCTGAGCTTGATCTTACGACGGACGGTGAGGAGCGGCTTCCCTGCGGCGTCCATGAGCACGACATCCTCGGCGCGGCGGCGGCTACCGGAGGAGGAGCCGTAGCGGTCGACGCGGAAGGCGAGGCCGCCGGTGGCGTCGAAGACGGTGAAGCCGTCGCAATTGAAGAGGAGTGACTTGCGCCACACAGTCAGCACCGTGGGCTGCTGCTGCTGCTGCTCCTCGACGGCGGCTCTGCCTCCAGACGGCGCAGTGACGTTCGGGTGCACCTTTGCCATCGAGCTAACCCCTTTCCTAGCTTAATCAGCTTAGCTTGGTGCGCGGCGAGGAAAGCTGGATCGACCTGATGTTTTGGCGATTTGGAGGTGAGGTGAGGTGAAGAATGAAGAGAGTAGGGGTAGGCGGAGGGATTTATATGGAGTACCAGCTTTGGTTGGACGTGACGGCCATAGAGCTGGGAATAAATTAGCTGAGGTGGAGCACCGGATGCATTTGCCATGTCTATCTTTGGGTTGGACCTGACCTGTTCGTCACTCGACAATAATGAATAAGACAGTGGCACATTTTTATGAGTATTGTAAATTGATTGATCACTTGATCAGAAAATAACAAACGAGTATCAAGGGATAAAAAATGGTGTATTCTTTCACAATTGTTGTTGGTGTTGGATATGACAGGCCAGGGATCCACGAATCAGGATAAATCGTCGTAGACGGGCGGCTGGCCGGCCATGTGCATAGAATTTATTCTTCAGTACCGAGCCACACTGATGACTTAATTCGATCACTTTGTAATCTTGGCAGAGTTTCGATAGATAATGTGGAAGTGATGGAATGGTGTAGAAGGAAATTAAAAATCCTATACTTTGCCTCCAAACAAAGGGTCCTCAAAGCTGTTGGTTTCTTAAATGGAACCGGGGGCATGCCCCTTTTTATCTAAAAAAAAGGGTCCTCAAACATCGCATATGTTTTCGTAGGTCTGTTGCAAGGAGAAAGACCATATGTAGATCTAATATGTAACTTTGT
This sequence comes from Dactylis glomerata, assembly GCA_007115705.1. Classification (NCBI taxonomy): domain Eukaryota; kingdom Viridiplantae; phylum Streptophyta; class Magnoliopsida; order Poales; family Poaceae; genus Dactylis; species Dactylis glomerata. The sequence goes on along the minus strand of QXEO01000472.1, from coordinate 2,011,368 downwards.
GGATAACCTACACAAATTACATAATTTGGTTACGAAGTATTTCACCTACACCCTTGGTATTCTCCATCAAATTATTTTTTCAAGATTGATTCTCAATTGCGTATTACTTCGATCAACCGCGGTAAACCTTCATTAACTACCATCAACAACAAAAAACTTCATTAACTGCTGAGGATAACCTTACTTGTATAGAAAGAACGGCGGATAATATGTTCTTTACTAAAGGACGGATCATTGAGTAGCCATGGGAAGCATGGGAAAAAATAAGGAAAATGCAGTGTCCAAGCTAGCAGGTGATGCTACTTACAACTTGTTGATGATCAACTAGAAGCTAGACTAAAGCAAAGCTAGACAGTTTGGGTGATGCCTGGCACAACAGAATACTTCAACAGCTACTTGCGAATAATCCAAGTATCCAACGCCTACTTGTAAAAATGACGTGTAGTATTTTGTATATGGTGAGAATCAATCGAAACTTAATGCTCCGTACGATCAAATGTTATGGATATATGCAATCAAAGCTAATATAATCCGGACAAAAATTATTCAAAAGGATATGCTAGCTAGCAGGTTAATATGAGCCACGGAGAATTATTCAGGGATATGATTCATATATCTGTACTAGCAAGCTAGTTTGATCCAAATGAAATTATTCACCGGCATATTAACAGTATATATAGTTGGCGGTGGTGCAGGATTAACCACTAGCCAGCATATAACCCAGTTGTCTCGGACCAAATTTCGGCATTATTGTCATATTGAAGCCACAAAAAGAGATTATACATGTGACTGCTGGAATGCTTCTTGTCGTTTTCGCCATGTCGGCAACGAGCTACTAGGATCCCAAGCTTTCAACGTGTTGTACGTAGACACGACGGCATGCATGCATGTCGTACCGTACCATGCAATACATGCATGCATGTACACTGTACTCCTAGCGCCAAAGAATTTAAGTAAGCTAGAATGGACGTCACATGGAGTGTCGACTTATCCGATCCATACCATACTGGAGAACATTTATTTGATGGGTATACAAATTCAGTCTACAAATTCCATCAGCAACGCAGTCCAACTGGTGGATTGAGCGTATACCCGTCTACAAATTCCAGTCAGATAACTTTGACCTGTTCAATTAGAAGGGGACCAAGGGGTGGCTACACCGTTTGAGGTTATTTGCATTAATCAATCCCATGCCCCATGCATGGCACATCTACTCAACTATCTGAAGATGGATGCATGCATCCAGATGCGCATCCATGCATCTTCCTAGGGATTGTGCAATTTTGGGCTAATATATACTATATTCTTACGTGAATGCATCTCGAAGGCAATCTCGAAGATACGTGGGGGCAGATCGATCTACGGCTGTCACGGGAACACAAAGCACAGCCGTCGACCCCTCTATGGCAGGCAAAGAGACAAGCACTACTAGTACTAGTACTTAACTGGAAGTAACGCGGAAATGCAGTGTCCGGTGTGTGTGAGACGTGTTATGGAGTGTTGCTTGTCGTTATCTGCAAAGTCGTCTCAATGCACAATAATACTTCCTCTGTTTTACTTAATAGGGCTTATCTTTTCTAATGTTATAATGCTGCTACTTTTTCCTACTAGTAACGACAAATGTTAGAAGTAGACTTATTCTTAAATGGAGGCTAGCTGCCAAGCAGTACCCAAAGGAAAACTTTGAACTGTTTCATCCACTACAAAAAGGCATCACAAAATCAAGCTGGCCACTGTCTAGCCAAAACAGAGAACACCATGCACTCTTCCCTGCGTCTGGCGTGACACCTCACTAACTAGAACAGGTAGCCAGCTAGCTACGAATACTATCTGCAGATCGCCGCGTATACGTGCACGCGATCACACACGGGTATAGCCGAAATACGATATGCCTTTTTGCCGAGTAGATGCGTATACACTGTTCACTACATACATGACACACGCATGCATTGGAAGTTGGCAGTGCGTCTCTTTCTTCCTACTCTATCTAAAAGTTTGGACAGATAGACAATGGACAATTCGACATGCAGACCGTGTAAGCTTGCGAGGGAGCATCCAACGCGCGTTGTCACGGCTGATCACAATGTAGACACGGCGCCACCAGCTGCGAGCCTATAGGAAAATGTGCGTATACGTTGATACGCTTATTTGTAGCATCTGCATACAGGAGTTTTTTTTTTGTATTCTACCACCCTCCATTCCATTGAATAGGGTGTATTTTTTTTTGCAAAATTTAACAGAGAATAAGCCTTCTACAATACATTATACCTTAGCGCGATATCCTTGTCGGCGCTGTATTTTAAGAAACAATTTCTCAAATGCATTAATTGCTTGCAAGGATTTTTTTTCTCGTTTGAGAAAAAATATCGGTAGGCAGCGAGAAATCCGGTTTTCGAAAGTACCGAAAATACCGGCCGAAATACCGGTAAATACCGGCCGAGATTTGTCAAACGAAGTTCTAAATTGGTCCAAAATTTAACAAATTTCATAAAATTTAAATGTATTCTTTGAAAATCGGAAATTTTCGTTCGGTATTAGGAAATACCGGTGACCACAGGTAAAACCGGTTTTCGGCGAGATTTCGGAAATCTCGGCTGAGAAAAAATATTCCTGATTGCTTGTTAGATGTAGTATCTAAATTTAATATGCTTGGGCTCATGCACACTGGCGGACCGTGACAGCCCAACAAGACCGGACTGCTCCATTAAAATGGGCATATATTTGTATATAAATGTTAAATTTAATGAGCCAAATACACTGCTTTTGTCTTGGGGAGACCGGGCCACGACCCGGTATGGTCCCCAAGTCCGCCAGTGCTCATGCATGCATTTGATTGGCCTAGCCAAGTTTTTCGTCTATAGTGTATAAGGGTTGTAGTTTAGTGAAAGTATAATAAGATTATATCAGCAGGCTATAAGACATTAAATAATATATTTTTGCTAAGTTGGATGAGTGAGAAGAGGATAGAGAAGGGAATCAGACTGTATGATTATAACCAATTGTAGCACGTGCTCCCAGACACTTTGTGAATATGTGAGGTGGATCACGTAATAAAAATAATGCATATTTGTAGCTTAGAGCAAGGATAATAAGGTCTAATCAACTGATTGTAAGGGTTAAAATAATATATTTGTGCTTGCTTGAAGGAGAGAGATGGGAAGTGGGTTCTCATGGAAGAGTCAACTCTAGCATGTGCTCATATGCACTTTGTAAGAGTAAAAGATGGGTCATACATTAATAAAATAGTATACTTTTATAGCTAACTATTATACATGCTAACTACAATGTTGGCTATAGATGACATGGCACCTTCATATAGCCAAGAGCTATACTATTGAACATACTCTTATACATGCTGACTATAGATGACGTGACACTAGCCAACAGTTGGCTATACTATTGTTCTTGCTTTTAGTTAAGATACAACACCACTCTTTTTTCATTTAATATAGTGACACATAAAAAAAATACCTAGGGTATAGCGCTAAGAAACCTGCATTGTGAAAGGCCTAAGACTAGTCATAATGCATAGTATCATATACTAGCATCATGCATATGATACTACTATATGATATCACCTCTACAATGCATAGTATCATATTGTAGTATCATAGTCATATCATATTTAATGTTTTCTAGAATCTCAAGATAAATATGTGTACATGATGTATTTGCTAGTAGACTTTCTAGATTTGTATGTCATGATACAGTATCATATTATGATACCACTCTAATCTCTCTCTTCATTAATTGTTGTGCCACGTCATATTTTTGCCAAGGTGGCATGCATGATACTAGCTATGATACTGTTATTGTACGACTAGTCTAAGGCGCAATTATAGTAGGCTAACTTTCCTAATCAGCCCCTCCCAAATGCTGTAATCAAGGAGGATTTGTAGAAATTGATTGCTTGTGCATGTGTGTAATTGGCTTTGTGTAAAAACCTAAAATAAATGACTCTCCTTAATCGATGCGCTGAAACTTTAATGGCCTATTTAACAAAACAGAGGAAGTACATAGGCTGGGGGTCAAATGGACTTTTGGGATGCAAGGTCTACTGGGAGGCCGATCATTAGGCGTTTTCTAATATTAACACTTTGCTCGACTACGACTAGTGTAGTACTACTAGAAGTATGATGCATGGTCCAACACTGGCATGGATCATGTATGCATGAGACTTTTGATTAAGGTCGACTCACCAAACAAATGTGCAAACCTTTCTTTTTTCTGTTACAAGTTAGTGATGAGGTGACGATCTTGCTTGTCATGTTTCCTTTTCGTTTGTGCATGCCAAGTGGCAGCTAGGATAAGTTAATTAGTAGACCACATTCTTCCTAGATGGAGTATTGGATGGTGAATAATCGTGGAAGAGTGCTTGTTACTTGTTAGTCAACAATGTTGCTGCATATTTGGCTCCTCCGGGTTCTCTAGACACTAGTAGAAAATAGGGCATTCGTTTTGAGCTCCAAATGGCATTTACACCGGTTGGCTTACGAATCCAGACTAAAGGGGTTCTTTAGCACCGGTTCGAGCTGCCAGAGAGCTAAATGGAGCCCGTGGAGCTCTAGCACCGGTTCGTTAGGAACCATTAGCACCGGTTCGTATCACGAACCGTTGCTAAAGATGTCGCGTCTGCCGCGTGGCAGGCGCCAGACCTTTAGCACCGGTTCGTGGCACGAACCGGTGCTAAAGGCTACCCTTTTGCCCCGGTTTCGGACACGGACCGGTGCTAGAGATCCTGCCTATAAATACAGCCGCCCACCAGCCTTCTCCTCTGTTTTTTTTCCTTTGGAAGGTGTGAGAGGGGGTGTGCTAGTTTGGTTTTTCCCCTATGCACAAGAGGTGTTTGATGAAATGCCTAAGAGCATGAACCAACTTAAGCTCACACAAAATAAAAATGATATGAGGTGCCCGAGCAATACTTAGGTCTTGTCCTCGTTCTTTCCTCCTCGATCGAGGTTAGCAACTCTATCCTTTCATTTGTCATTGATACAAATGCATGTTTCGATATACAGTGGTCATTTCACTATTTATGATGTTCGGTAATAGTAACCTAATTATATGACGCAGATGAACCAACGACAATGGATGTACGGTGACCAACGCACTTCCGAGTTCATTGAAGGTCTTCGTAATTTTGGCGATGTGGCTCGGACAAATATTCAGAATGGTTTTATGTGTTGTCCATGTGTTGACTGTGGGAACAAGAAGGAATACTCTTCCTGAAAAATCCTTCACTCCCACCTGATTCGGAAAGGTTTCATGCCTAGCTATAATTATTGGACCAAGCATGGAGAAAGAGGGGTTATAATGGAAGACAATGAAGAAGAAGCGGATGATGATATGTACCCTGAATACGGTGATACTGCAACGGGGGAAGCTGAAGCTGAAGGGACAGGAGAAGCTGAAGATGAAGAGGCATCAGATGAGCCTGATGATGATCTTCGTCGGGCCATCGTTGATGCACACAGAGAAGCAGAAAGTGTAAATGAGAAGCAGAAGTTAAAAGGTATGTTAGAGGATCACAAAAAGAAGTTGTACCCAAATTGTAAAGATGGGAACACAAAGCTCGGTACCACACTGGAGTTGCTGCAATGGAAGGCAGAGACTAGTTTATCTAACAAGGGATTTGAGAAATTACTGAAAATAATAAAGAAGATGCTTCCAAAGGATAATGAATTGCCTGACAGTACGTACGAAACAGAGAAGGTTCTCTGCCCTCTAGGATTAGAGGTTCAGAAGATTCATGCATGCATTAAAGACTGCATCCTCTACCGTGGTGAGGAGTACGAGAATTTGGAAGCATGCCCGGTATGCACTGCACTGCGGTATGAGATTAGACGAGATGACCCTAGTGATGTTGATGGCGAGCCCCCCAGGAAGAGGGTTCCTGCCAAGGTCATGTGGTCTGCTCCTATAATACCACGGTTAAAACGTCTGTTTAGAAACAAAGAGCATGCCAGGTTGTTACGATGGCACAAAGAAGACCGTAAGAAAGACGCGATGTTGAGACACCCCGCAGATGGGTCGCAGTGGAGAAAAATTGAGAGAGACTACCCAGACTTTGCAGGTGATGCAAGGAACTTAAGGTTTGGTCTAAGTACAGATGGCATGAATCCTTTTGGGGAGCAGAGCTGCAGTCATAGCACCTGGCCTGTAACTCTATGTATCTATAACCTTCCTCCTTGGTTGTGCATGAAGCGGAAGTTCATTATGATGCCAGTGCTCATCCAAGGTCCAAAGCAACCCGGCAACGACATTGATGTGTATCTAAGACCATTAGTTGATGAACTCTTACAGTTATGGGCCAAACCAGGTGTACGTGCATGGGATGAGCACAAACAGGAGCCATTTGACCTACGAGCATTGCTTTTCATAACCATCAATGATTGGCCTGCTCTTAGTAACCTTTCAGGACAAACGAACAAGGGATACAATGCATGCACGCACTGTTTGTTTGTGTTCATTTGCATGTTTACAACATGGTTGCTAAGTTCTTATTGTCATGATTATATCTTCATGCCCATGATTTAAGTTCTTATGATCCCAGCTCACAATGCTTACATATATGATCAAGATTGTGATGGTGCATGTCACCTCAAAAATTATTTCTTTTGTTATCACTTACCTACTCGAGGACGAGCAGGAGTTAAGCTTGGGGATGCTGATACGTCTCCAACGTATCCATAATTTTTGATGCTCCATGCTTGTTTTTACACCATTTGCCTTGTGTTTCGTTACACTTCGTGGCGTTTTTATGCGATTTCCGAAACTAACCTATTGACAAGATGCCACAGTGCCAGTTCCCTGTTTTCTGCTGTTTTTGTGTTTCAGAAGTGATACACAGGAAATATTCTCGGAATTGGACGAAACCACATCCTGAAGTCTTATTTTTCCCGGGAGCATCCAGACATCCGAAGAGAGGAAGGAGAGGGGCCACAGGCCACCCTCACATAGGGCTGGTGCGGCCCAGGCCCTGGCCACGCCACCCCTGTGTGAGGAGGCCTGGGGCCACCTCTGACGATGCCCCTTCGCCTATATAAAGCCTCGGGACGGAAAACCCTAGAGGAGTCGGCAATTTTCCAGAAAGAGTTCCGTAGTTCCGCCGCCGCCACCGACGAATTTCGGGGGACATAAGTCTCTGTTCCGGCACCCTGCCGGGACGGGGAAGTGCCCCCGGAATCATCTCCATCGGTCTCCATCGCCGTCTCCGCCGTCTCCATCGACCTCACCACCATCTCCATCAACCTTGTTGTCTCCTATGATGAGGAGGGAGTAGTTCATCCCCGGGGCTGAGGGCTCTACCGGTAGCTATGTGGTTCACCTCTCTCTCCCATGATGTGATCTTTATGTGATCATGAGCTTTGTATCATGTTGAACAAGTAGATGTTATTATTCACATATTATGCTACTCCTATGCTTAATTATTATAGTGTACTCTAGTGATGTTATTAAAGTAATCTATTCCTCCTGCCATGGTGTAATGGTGACAGTGCGTGCATCATGGTGGTACTTGGTTTAGGCTATGATCGTGATCTCTTGTGGATTATGAGAGTAATTATTACTATGATAGTATTGAGTGATCTATTCCTCCTTTCATGGTGTAATGTTGACAGTGTGTGCACCGTGTTAGTACTTGGTCTAAGTTGCAATGATTTCTATCTTGAGTTGTGATCTGATTTGGATATCTCTATGAGTGGTGTTTGTCAAGTACTTGATGAACTTTAAGGGGTGCTTCTGTAGCCACTACGCAATGATTAGTGTTATTCAATAGGAGAGTAATTTAGAGTACCATAGTGGAGAGAAGTTGTTTATTTGTTCATTCATGTTATATTGTTGGGAGTGTGTCCACTAGTGAAAGTATGATCCCTAGGCCTTGTTTCCAAGCTTTGCACATCATTTACTTGCTGTTTTGTTACTTGTTTGCTCGCAGCGATATTTATTTCACATCACGTTTGCTACTTATAATCATCACTACTACTTGTATTTCACTATCTCTTCGCCGAACTAGTGCACCTATACATTTGACAAGTGTATTGGGTGTGTTGGGGACACAAGAGACTTTCTGTATCGTAATTGCAGGGTTGCTTGAGAGGGATAGCTTTGACCTCTAACCTCCCTGAGTTCGATAAACCTTGGGCGATCCACTTAAGGGAAACTTGCTGCTGTTCTACAAACCTCTGCACTTGGAGGCCCAACAAGTGTCTACAAGAATAGAAGTGCGTAGACATCAAGCTCTTTTCTGGCGCCGTTGCTGGGGAGGTAAGGTAAAAGGTACTCGCATCCTCCTGTGTGAGTGCTCGGAGTTATTTCCTTTAGATTCTGCAATTACATCTTTTTGTTTCTTGTTTTTATTTTCACTAGTTAGGCTTAATGGAAAACAAAGAGTTCTGTAGTCTTTTTCCTGAGTTTAGATATGAAGTGTTTGAAGAGAAAATTGAAAAACCTTTGGAGCTTAATTTGCATGCTAATAGTGTTGTTAGTATGAATGCTTTGAACACCATTGTTGCTAATGCTATAGAAAAGTCTAAGCTTGGGGAAGCTGGTTTTGTTAAGCATGATATTTTTAGTTCCCCAGCTTTAGTGGAGAAAGTTTGTTCTGATAATATTTTATCTCCCATATGTGATGTTCCTTCTTATGATGATATGTTTGAAGAATATGCTTTGCGACATAGTAGTTCTCTAGCTTGTGATGATGAGTATAATATTTTCAGTTCACCTACTATTGAGGATAAAATTAGTTATGATTACAATATGCCTCCTATTTTTGATGATTATGGTGATGAGAATAATTATTCTATTGAATCTGCTCCTACTACTATTGTTCATGTAGGGAGTATTAATCCTTCTATGCATGTGGCTCATGATAGGGATGCTTTATGTGATAGTTATATTGTTAGTTCTATTCATGATGCTACTGAAAGTTACTATGAGAGAGGGAAACATGGTTTGATGGATCTCAACAATATTGAGTTTCCCCTCTTTATGTTGCAATTCTTGAAGTTGTACTTGTTTTGCCTTCCTATGCTTTTTGCTTTGCGCTTTTATGACTTGTCTCTTTACAAGACTATTTTTCATAGGAAGTGGTTTAGATTTAAATGTGTTCCATACTTGCTTTTTGATGCTCTCTATTGCTTTAAGTTCCTATATGGCGCATTTGCCTCAAGCTCTTATATGGCGCCCACATGAGCATCTTTGCAAATTACTGCGCCTAGCTCAAAGGCGTTAAAGAAAAGCACTCTTGGGAGATAACCCATTGTTTATTTTCAGTACTTTTTCTTTTATTTGAGTCTTGGAAGTTATTACTACTGTAATAACCGCTCCTTATCCTTTTATTTCATTGTTGTGCCAAGAGAAGCCTCTAATTCGAGTGAGGTAAAGATTTGGGGATGTTGCTGTCCTGAAACTGTTTTCGGTGCTGCACCGTAAAAATTCGTGAAAATTATTTGTATATCTTTTGGACCTGCGATTTCTTGTACATATGCCCCAGGTTATATCCAAACTTTCATTAGTTGAACACTTTTTGATTTGAGCAACAGAAAACCCTCTAAAAATTCGACCTTTGTCAGCTGTTCTGTTTTGACAGATTTCTGCCAATATTTGTGTTTGCTGCTTTATCGCTTTCTTTTTGAGTTCTTTTGATCACAGAACTTTTGGGGAAGTTGCTACAGTAGTATATACTTTATATGTGGTGGTTTTAGGTTGAAACCTGAAGCAAAAAGGGTTGATTCAATGTTATGCTTACACTAATGTTGCTAATAGAATTGTGTTTAGTTTTGTATGAAGGAAGTTTTCAAGTGTAGGGATTGGAGAATGATGAGATGAGTTGAAGAATGGACAAAAGATCAAGCTTGGGGATGCCCATGCATCACCCCAAGAAATATCCAAGAAGTACAAGCGTCAAAGCTTGGGGATGCCCCCGAGGCACCCCTTCTTCATCGGCAAAAATCAGGTCACCTTTCAAGACACTATATTTTTATTGCTTCATGCACTATGCGTTTTTCTTGGAGCATCAGTTGTTTTAGTTTTCTTTATTAGTTTAGTTTTGTTTGCTGCAATAAATGGTTAGATCATATCATGTTTCTTTTGGAGGAGATGAACTCGCTTTTCATTTGCCAAGAACGCTCTAGTTTTCACTCTTATCAAAAACCGAGTGTTCTTCTTTTTCCGCTACTGCTTTTGGTTTTCGTTTTCGCCTTGATTTGCGTTCAGATCTTCTTATATTTATTTATCAAGGTGTGTTTCTGCCTCTGATCTTTATTGGTTTTCATCAAAAGAGGTGTTTATAAAAATTTCAAATGGTGTTGGAAAAGAGAAAAAGCTTTGTGCAAAAAAGTGGTACAAGAAGGAGCTTGTGTAGACTGCGGCTTAGGCTTTTGCATGTCGTGCTTGATGTCTTTTTGATAGTATGCTTAGTGGTTTTGCTGTAGCATGACTTGTCTCAAATAACTGAGATTGCTTAATGAGCCTTTGAAAAAATCATGCGTTGTTTTTATTATATGGAAGCATTTATTTGGTTTTCTCCTTGATGCTTTATTTGGGTTGACTTGGCGCATGCTCACACATGTTAGACTCTTATAAAGTCGCCAATAGCCTCTATGATCATTTAGTTTTTGACTTTTGATGCCATCTTATGCTTCTTTTAATGTTGCTTTGTCGCTTTGCATGATTATGGCCGTTATTGCTCTCTTAGTTGGTCGCTCCTAGTCTTTTGCTAGCCCTCGCCTTGTACTGAGTATGAGCTCTACTCGTGCATCCAAATCCCAAAAACCAAGTTTGCCATTGTGTCCACTATAAATTCTTATGCATGGTATTTGTAAGCCATTCCAAAGTAAATTTTCATGTGCTACCTTTCAAAACCTTCAAAATACTTCTCATTTTGTGACACTGTTTTCAGCTCATGGGGACGTAGTGGTCAGATTTGCTATCTTCCATATTGCTTATTCCAAAAAGAAAAAAAAGAGAAAAAAAGAAAGAAAAAAAGGCACTCCTCCAAGGAATGTGAATGTTGGTGGGCACCCGATGGAATCGGTTAGCCATGGTTTGTGAAAGGAAAAAAGGTGGGGAGGAGTGCCAAGCTTTATAAAAGAGCACAAAAGTGCCAATCTCTCTCTCAAAAACTTGCTTCATTTTTGTATGGAAGATAGTAAGAACCCCATTGCCAGTCGTTGACAAAAGCAACCACCTCTCAAAACCAATTTTTATCTCTCTGCTTTACAAATGAAAAGCTCTAGCACATGTTTAATCACTGCTTCCCTCTGCGAAGGGCCTTTCTTTTTTACTTTTATGTTGAGTCACCACCTTCTACCTTTATGCACCGTCTAAGAGAGCATAGTTGTCATTCTTAGTGTAATATGCATTGTCCCAAAGTTCATTGATTGATTCATATTGTTGGTTTCACTTGTTCTTAAATTATTTGTATCAAGTCGCCATCTTAAACTTGAAGGTGTCCTATGCATTTATGTTTTGCTCTCCATGAAGGACAAGCTGAAAACCATTTGTATGTTTTTCCATATGATTTGAACACACGTTTGACTTTCATTGTTTCATTTTCATGATCTTTTGTTTGTGTTCATTTGCATGTTTACAACATGGTTGCTAAGTTTTTCTTGTCATGATTATATCTTCATGCCCATGATTTAAGTTCTTATGATTCCAGCTCACAATGCTTACATATATGATCAAGATTGTGATGGTGCATGTCACCTCAAAAATTATTTCTTTTGTTATCACTTACCTACTCGAGGACGAGCAGGAGTTAAGCTTGGGGATGCTGATACATCTCCAACGTATCCATAATTTTTGATGCTCCATGCTTGTTTTTACACCATTTGCCTTGTGTTTCGTTACACTTCATGGCGTTTTTATGCGATTTCCGAAACTAACCTATTGACAAGATGCCACAGTGCCAGTTCCCTGTTTTCTGCAGTTTTTGTGTTTCAGAAGTGATACACAGGAAATATTCTCGGAATTGGACGAAACCACATCCTGAAGTCTTATTTTTCCCGGGAGCATCCATACATCCGAAGAGAGGAAGGAGAGGGGCCACATGCCACCCTCACATAGGGCTGGCATGGCCCAGGCCCTGGCCGCGCCACCCCTGTGTGAGGAGGCCTGGGGCCACCTCTGACGACGCCCCTTCGCCTATATAAAGCCTCGGGACGGAAAACCCTAGAGGAGTCGGCAATTTTCCAGAAAGAGTTCCGTAGTTCCGCCGCCGCCACCGACGAATTTCGGGGGACAGAAGTCTCTGTTCCGGCACCCTGCCGGGACGGGGAAGTGCCCCCGGAATCGTCTCCATTGGTCTCCATCGCCGTCTCCGCCGTCTCCATCGACCTCACCACCATCTCTATCAACCTTGCTGTCTCCTATGATGAGGAGGGAGTAGTTCATCCCCGGGGCTGAGGGCTCTACCGGTAGCTATGTGGTTCACCTCTCTCTCCCATGATGTGATCTTTATGTGATCATGAGCTTTGTATCATGTTGAACAAGTAGATGTTATTATTCAGATATTATGCTACTCCTATGCTTAATTATTATAGTGTACTCTAGTGATGTTATTAAAGTAATCTATTCCTCCTGCCATGGTGTAACGGTGACAGTGCGTGCATCGTGGTGGTACTTGGTTTAGGCTATGATCGTGATCTCTTGTGGATTATGAGAGTAATTATTACTATGATAGTATTGAGTGATCTATTCCTCCTTTCATGGTGTAATGTTGACAGTGTGTGCACCGTGTTAGTACTTGGTCTAAGTTGCAATGATTTCTATCTTGAGTTGTGATCTGATTTGGATATCTCTATGAGTGGTGTTTGTCAAGTACTTGATGAACTTTAAGGGGTGCTTCTGTAGCCACTACGCAATGATTAGTGTTATTCAATAGGAGAGTAATTCAGAGTACCATAGTGGAGAGAAGTTGTTTATTTGTTCATTCATGTTATATTGTTGGGAGTGTGTCCACTAGTGAAAGTATGATCCCTAGGCCTTGTTTCCAAGCTTTGCACATCGTTTACTTGCTGTTTTGTTACTTGTTTGCTTGCAGCGATATTTATTTCACATCACGTTTGCTACTTATAATCATCACTACTACTTGTATTTCACTATCTTTTCGCCGAACTAGTGCACCTATACATTTGACAAGTGTATTGGGTGTGTTGGGGACATAAGAGACTTTCTGTATCGTAATTGCAGGGTTGCTTGAGAGGGATAGCTTTGACCTCTAACCTCCCTGAGTTCGATAAACCTTGGGTGATCCACTTAAGGGAAACTTGCTGCTGTTCTACAAACCTCTGCACTTGGAGGCCCAACAAGTGTCTACAAGAATAGAAGTGCGTAGACATCAGTGTGGCAGATCACCGGCAAAAGCCTGAACTCCGTACTGGTGATGATTTATTTGATATGGTCGGGGACCTAGAAGTAATCTTTCGAAAGGGTCCTGGCGGTCAATCTATTCCAAATGACGTCGCTACCGGACACGCACCCATGTGGAAGAAGAAATCTATATTTTGGGAGCTTGAGTATTGGAAACACCTAGAGGTTCGCTCTTCAATCGATGTGATGCACGTTATGAAGAATGTTTGCGTGAACCTGCTATGCTTTCTGGGCGTGTATGGAAAAGCAAAAGATACACCAGAAGCACGGGAGGATCAGCAACGTATGAAAGACCTAAACAACATGCATCCACAGAGCAAGACGAATAAAGGGTGTCACTTAAGTCCTGCCAGCTACGCTCTTACCAAAGCAGAGAAGTAAATCTTTTTTGAAGTCCTTTCAAGTATCAAAGTGCCGTCTGGCTTCTCATCAAATATAAAGGGAATAATAAATATGACAGAGAAAAAATTCCAAAACCTGAAGTCTCATGACTGTCACGTGATTATGACGCAGTTGCTTCCGGTTGCATTAAGGGGGCTTCTACCAGAAAATGTTCGTGTACCCATTGTTAAGCTATGTGCATTCCTCAATGCAATATCTCAGAAGGTAATCAATCCAGATATTCTACCAAGGTTACAGAAGGATGTGGCCCAATGTCTTGTTAGTTTTGAGTTGGTGTTCCCGCCATCCTTCTTTAATATTATGACGCATCTCCTGGTTCACCTTGTCGAAGAGATTGCCATTCTCGGTGCTGTATTTCTACACAACATGTTCCCCTTCGAGAGGTTCATGGGAGTCTTAAAGAAATATGTTCATAATCGTGCTAGGCCAGAAGGAAGCATCTCCAAGGGCTACGGAACAGAGGAGGTCATTGAGTTCTGTGTTGACTTTATCCCTGACATTAAGTCGATTGGTGTTCCAGAATCGCGGCATGAAGGGAGACTACGTGGAAAAGGAACACTAGGAAAGAAATTAATGTATTGTATGGACGGGATTTCTTTCACTCAAGCACACTACGCAGTTCTACAAAGTTCCACCTTGGTGGCCCCGTATATCACTGAACACAAGAATATTGTACGCTCCCAACACCCGGCTCAGTCTGACTCCTGGATTACACATAAACATATGGCGACTTTAGGCGGTTGGTTGCGGACACATCTCATAAATGATAGCATTGTTGGAGATCAGCTATACTTGTTGGCCGGGTCACCATCTTCGACTATATTGACTTTTCAAGGGTACGAGATAAATGGGAATACATTCTACATGATCGCCCAAGATAAAAAGAGCACCAACCAAAACAGTGGTGTCCGCATTGATGCAAAAAATAACAACGGGCAAAAGGACACCTATTATGGTTACATAGAGGAGATATGGGAACTTGACTATGGACCTTCTTTTAAAGTCCCTTTGTTTCGGTGCAAATGGGTCAAGCTGGATGGAGTAGGGGTAAAGGTAGACCAGCTATATGGAATGACAACAGTGGATCTCAACAATCTTGGTTACAGAGACGAACCATTCGTCCTAGCTAATGATGTGGCTCAAGTTTTCTATGTGAAAGACATGTCCGCCAAACCGAAAAAAAGAAAAGATAAGGCAACGAATACATCATACGATGAGCCAAAGCATCACATAGTTCTTTCAGGGAAAAGAAATATCGTGGGAGTTGAGGATAAGACAGACATGTCAGAAGATTATAATAAGTTTGATGAAATTCCGCCCTTCAGAGTGAATATTGACCCAAGCATCGCGTTAAATGGTGAACATACTCCATGGTTATGACCGAAGCGATCCTAATCAAGGGAGATACGCGAAGGGGGGTTCATCACCTCCAAGGCATTTCAGGTCACCATATGTATTAAATGTGCCAATTTATGGCAAACATCGAACATGATAGCTCATTTTGTGAAGGTTTTGTTGTGATGTTTGCAATTTTCCAAGTTTAATATTTTTCCTTACAACTATAACACATAATATGACACCACGCGAAGGTTTCACATTTTTTGGATTATTTTTTAAATTCTCATACCTGTTTGAAATTATATTCAAAATGGTGGGCATGAAGATTCATATCCTGGGGTTGAGTCTCGCTAGACTTGCGGTTTGTGGCTCAAACCGGTGCTAAAGGGGGTGGCGGTGCGGTGCCCAGCAAAAGAACCTAGCATGAAGGTGGTTTTTGTGTCATCTGGTGGGTGGATGCAACCGAGACTAAAGCTGTCGGTGGGATAAGGACGTGTGGGTAACCTTTAGTCCCGGCTGGTGGGTGCAACCGAGACTAAAGCTGTCGGCAAAATAAGGACGCGTGGGTAATCTTTAGTCTCGGCTGGTGGATGCAACCAAGACTAAAGATCTCGGCAGGATAAGGATGCGTGGGTGGATGCACTGCTCGATGAGGTAAAGCATGTAGCGCACGATGCCCCTGTCGGAGGAACAAGACAAAGTAGAAGCGGCGCCGTGCCTATAAAAGGAGCATCGATACGCCATGGCAAGCAGCTCAACAAGCCCGTGAAAGACTCCATCTCCTCTAACAGTGTTGGGGAAAGGGTTGGGAAATCTCCCATGGCGGAGCTTCTCGAAGATGTCGTTGGTGCTCACACCCTACGGCATCTTCGGAAGCTCCGCCTCAGAAAAATTTCCCTGCAAGCCCGTAAAAGACTCTGATACGTCTCAAACGTATCTATAATTTTTGATGCTCCATGCTTGTTTTTACACCATTTGCCTTGTGTTTTGTTGCACTTCGTGGCGTTTTTATGCGATTTCCGGAACTAACCTATTGACAAGATGCCCCAGTGCCAGTTCCCTGTTTTCTACTGTTTTTGTGTTTCAGAAAAGCTACACAGGAAATATTCTCGGAATTGGACGAAACAAGTTCCAGAAGTCTTATTTTTCCCGGAAGCTTCCCGGTAACCAAACGAGAGTCGGAGGGGGGCCAGAGGCCGCCCTCACACGTAGGGGGCGCGGCCCAGCCCCTGGCCGCGCCCACCTGGTGTGAGGAGCCCCTGGCAGCCCCCTGACAACGCCCCTTCGCCTATATAAAGCCTCGGGACGGAAAACCCTAAAAGAGTCGGCAATTTCCCAGAAAGAGTTCCGTAGCTCCGCCGCCACCGCCGATGAATTTCGGGGGACAGAAGTCTTTGTTCCGGCACCCTGCCGGGACGGGGGAGTGCCCCCGGAGCCATCTCCATCGGTCTCCATCGCTGTCTCCGCCGTCTCCATCGACCTCACCGCCGTCTCCATCAACCTTGCTGTTTCCTATGATGAGGAGGGAGTAGTTCACCCCCGGGGTTGAGGGCTCTACCGGTAGCTATGTGGTTCACCTCTCTCTCCCATGATGTGATCGTGAGCTTTGTATCATGTTGAATAAGTAGATGTTACTCTTCTTCATTATGTGTACTCTAGTGTGTTATTAAAGTAATCTATTCCTCCTGCCATGGTGTAACGGTGACAGTGTGTGCATCATGGTGGTACTTGGTCTAGGCTACGATTGTGATCTCTTATGGATTATGAGAATAATTATCACTATGATAGTATTGAAGTGATCTATTCCTCCTTTCATGGTGTAATGTTGACAGTGTGTGCACCGTGTTAGTACTTGGTCTAAGTTGCAATAATATTTATCTTGAGTTGTGATTTGATTTGGATATCTCTATGAGCGGTGTTTGTCAAGTACTTGATGAACTTTAAGGGGTGCTTCTGTAGCCACTAGGCAATGATTAGTGTTATTCAATAGGAGAATAATTCAGAGTAGCATAGTGAAGAGAAGTTATTTATGTGTTCAATTATGTTATATTTGTTGGGAGTGTGTCCACTAGTGAAAGTATGATCCCTAGGCCTTGTTTCTAAGCTTTGCACACCGCTTACTTGCTATTTTGTTACTTGTTTGCTTGCTGCCATTTTTATTCCAGATCGTATTTACTACTTATAATCATCCATACCACTTGTATTTCACTATCTCTTCACCGAACTAGTGCACCTATACATCTGACAAGTGTATTGGGTGTGTTGGGGACACAAGAGACTTTCTGTATCGTAATTGCAGGGTTGCTTGAGAGGGATAGCTTTGACCTCTTCCTCCCTGAGTTCGATAAACCTTGGGTGATCCACTTAAGGGAAACTTCCTGCTGCTCTACAAACCTCTGCACTTGGAGGCCCAACACTGTCTACAAGAACAGAAGCGTGTGTAGACATCAAGCTCTTTTCTGGCGCCGTTGCCGGGGAGGTAAGGTAAAAGGTACTCGCATCCTCCTGTGTGAGTGCTCAGAGTTATTTCCTTTAGATTCTGCAATTATATCTTTTTGTTTCTTGTTTTTATTTTTCACTAGTTAGGCTTAATGGAAAATAAAGAGTTCTTTAGTCTTTTTCCCGAGTTTAGATTTGATGAGAAAATTGAAAATCCTTTGGAGCTTATTTCGCATAGCAATGTTATTAGTACGAATGCTTTGAATACCGTTAATCCTAATGCTATAGAAAAGTCTAAGCTTGGGGAAGCTGGTTTTATTAAGTATGATATTTTTAGTTCCCCAGCTTTAGTGGAGAAAGTTTGCTCTGATGATATTTTATCTCCCATATGTGATGTTTCTAATGATGCTTGTGCTCCTCATCCTTTTAAAATACCTACGAAGATTGTTGAACGTGTTAGGGATAACTGCTATTTAGGAGATGGAACTGTCCATCCTGGTGACCATTTGCTTTTTATACATGAATTATGCGAGTTGTTCCAGTGTGCAGGTATTTCAATGAACCAAGTTAAGAAGAAGCTATTCTCTTTATCACTGAAAGGCAGAGCTGAGGAATGGTATCGGCTGCTTGAAGATGGTCCATCGATTGCATGGGAGGAAATTGTGCCTCTCTTTTATTCCAAGTTTTATCCTCCAAGTGAAATTCATAAAGATCGTAATCGTATATATAACTTTTGGCCTCATGAGGGAGAAAGCATTGCCCAAGCGTGGGGAAGATTGAAGTTACTAATGCATAAATGTCCTATTCATGATCTTCCCCGTAATATTGTTATAAATAATTTTTATGCAAGGCTTTCAGGATATTACAAGGACTATCTAGATGCATGCTTTGATGGGTCTTTCACAAGCAAGGATGTTGACACCAAGTGGGACCTGCTTGAAACAATTCAAAACAATATTGAAGGTTGGGATAGCGACAAAGGTAAAGGATCAGGTATGAAGTACGAGTTTGATTGCATTAAGTCTTTTGCTGAAACTGCTAATTTTCAAGAGCTTAGTGCTAAATATGGTCTTGATCCTCAAATTATGGTTGATTGCTTTAAAGCCTTTGCTTCCCATATGAATGTTCCTAGAGGAAATGGGGACGTGTATCATGAACCTTTTAAGGACACTTTCATAGAAAGTAATATTGTTATTGATGATTGCAATAAACATGCTCAAACTTCTAAAAGTCCTATTTCTTATAAGCATGTTAATTTTTGTGGAATACATAGACCTTCTGAACAGAGTTACAACAAGGAAGATTATTGCATCACCCACGCAAATGAAGAAACCAATATGTGGCTCAAGGATCTAGATGTGCTTGGTGAAATGGTTTGTGAGCTTTATCCTTTTCTTTGTGAACTTTGTGGTAAAAGGGTCACTTTAATTTTCAATGCCCAATTAATCGAACGAGTACCACAGATTTGTATTGTGATGATAAGATTACTTTCAATCAGTATGATGAGCTTAGTTTGTTTTTGAATTTTGAAGAGATATCTAGAAAGATTTCTTTGGTTGATATGAGAGATGTTGATATTAATAGCACCCTTCGTGGTTGTCGTCTCTATTGTGCCAAAGATTGCCTTGCAAATACTTACTTACAAGATCTTATAAAACATGATGTTTTGCCAAGCTATGACAGGACTAATAGATGTTTCGATCTTATTAATAGAGAGGAGGAATCCTCCAAAGTTTCTTTTGTTGTTTCTATCAGCAAATCAGATTATGTAGAGAAGATGCCTTTCCCTCCTAAAGGAGAGAGTAAGAAGAGTATGAAGAAGAAGAGGAGTAAAAGGCGAGAGGACATGGTATCTTCCCCTAAGCGTTATGATCCTGCTATAGATTATGATAATTCTGATTGGGATGATGTTCCTATGCCTATTACTTATGTTATTGATCATAATTGGGAAAAGCACTCTACTTTTGTTATTGAAAATCTTTTTGGTATCAATTCTAAGGTTAATAATTGTTGTACCATTTGTACTATCCATGTTCCTTCTTATGATGATATGTTTGATGAGTATGCTTTGCGAAATAGCTGTTCTCTAGCTTGTGATGATACTAAGTCTCTAGTTTATGATGGTTATGATGTTGGGTATAATATTTTCAGTTCACCTATTTTTGAGGAGAAAAATAGTTATGATTACAATATGCCTCCTGTTTTTGCTGATTATGGTGATGAGAATAATTATTCTGTTGAATCTGCTCCTACTACGATTGTTCATGTGGGGAGTATTAATTCTTTTATGCATGTGGCTCATGATAGGGAAGCTTTATGTGATAGTTATATTGTTAATTCTATTTATGATGCTACTGAAAGTTATTATGAGAGAGGGAAACATGGTTTGATGGATCTCAACAATATTGAGTTTCCCCGCTTTATGTTGCAATTCTTGAAGTTGTACTTGTTTTGCCTTCCTATGCTTTTTGCTTTGCGCTTTCATGACTTGTCTCTTTACAAGACTATTTTTCATAGGAAGTGGTTTAGATTTAAATGTGTTCCACACTTGCTTTTTCATGCTCTTTATTGCTTTAAGTTCCTATATGGCACCTTTGCCTCAAGCTCTTATATGGCGCCCGCATGAGCATCTTTGCAAATTACTGCGCCTAGCTCAAAGGCGTTAAAGAAAAGCACTCTTGGGAGATAACCCATTATTTATTTTTAGTATTTTTTCTGTTATTGGAGTCTTGGAAGTCATTACTACTGTAATGACCGCTCCTTATCCTTTTTATTTCATTGTTGTGCCAAGAGAAGCCTCTAATTTGAGTGAGGTAAGATTTGGGGATGTTGCTGTCCTGAAACAGTTTTCGGTGCTGCACCATAAAAATTCGTGAACATTCTCTGTATATCTTTTGGACCTGCGATTTCTTGTGCATATGCCCCAGGTTATATCCAAACTTTCATTAGTTGAACACTTTTTGATTTGAGCAACAGAAAACCCCTCAAAAATTCGACCTTTGTCAGCTGTTCTGTTTTGACAGATTTCTGCCAATATTTGTGTTTGCCGCTTTATCGCTTTCTTTTTGAGTTCTTTTGATCACGGAACTTTTGGGGAATCTGCTACAGTGGTATATGCTTAATATGTGGTGGCTTTAGGTTGAAACCTGAAGCAAAAAGAGGTTGATTATATGTTATGCTTACACTAATGTTGCTAATAGATTTGTGTTTAGTTTTGTATGAAGGAAGTTTTCAAGTGTAGGGATTGGAGAATGATGAGATGAGTTGAAGAATGGACAAAAGCTCAAGCTTGGGGATGCCCATGCATCACCCCAAGAAATATCCAAGAAGTACAAGCGTCAAAGCTTGGGGATGCCCCCGAGGCACCCCCCTTCTTCATCGGCAAAAATCAGGTCACCATTCAAGACACTATATTTTTATTACTTCATGCACTATGTGTTTTTTTTGGAGTGTCAGTTGTTTTTGTTTTCAGTTTTCTTTTGTTTTGCTGGCTGCAATAAATGGTTAGATCACATCATGTTTCTTTTGGAGGAGATGAACTCGCTTTTCATTTGCCAAGAACACTCTAGTTTTCACTCTTATCATTCAATGAGTGTTCTCTTTTTCTGCTACTGCGTTTAGCTTGCATTTTCCGCCTTGATTTTTGTTCAGATCTTGTTTTATCTTTTCATCAAGGTGTATTTTTGCCTCTGATCTTTATTGGTTTTCATCAAAAGAGGTGTTTATAAAAAGGTTTGAATGGTGTTGGAAAAGAGAAAAAGCTTTATGCAAAAAAGTGGTACAAGAAGGAGCTTGTGTAGACTGCGGCCTAGGCTTTTGCATGTCGTGCTTGATGTCTTTTTGATAGTATGCTTAGTGGTTTTCCTGTAGCATGACTTGTCTCAAATGACTGAGATTGCTTAATGAGCCTTTGAAAAAATCATGCGTTGTTTTTATTATTTGGAAGCATTAATTTGGTTTTCTCCTTTGATGCTTTATTTGGGTTGACTTGGCACATGCTTACACCATGTTGACTACAAAAATAAGTCGCCTATAGCCTCTATGATCATTTAGTTTTTGACTTTTGATGCTATCTTATGCTTCTTTTAATGTCACTTTGTCGCTTTGCATGATTATGGCCGTTATTGCTCTCTTAGTTAGTCGCTCCCAGTCTTTTGCTAGCCCTCGCCTTGTACTGAGTATGAGCTCTACTCGTGCATCAAACTCCTAAAAACCAAAGTTTGCCATTGTGTCCACTATAAATTCCTATGCATGGTATTTGTAAGCCATTCCAAAGTAAATTTTCCTGTACTACCTTTCAAAACTTTCAACTACTTCTCGTTTTGTGCCACTGTTTTTAGCTCATGGGGACGTAGTGGTCGGATTTGCTATCTTCCATATTGCTTATTCCAAAAAGAAAAAAAGAAAGAAAAAGAAAGAAAAAGGCACTCCTCCATGGTATGTGAATGTTGGTGGGCACCCGATGGAATCGGTTAGCCATGGTTTGAGAAAGGAAAAAAGGTGGGGAGGAGTGCCAAGCTTTATAAAAGAGCACAAAAGTGCCAATCTCTCTCTCAAAAACTTGCTTCACTTTTGTATGGAAGATAGTAAGAACCCCATTGCTAGTCGTTGACAAAAGCAACCACCTATCAAAACTCAAGTTTTATCTCTCTGTTTTACAAATGAAAAGCTCTAGCACATGTTTAATCACTGCTTCCCTCCGCGAAAGGCCCTTCTTTTACTTTTATGTTGAGTCTCCACCTTCTATCTTTATGCACCGTCTAAGAGAGCATAGTTGTCATTCTGAGTATAATGTGCATTGTCCCAAAGTTTTCATTGATTGATTCACGATCATGGTTTCACTTGTTCTTAAATTATTTGTATCTAGTCGCCCTCTTAAACTTGAAGGTGTCCTATGCATTTATGTTTTGCTCTCCATGAAGGACAAGCTGAAAACCATTTGTATGTTTTTCCTTATGATTTGAACACACATTTGACTTTCATTGTTTCATTTTCATGATCTTTTGTTTATGTTCTTTTTCATGTTATAATATGATTACTAAGTTTCTTATTGTCAAGATTATGTCTTTCATGCCCATGTTTTAAGTTCTTTGATCTCAGCACTCAATGCTTACATTGATGATCAAGATTGTGTAGGTGCATGTCACCTCAAAAATTATTTCTTTTGTTATCACTTACCTACTCGAGGACGAGCAGGAGTTAAGCTTGGGGATGCTGATACGTCTCAAACGTATCGATAATTTTTGATGCTCCATGCTTGTTTTTACACCATTTGCCTTGTGTTTCGTTACACTTCGTGGCGTTTTTATGCGATTTCTGGAACTAACCTATTGACAAGATGCCACAGTGCCAGTTCCCTGTTTTCTGCTGTTTTTGTGTTTCAGAAAAGCTACATAGGAAATATTCTCGGAATTGGACAAAAAAAGTTCCAGAAGTCTTATTTTTCCCGGAAGCTTCCCGAAGACCGAAAGAGAGCCGGAGGGGGGCCAGAGGCCGCCCTCACACATAGGGGGCGCGGCCCAGCCCCTGGCCGCGCCCACCTAGTGTGAGGAGCCCATGGCAGCCCCCTGACGACGCCCCTTCGCCTATATAAAGCCTCGGGATGAAAAACCCTAAAAGGGTCGGCAATTTTCCAGAAAGAGTTCCGTAGCTCCGCCGCCACCGCCGACGAATTTCGGGGGACAGAAGTCTCTATTCCGGCACCCTGCCGGGACGGGGAAGTGCCCCCGGAGCCATCTCCATCGGTCTCCATTGCCGTCTCCACCGTCTCCATCGACCTCACCGCCGTCTCTATCAACCTTGCTGTCTCCTATGATGAGAGGGAGTAGTTCACCCCCGGGGCTGAGGGCTCTATCGGTAGCTATGTGGTTCACCTCTCTCTCCCATGATGTGATCTTTATGTGATCGTGAGCTTTGTATCATGTTGAATAAGTATATGTTACTCTTCTTCATTATGTGTACTATAGTGTGTTATTAAAGTAATCTATTCCTCCTGCCATGGTGTAACGGTGACAGTGTGTGCATCATGGTGGTACTTGGTCTAGGCTACGATTGTGATCTATTATGGATTATGAGAATAATTATCACTATGATAGTATTGAAGTGATCTATTCCTCCTTTCATGGTGTAATGTTAACAGTGTGTGCACCGTGTTAGTACTTGGTCTAAGTTGCAATAGTATTTATCTTGAGTTATGATTTGATTTGGATATCTCTATGAGCGGTGTTTGTCAAGTACTTGATGAACTTTAAGGGGTGCTTCTATAGCCACTACGCAATGATTAGTGTTATTCAATAGGAGAGTAATTCAGAGTAGCATAGTGAAGAGAAGTTATTTATTTGTTCAATTATGTTATATTTGTTGGGAGTGTGTCCACTAGTGAAAGTATGATCCCTAGGCCTTATTTCCAAGCTTTGCACACCGCTTACTTGCTGTTTTGTTACTTGTTTGCTTGCTGCCATTTTTATTCCAGATCGTATTTACTACTTATAATTATCCATACCACTTGTATTTCACTATCTCTTCGCCGAACTAGTGCACCTATACATCTGACAAGTGTATTGGGTGTGTTGGGGACACAAGAGACTTTATGTATCGTAATTGCAGGGTTGCTTGAGAGGGATAGCTTTGATCTCTTCCTCCCTGAGTTCGATAAACCTTGGGTGATCCACTTATGGGAAACTTGCTACTGCTCTACAAACCTCTGCACTTGGAGGCCCAACACTGTCTACAAGAACAGAAGCGTGTGTAGACATCAGACTCCATCTCCTCTAACAGTGTTGGGGAAAGGGTTGGGAAATCTCCCGTGGCGGAGCTTCTCGAAGATGTCGTTGGTGCTCACGCCCTACGGCATCTTCGGAAGCTCCGCCTCGAAATTTTTTTCCTGCAAGCCCGTGAAAGACTCCATCTCCTGTAACAGTGCTGGGGAAAGGGTTGGAAAATCTCCCTTGGCGGAGCTTCTCGAAGATGTCGTTGGTGCTCACGCCCTACGGCATCTTCGGAAGCTCCGCCTCGGAAAAATTCCCTGCAAGCCCGTGAAAGACTCCATCTCCTCTAACAGTGTTGGGGAATGGGTTGGGAAATCTCCCATGGCAGAGCTTCTCGAAGATGTCGTTGGTACTCACGCCCTACGACATCTAGAAACGGCGGGCATGAAGATTCATAGCCCGGAGTTGAGTCTCGCTAGACTTGAGATGGATCTCTCATAAAACAACATATTGTGGACCTAAAAATTATTTTTACAAAAAATCATGAGCATTATATCATATACATGTAGTTCAAACCTAGCGAGCCTCCTGCCGAATCGACATGAATTTGTCTTTTTCATGAGGTGTGGACGGAAAGGTTTCAGATGCACCGGCTGGGGATTTTTCCATCTAAGGTGGTCTAGTATTTTTGTAAAATTTTTGATATCAATGTGAAACTTTAATTTGGTGGTTGCTTCACAAAAAAAACTTTTTTTGGCATCTAAAAAATGGAAAATGGTTTTTTCGTGCGATGAAAAGGTAAACTTCCTTCTGCAACATTGTAAGCAATCCCAAGATGCACATGTGTGCACAATATGGGCACATTATCACAAACTATGTCTTGATTCTAGCCATAACATTGCTCATTTGGCCTAAAAGCCATGAAACATCGAACATGATAGCTCATTTTGTGAAGGGTTTTTTGTGATGTTTGCAATTTTCCAAGTTTAATATTTTTCCTTGTAACTATAACACATAATATAACACCATGCAAAGGTTTCACGTTGTTTGGATTATTTTTTAAATTCTTATACCCGTTTGAAATTATATTCAAAACGGTGGGCATGAAGATTCATAGCCCGGGGTTGAGTCTCGCTAGACTTGCGGTGGATCTCTGATAAAACAACACATTGTGAACCTAAAAATGATTTTTACAAAAAAATCATGAGCATTATATCATATACATGTAGTTCAAACCTAGCGGGCCTCCACCGATTATAAAATGTTTGCAAGCCTACTAATTTTAACAAAATAAATTTTAGCATTTCTATGTGTAAATATTTAATAGATATTTTTCTAATAAACATTTTGATATGCTATATGTATTATTCTAATTTTTATTTATTTTATAACATTTTATGGAATGTTGATCATAGCTTCAATAAGAAATAAGGCGGGAACAACCAAAAAGTTTAAAAACATTTCAAATGCCCCTTTAGCACCGGTTCGTGGCTCAAACCGGTGCTAAAGGGGGTGGCGGTGCAGTGCCCAGCCAAAAGCACCTTTAGCACCGGTTGCTGGCATGAACCGGTGCTAAAGGTAGGACCTTTAGCACCGGTTGGTGGCTTCAACCGGTGCTAAAGCTCCCTGCTTCATAACGCCCATCTCCTTCCTCCCCCCGCATCGGCAAAACGGCTAAGGATTTCACGCTGGGAGCACAGACGACGCCGACAGGCTGCCAAAATTTCGCGCCGCCGCCGCCATCGACGCCAGCCGCCGCCCGAGAGCTCGCTCGCGCCGTGCTCGCCCGCCCGCGCCAGCCGCCGCCCGTCCATCGCCTGTGCTAGCAGCCACCGACGGACGCGCACGCCAACCGCCGCCGGCCCGAGAGCTCGCCGGCCCGCCGACCGCCTCCGGCCGTTTGCTCGCCAGTGCCCGCCGCCTCCTGTGCTCGCCAGCGCTCCCGCTGCGACGCCCACCGCCTCTTGTGCCCGGCCGCGCACCCTGACGATCGCCGTCCCCGTGCGTGTGCTCGCGCCGCCGCCCGATCCCCTGCAGGTAATTAGTTTAATTTACTAATTTTTTTAGATGTAGTGTTAATAATTATAGTTAGGGTTAATTAGTTAGGATTTTGCTTAGGATTTAGGGTTAGGGTTCCTTAGTTAGGATTTTTCTTAGGATTTTTTTTTAGTTAGGGTTAGTGTTCCTTAATTAGTAATATAAATAGAAATAGAAATAGGATTTTATTTATAGTTTGGATTAATTATAATTAGGATTTTGTTTATAGTTAGGTTTAATTAGTTAGGATTTTGCTTTGTTAGGATTTTGGGTTAGTTATTTTGAGTTATTAATTTCTATCATATATAATTTTTAGTTAGGGTTAGGGTCCCTTAATTAATTTAGAGAAATACAAATATGATTTTTTAGTTAGGGTTAGGGTTCTGCTATAAAATGGGGGGCGTTGGCCGAGCGCCGGCGCGGTGGGGAGGGAAGACCTACTCTTCCCCCACCGCGCCAGCGCCCGGCCAACGCCCCCTTTTTTTTGGTCTCGGTATCGGCATTACAATAATTTGTAATAATTCTTTGCAGAAACTATGGATCTCGGAAGAGACGAATTCCAGGAAGATATTATCGAGGACATCATCCACGATAATGATGATGATGTCACCTCGTTGTTTCTAAACAACTCCGGTGAGGGAGACGAACAAAACCGTAGAGATGGCTTCAATGAGGGAGAAGGTGCTAGAGAGGATGGAGGCACCGGTGAGGGAGAAGGTGCCGAAGAGGATGGAGGCACCGGTGAGGGAGAAGGCGCCGGCTCTGACAAGGGAGAAGTCGATGGCTCCGATAGAACCTTCAATAATGCAAAGTCCGGGGAGGTAGATATGTAATAATAAATTAAGCCTCTGTTGTATAGATGGATTATTTGATTTGTGTATATACATATATTAATGCTCTTTCTTCTTTTAGCCCTCTGGATCGAGCCACTCTTCTGTAAATAGAAGAGGTCCGGCCAGAAGGTTGGAAGAACATGAAAGGTACCGGATAGAAGAAATCGGTGAAGATGGCGAACCGATTGCTCCCGCGGCTCACGCAAGTAAATTTACAAGACAATGCAGAGTTCTTGTTTGGGACAACATTCCGATCACCATTCGAGAATGGAACAAGACAAAGATGGAACCAGTTAAATATGTCCGCAACAGATTGAAGAATATTCTTTGGAAGAAGCTCATGGTTAATTTTACCCTACCAGAGGCGCCAGAGGTGGATCGAACTGAGGTGGATCCAAATGAGGAGGATTCAAATGAGGAGGATTCAGATGACAATGATCGTCATCTGAATATCATAGAGCGGAAAGTCAAGAAGTGGACTCTTTCGAAGATGGCACTACAATTCAACAACTAGAAGAAAAGATTATACAAGGATTTTATCGACAAAAAAAGACTCCGGTGTTCACTGGATAATATGAGAAGATAAAAGACCACTGGGATGCATTCATGGAGTACAAGACTTCAGAGGCAGCTAAGAGAAGGTCAGAAATAAATAAGAAAAATGCTGCTAAAAAGAGTATCACCATACTATGGGGCAAGGAGGCTACAAGTCTGGCAAGCCTAAGTGGAAGAAAATAGTGGACGATCTAATTGCTAAAGGGATCATTCCGGAGACATTGAAATGGAATGATCGGTCAAGGGATTGGTTTTACGGGCATGGAGGGAAGTTGGACTCAGAAGGGAAGTGTGTATATACAAAAAAGCATGATGAAGACCCCCTTCCCATTGATGCCTTTAGAAGTGATACGTCTCCAACGTATCTATAATTTTTGATGCTCCATGCTTGTTTATACACCATTTGCCTACTGTTTCGTTACACTTCGTGGCACTTTTGTGCATTTTCTGGAACTAACCTATTAACAAGTCGCCACAGTGCCAGTTCCTGAAGTGCTACATAGGAAATATTCTCGGAATTGGACGAAACAAGTTCCTGAAGTCTTATTTTTCCCGGAAGCTTCCAGAGATCTGAAGAGGAGTTAGAGGGGGGCCACGAGGGCCCCACACACCAGGGCGGCGCGGTCCAGGCCCTGGCCGCGCCCCCTACGTGTGAGACCGCCTCGGTCCACTCCTGACGATGCCCCTTCGCCTATAAAGACCCCCCGACGGAAAAAAAGCCTAAGTACCCAATCAATTTTCCAGAACACATCGCGATCCGCCGCCGCCGTCGATCCGAAGATCGGGAGGGTCCAGAAGCTCTTCCCGGCACCCTGCCGGAGAGGGGAATCGCCACCGGAGGTCTTCTTCATCGCCATGCTTGCCTCCGGAGCGATGAGTGAGTAGTCTACCTTGGACTATGGGTCCATAGCAGTAGCTAGATGGTTCTCCTCTCCACCATGTGCTTCATGTTTAGATCTCATGAGCTGCCTTACATGATTGAGATCACCGTTATGTAATTCTACATGTTTGGTTTGTTGGGATCCGATGAATATTGGTGTTATGATTGAGTTGCTATACTGAAATATATCTTATGTTATCTCTATGTTGTTTATGATCTTGCATGCTCTCCGTTGTTAGTAGCTATCTTGGCCGAGTAGTTGCTAGTGACTCCAAGAGGGGGTATTTATGCTCGATAGTGGGTTCATACCTCTATTTAACCTGGGTGAGTGACAGAAACCTCTAAGGTTGTAGATGTGCTGTTGCTACTAGGGAGAAAACAACATTCATATGCTCAAGGGCATATGCTTTGTTTACATTACACACTTTGCTTAATGCAATTATCTGTTGTTCGCAACTTAATACTTGTGGAGTTCTCGGATTGATTCGCCACAAGTGGATTATTAGTCATAGATGCAGTTGGATGGCGGTCTATGTATTTTGTTGTAATGCCCAGAGTAAATCGCATAGTGATCTTCTTGACATATCACGTTTATCTTTATTCTATCAATTGCCCAACTGTAATTTGTTCACCCAGCATGTGTTATTTATCTTATGGAGAGACACCACTAGTGAACTGTGGACCCCGGTCCTATTTCCATCATATTGCTATCACCTGTTTACTTTACTCGCACTGTTTACTTTACTTGCATACTTCTACTGTTTTCCACTCGATACGCTCATAACCTTTGTTTCAAGCAAACCGGTGAGATTGACAACCTCATCGCAAGTTGGGAGCAAAGTACTTGGTTGTGTTGTGTGCAAATTCCACATTGCAGCTAGCAAGCAAAGCTTGGACGAGGCGCCATATATAAATTGTCCGAAGCTGTCGCAAACTAGCAAGCATCACCTTCAGTCGTATTGTCTGCTGTTCTCCTGATCGACATACCTTGGTTTCTTAACTGAGGGAAAATCTGCTGCTATATTCATCACACCTTCCTCTTGGGGTTCCCAACGGGCTGGTTATTCACCACGCATCAAGCAACAATTTTCTAGCGCCGTTGCCGGGGAAGAGTGGAAGACCTCTGCAAGGGGAGTTTTTCGCACACACATCCTTTACTTTGTTTTATAGTTTTGCTTTACTTTTATTTGCATCATTTTATATCAAAAACCCAAAAAAATTACAATCCTTGGTAGTTGTTTTACTTATCTACTTTTATTTTTGCTGAAATGGCTAATCCTGAAAACACCAAGTTGTGTGACTTCACTAGCATGAACAATAGTGATTTTATCTGCACTCCTATTGCACCACCTGCTCCTGCTGCAAACTTTTATGAGATTAAGCCTGCTTTATTGAACCTTGTTATGAAAGAGCAATTTTCTGGTGCTAGTACTGAAGATGCTGCAGCTCATCTCAACAATTTTGTTGAGCTATGTGAGATGCAGAAATATAAGGATGTAGAAAGTGATATTATTAAGCTCAAGTTGTTTCTTTTTTCTTTGAGAGGATAAGCTAAGGATTGGTTGCTGTCTTTGACTAAGAATATTATTGATTCATGGGCTAAGTGTAAGGATGCTTTTATTGGTAGATACTATCCTCCTGCTAAGATTATATCTCTGCGTAGCAATACTATGAAGTTTACTCAGTTTGATAATGAACATGTTTTGTCAAGCTTGGGAAAGAATGAAATCTATGACAAAGAATTGCCCCACTCATGGACTGACTACTTGGATGATTGTCCAATCTTTTTACGCAGGACTGAATTTTTCTTCGAGGAACCTACTTGATTCAGCTGCTGGAGGCACTTTTATGTCCCTTACCTTGGGCGCCGCAACAAAGCTACTTGACAACATGATGGTAAATTATTCCGAATGGCACACCGAGAGAGCTCCACAAGGTAAGAAGGTAAATTCTGTTGAGGAAACCTCTTCCTTGAATGATAAGATTGATACCATTATGGCTATGCTTGCTCATGATAGGACTCATGTTGATCCTAATAATGTTCCTTTAGCCTCTTTGGTTGCTCAAGAAGGGCATGTTGATGTGAATTTTATTAGAAACAATAATTTTAACAACAATGCTTATAGGAAAAACTTTGCTAGTAACAATTATAGGCCGTATCCTTCTAGTAATGGTTATGGTAACTCCTCCAACAACACTAGGGCCGCGCCCTCCGAGCTTGAGGTAATGCTCAGGGACTTCATCGGTAAGCAAACTGCTTTTAACAAGTCTGTTGAGGAAAAGTTAGGCAAAATTGATATTCTTGCTTCTAAAGTTGATAGCCTTGCTCATGATGTTGACCTTCTGAAATTAAAAGCGTTGCCTAATGATGTGAAAGAGAACAATGTTTTTGCTACTGCTAATGCTATTCAAGTCAGAATTGATGAAAATATTAGATTGTTAGCGGAATTGCATGCCAGGTGGGAAAGAGAAGATGAGATAGCTAGAGAGATGAAGGTATGTACCATTACTACCTCTAATGATGTTGCTCCTAATGCTAGCAATCCTCTTACTTTTATTGGTGTAGAGAAAACTCCCACTCCTTATGTTAAGAAGCCTAAAACTGCCAAAACTTTTTCTCAAAAGAGTGCTGAAATTTTTCGGAGTGTAGGAGATGATTAGCTCTATTTCCTTTAATGATTTTGATGTTGATTGCTGCAATATATCTGAAGTTATTTTGTTCTTGCAAAAGCTTGCTTTGACTCCCAATGCTAGTTCTTTAAATATTGCTTTTACTAAGCATATTACCAATGCTCTCATGAAAATTAGGGATGAAAAGTTGCAGCAAAAAGCTTCTGTTCCCAAGAAGTTAGAAGATGGTTGGGAACCCATCATTGATATGCATGTTAATGGTTTTGATTGCCATGCTTTATGTGATCTAGGTGCTAGTATTTCTATCATGCCTAGAAAGATTTATGACATGCTTGATTTACCACCTCTTGAAAAGTGTTATTATGATGTTCCTATTGCTGATGTTGCTAAGAAGAAACCTTTGGGAAGGATTAATGATGTTCTTATTGTGGTAAACAATAACATTGTTCCCGTTGATTTTCTTATTATGGACGTTGAATGCCATGCTTCATGTCCTATTATTTTGGGAAGACCCTTTCTTCGAACTGTAGGTGCCATCATTGATATGAGGGAAGGCACTATCAAATATCAATTCCCACTCAAGAAAGGTATGGAACACTTCCCTAGGAAAAGGAAGAAATTACTTTTTGACTCTATTCTTAGAGCAAATTATGAGCTTGATGCTTCATCACTTGATGTTACTTGATTCGCAATTTTCTGCGCGTAGCTCAAAGGCGTTAAAGAAAAGCACTCTTGGGAGATAACCCAATGTTTTATTTTCAGTACTTTTTCTTTTATTTGAGTCTTGGAAGTCATTACTACTGTAATGACCACTCCTTATCCTTTTTATTTTATTGTTGTGCCAAGAGAAGCCTCTAATTCGAGTGAGGTAAAGATTTGGGGATGTTGCTGTCCTAAAACTGTTTTCGGTGCTGCACCGTAAACATTCGTATAAATTCTCTGTATATCTTTTGGACCTGCGATTTCTTGTGCATATGCCCCAGGTTATATCCAAACTTTTGTTAGTTGAACACTTTTTGATTTGAGCAACAGAAAACCCCTCAAAAATTTGGCCCTTGTCAGCTGTTCTGTTTTGACAAATTTCTGCCAATATTTGTGTTTGCCGCTTTATCGCTTTATTTTGAGTTCTTTTGATCACGAAACATTTGGGGAAGTTGCTACAGTAGTATATTCTATATATGTGGTGGTTTTGGGTTGAAACCTGAAGCAAAAAGAGGTTGATTATATGTTATGCTACACTAATGTTGCTAATAGAATTGTGTTTAGTTTTGTATGAAGGAAGTTTTCAAGTGTAGGGATTGGAGAATGATGAGATGAGTTGAAGAATGGACAAAAGCTCAAGCTTGGGGATTCCCATGCATCACCCCAAGAAATATCCAAGAAGTACAAGCGTCAAAGCTTGGGGATGCCCCCGAGGCACCCCTTCTTCATCGGCAAAAATCAGGTCACCTTTCAAGACACTATATTTTTATTGCTTCATGCACTATGTGTTTTTCTTGGAGTGTCAGTTGTTTTAGTTTTCTTAGTTAGTTTAGTTTGTTTGCTGCAATAAATGGTTGGACCCCAACAAATTTCCTTTGGAGGAGATGTACTCGTTTTCATTTGCCAAGAACGCTCTAGTTTTTATTCTTATCAAAAACCGAGTGTTCTTCTTTTTCCGCTACTACTTTTGGTTTTCGTTTTCGCCTTGATTTGCGTTCAGACCTTGTCATATCTTTTCATCAAGGTGTATTTTTGCCTCTGATCTTTATTGGTTTTCATCAAAACAGGTGTCTTTAAAAATTTCAAATGGTGTTGGAAAAGAGAAAAAGCTTTATGCAAAAAAGTGGTACAAGAAGGAGCTTGTGTAGACTGCGGCTTAGGCTTTTTCATGTCGTGCTTGATGTCTTTTTGATAGTATGCTTAGTGGTTTTGTTGTAGCATGACTTGTCTCAAATAACTGAGATTGCTTAATGAGCCTTTGAAAAAATCATGCGTTGTTTTTATCGTTTGGAGCATTATTTTGGTTTTCTCCTTGATGCTTTATTTGGGTTGACTTGGCGCATGCTCACACATGTTAGACTCATACAAAGTCGCCAATAGCCTCTATGATCATTTAGTTTTTGACTTTTGATGCCATCTTGTGCTTCTTTTAATGTCGCTTTGTCGCTTTGCATGATTATGGCCATTATTGCTCTCTTAGTTGGTCGCTCCCAGTCTTTTGCTAGCCCTCGCCTTGTACCGAGTATGAGCTCTACTCGTGCATCCAACTCCTAAAAGCCAAAGTTTTCCATTGTGTCCACCATACATACCTACTAGCAATTTGCTATTCCAAGTAAATTTGACTTGCTTTTATCTTCTCTTCAAATTAAACTCTTACCAGTGTTATGCAAAAATTGGTCAGTAAAGCTCTCACGAACCGGAAGGCACACTTTACTTTTTCCTGTTCTCAAAAATTTGACATTGTGGTCTCTTATGTTGAGTTGTTATGCTTGCAAGTTGTAAGTTGGATTCTGGCCCAACCATGCTGTCATGGGGCAAGCTTTCAACATTGCACTTCTTATTTGAGTTGATATCGTGATCTTTTGTTTATGGATGCCCACGGTGTGAAATGAATTGGGAATCTTGTGGGGATCATGGAGTTTGTATATGTGTTAGGGAAACGCCTAGGCCGCCAATCTAAGCCATGCATAATTCATGGTGGAAATTTGCAACATACCCAAGGTGGACATTCGACGACGCATCTCAAAATAAAAAGCTATACAATTGGTAAATAAAGAGATGTCGAGGTGTTCATTGTCTGCTTGTCCTGTCATTTTGATGTGGGCTTGTTCCATGTCATCGGGAACGGAGGTACCCCGTTGGCGGTTTTCGATGATACATATATACTTACAATGACAAGAGCCTTGCTTGGGACTCTAAGTTGAGTAGCATGAGGTTTGGGTACTCGTATTCATGGGACACGAGGTTTTCAACTTATGATTTATCAAGCATATGCATCATAATTGTTCTCGCATTAACTCTAACCATTCAAGATGCTTATGATGGGGGCAATGAGAGCTCAAAGTGGTAAGTAACATAATTTTTGAAGGTTATAAAACTTGCAATCACTGCTTCCCTCCGCGAAGGGCCTTTTTTTTACTTTTTTGTTGAGTCACCACCTTCTTTCTTTATGCATCATAAGAGAGAAAAGTTGTCATTCTTAGTATAATGTGCATTGTCCCAAAGTTTTCACTGATTGATTCATATTGTTGGTTTCACTTGTTCTTAAATTATTTGTATCTAGTCGCCCTCTTAAACTTGAAGGTGTCCTATGCATTTATGTTTTGCTCTCTTTGAAGGACAAGCTGAAAACCATTTGTATGTTTTTCCTTATGATTTGAACACACGTTTGACTTTCATTGTTTCATTTTCATGATCTTTTGTTTGTGTTCATTTGCATGTTATAACATGGTTGCTAAGTTCTTATTGTCATGATTATATCTTTCATGCCCATGTTTTAAGTTCTTATGATCCCAGCTCAGAAATGCTTACATATATGATCAAGATTGTGTAGGTGCATGTCACCTCAAAAATTATTCTTTTGTTATCACTTACCTACTCGAGGACGAGCAGGAGTTAAGCTTGGGGATGCTTGATATGTCTCCAACGTATCTATAATTTTTGATGCTCCATGCTTGTTTATACACCATTTGCCTACTGCTTCGTTACACTTCGTGGCACTTTTGTGCATTTTCCGGAACTAACCTATTAACAAGTCGCCACAGTGCCAGTTCCCTGTTTTCTGCCGTTTTTGTGTTTCAGAAGTGCTACACCGGAAATATTCTTGGAATTGGACGAAACAAGTTCCTGAAGTCTTATTTTTCCCGGTAGCTTCCAGAGATCCAAAGAGGAGTTGGAGGG
Organism: Dactylis glomerata; assembly: GCA_007115705.1. Classification (NCBI taxonomy): domain Eukaryota; kingdom Viridiplantae; phylum Streptophyta; class Magnoliopsida; order Poales; family Poaceae; genus Dactylis; species Dactylis glomerata. The sequence continues at coordinate 1,976,293 of QXEO01000472.1, read as the reverse complement.
GGGCCACGAGGGCCCCACACACCAGGGCAGCGCGGCCCAGGCCCTGGCTGCGCCCCCTACGTGTGAGACCGCCTCGGTCCACTCCTGACGATGCCCCTTCGCCTATAAAGACCCCCCGACGGAAAAAACCTAAGTACCCGATCAATTTTCCAGAACACATCGCGATCCGCCGCCGCCGTCGACTCGAAGATCGGGAGGGTCCAGAAGCTCTTCCCGGCACCCTGCCGGAGAGGGGAATCGCCACCGGAGGTCTTCTTCATCGCCATGCTTGCCTCCGGAGCGATGAGTGAGTAGTCTACCTTGGACTATGGGTCCATAGCAGTAGCTAGATGGTTGTCCTCTCCACCATGTGCTTCATGTTTAGATCTCATGAGCTGCCCTACATGATTGAGATCACCGTTATGTAATTCTACATGTTTGGTTTGTTGGGATCCGATGAATATTTTTGTTATGATTGAGTTGCTATAATGAAATATATCTTATGTTATCTCTATGTTGTTTATGATCTTGCATGCTCTCCGTTGTTAGTAGCTATCTTGGCCGAGTAGTTGCTAGTGACTCCAAGAGGGGGTATTTATGCTCGATAGTGGGTTCATGCCTCTATTTAACCTGGGGGAGTGACAGAAACCTCTAAGGTTGTAGATGTGCTATTGCTACTAGGGAGAAAACAACATTCATATGCTCAAGGGCATATGATTTGTTTACATTACACACTTTGCTTAATGCAATTATCTGTTGTTCGCAACTTAATACTTGTGGAGTTCTCGGATTGATTCGCCACAAGTGGATTATTAGTCATAGATGCAGTTGGATGGCGGTCTATGTATTTTGTTGTAATGCCGAGAGTAAATCGCATAGTGATCTTCTTGACATATCACGTTTATCTTTATTCTATCAATTGCCCAACTGTAATTTGTTTACCCAGCATGTGTTATTTATCTTATGGAGAGACACCACTAGTGAACTGTGGACCCCGGTCCTATTTCCATCATATTGCTATCACCTGTTTACTTTACTCACACTGTTTACTTTACTCGCATACTTCTACTGTTTTCCACTCGATACGCTCATAACCTTTGTTTCAAGCAAACCGGTGAGATTGACAACCTCATCGCAAGTTGGGAGCAAAGTACTTGGTTGTGTTGTGTGCACGTTCCGTGTTGCAGCTAGCAAGCAAAGCTTGGACGAGGCGCCATATATAAATTGTCCAAAGCTGTCGCAAACTAGCAAGCATCACCTTCAGTCGTATTGTCTGCTCTTCTCCTGATCGACATACCTTGGTTTCTTAACTGAGGGAAAATCTGCTGCTATATTCATCACACCTTCCTCTTGGGGTTCCCAACGGGCTGGTAATTCACCACGCATCAAGCAAGAAGCGCATCAAAGGATGTTGAAGAGGGAAGGTTCCATCCCGAAAGAGAGAAGGACGAGCTCACACGCGCCCTTGGGAATGATGAACACCCAGGACGAACACGAACCACACCAGGCTCCAAACCGTGGAAACTCGGGTTTCCCATGGAAAGGAAGAAATTTCTCGATAGAAGCCGTCAGAGAAGAAAGGAAAGGGAGGCAGACCGCATGTCTCACATAGAACAAGAGCGGCAATCAGACTTGTTAAATCGGATAAGCCAGCAAGGAACCGCCGAATCTCAGCCACAGATAGAAGCCGAACATGATGCTACCAGCCCACCATCTCAGCGGAAAAGCAGCGTGGCTTCCACGGACCTCCCAGAGGATGATGATGAACCGGCGATCCACTACCCAGTGGATGATATCACAGAGTCGACATCTTGCGAGCTACATGTGAAGGCCGTGAACATAACCATGAAGGTGGCGGTCGGCTATGCCTTACCCATTGGACCTGATTCAACTTATCATTGTCGTCCGATTCCACATGGCTACGCTGTTGCCGGGGTGGATGAAGTTATGGGCGGATTTGGGCAGCTGAAGCTTGACCACCCTGCGGGTGAAGGGGATTTATACGAGCTGGTAGAAGCCAAGAAGACCACCGTTCTATGGCTAAAGGAATTAATCGTGCTTCCAAATTGGACGCCAAGGTCTCCAGCACATCACCCTTCTCCACCGCCACGTCAGCCTTCTCCGCCATCTCCGCGTCAGCCTTCTCCGCCATCTCCGCCGCATCAGCCTTCTCCGCCATCTCCGCGTCAGCCTTCTCCGGCATCTCCGCCGCATCAGCCTTCTCCAGCATACCAGCCTTCGCCAGCTAGTGAGCTGTCTCCGCCACCTCAGCCCACTGAGGCTCAGAGCCAAAAGCGGAAGCGTACCATCGCCGCTCCATCGATGAGTCGTAATCGATCACCGATCCGTCGACAGGAGCCCCTCCCAAGCGTACCTAAGGTTCCTCCCAAGAGACCTTACGACTATACTCCGGAGGAAAATGCGGCGAAAGTAAAAGAGAAATCAAAGAACTTCTTTGAAAAGTTGAAGAGAAAGAAGACCGAGCAGTCCACCGAGCAGCCTCCTCTAGATCCAAAAGTGTTAAAAATGTTGAAGAACCTTTGATACGTCTCCAACGTATCTATAATTTTTGATGCTCAGTGCTTGTTTATACACCATTTGCCTACTATTTCATTACACTTCATGGCACTTTTGTGCATTTTCCGGAACTAACCTATTAACAAGTCGCCACAGTGCGAGTTCCCTGTTTTCTGCTGTTTTTGTGTTTCAGAAGTGATACACAGGAAATATTCTTGGAATTGGACGAAACAAGTTTTTGAAGTCTTATTTTTCCCAGAAGCTTCCAGAGATCCGAAGAGGAGTTGGAGGGGGGCCACGAGGGCCCCACACACCAGGGCGGCGCGGCCAGGGGCCTGGCCGCGCCCCCTATGTGTGAGAGCCCCTCGGGCCACCTCTGACGATGCTCCTTCGCCTATAAAGACCCCCCGACGGAAAAAACCTAAGTACCCGATCAATTTTCCAGAACACATCGCGATCCGCCGGCGCCGTCGACCCAAAGATCGGGAGGGTCCAGAAGCTCTTCCCGGCACCCTGCCGGAGAGGGGAATCGCCACCGGAGGTCTTCTTCATCGCCATGCTTGCCTCCGGAGCGATGAGTGAGTAGTCTACCTTGGACTATGGGTCCATAGCAGTAGCTAGATGGTTGTCTCCTCCACCATGTGCTTCATGTTTAGATCTCATGAGCTGCCCTACATGATTGAGATCACCGTTATGTAATTCTACATGTTTGGTTTGTTGGGATCCGATGAATATTGGTGTTATGATTGAGTTGCTATACTGAATTATATCTTATGTTATCTCTATGTTGTTTATGATCTTGCATGCTCTCCGTTGTTAGTAGCTATCTTGGCCGAGTAGTTGCTAGTGACTCCAAGAGGGGGTATTTATGCTCGATAGTGGGTTCATGCCTCTATTTAATCTGGGGGAGTGACAGAAACCTCTAAGGTTGTAGATGTGCTGTTGCTACTAGGGAGAAAACAACATTCATATGCTCAAGGGCATATGCTTTGTTTACATTACACACTTTGCTTAATGCAATTATCTGTTGTTCGCAACTTAATACTTGTGGAGTTCTCGGATTGATTCGCCACAAGTGGATTATTAGTCATAGATGCAGTTGGATGGTGGTCTATGTATTTTGGTGTAATGCCCAGAGTAAATCGCATAGTGATCTTCTTGACATATCACGTTTATCTTTATTCTATCAATTGCCCAACTGTAATTTGTTTACCCAGCATGTGTTATTTATCTTATGGAGAGACACCACTAGTGAACTTTGGACCCCGGTCCTATTTCCATCATATTGCTATCACCTGTTTACTTTACTCGCATACTTCTACTGTTTTCCACTCGATACGCTCATACCCTTTGTTTCAAGCAAACCGGTGAGATTGACAACCTCATCGCAAGTTGGGAACAAAGTACTTGGTTGTGTGTGTGCAGGTTCCACGTTGCTACTGGCCGAAGACGAGTCAACAAGTATCGTTAAATGGCGCCCTTGTTGGAGTGTTATTAAGCCGGTCCGCATCACCTTCAGTCGCATTGTCTGCTCTTCTCCTGAACGATAAACCTTGGTTTCTTAACTGAGGGAAAACTTGCTGCTATCTTCATCAAACCTTCTCTTGGGGTTCCCAACTGGCCGGTTATTTATCATTAACTCGGTAGCATCAAGCTCTTTCTGGCGCCGTTGCCGGGGAAGAGTGGAAGACCTCTGCAAGGGGAGTTTTTCGCACATACATCCTTTACTTTGTTTTATTGTTTTGCTTTACTTTATTTTTACCTGCATCGTTTTATATCAAAAACCCAAAAAAAATAGAATCCTTGGTAGTTGTTTTTACTTGTCTACTTTTAGTTTTACTTAAATGGCTACTCCTGAAAACACCAAGTTGTGTGACTTTACTAGCACGAACAATAGTGATTTTATCTGTACTCCTATTGCACCACCTGCTCCTGCTGCAAACTTTTATGAGATTAAGCCTGCTTTGTTGAACCTTGTTATGAAAGAGCAATTTTCTGGTGCTAGTACTGAAGATGCTACAGCTCATCTCAACAATTTTGTTGAGCTATGTGAGATGCAGAAATATAAGGATGTAGAAAGTGATATTATTAAGCTCAAGTTATTTCCTTTTTCCTTGAGAGGAAAAGCTAAGGATTGGTTGATGTCTTTGACTAAGAATAGTATTGATTCATGGGCTAAGTGTAAGGATGCTTTTATTGGTAGATACTATCCTCCTGCTAAGATTATATCCTTCCGTAGCAATATTATGAAGTTTACTCAATTTGATAATGAACATGTTGCTCAAGCTTGGGAAAGAATGAAATCTATGATAAAGAATTGCCCCACTCATGGACTGACTACTTGGATGATTGTCCAAACTTTTTATGCAGGACTGAATTTTTCTTCGAGGAACCTACTTGATTCAGCTGCTGGAGGCACTTTTATGTCCCTTACCTTGGGCGCCGCAACAAAGCTACTCGACAACATGATGGTAAATTATTCCGAATGGCACACCGAGAGAGCTCCACAAGGTAGGAAGGTAAATTCTATTGAGGAAAGCTCTTCCTTGAATGATAAGATTGATACCATTATGGCTATGCTTGCTAATGATAGGACTCATGTTGATCCTAATAATGTTCCTTTAGCCTCTTTGGTTGCTCAAGAAGAGCATGTTGATGTGAATTTCATTAGAAACAATAATTTTAACAACAATGCTTATAGGAACAATTTTGCTAGTAATAATTATAGGCCGTATCCTTCTACCAATGGTAATGGTTATGGTAACTCTTATGGTAACTCCTCCAACAACACTAGGGCTGCGCCCTCCGAGCTTGAGGTAATGCTCAAGGACTTCATCGGTAAGCAAACTGCTTTTAACAAGTCTGTTGAGGAAAAGTTAGGCAAAATTGATATTCTTGCTTCTAAAGTTGATAGCCTTGCTCATGATGTTGAACTTCTGAAATTAAAAGTGTTGCCTAATGATGTGAAAGAGAACAATGTTTTTGCTACTGCTAATGCTATTCAAGTTGGAATTGATGAAAATCTTAGATTGTTAGCAGAATTGCATGCCAGGTGGGAAAGAGAAGATGAGATGGCTAGAGAGATGAAGGTATGTACCATTACTACCTCTAATGATGTTGCTCCTAATGCTAGCAATCCTCTTACTTTGATTGGTGTAGAGAAAACTCCCACTCCTTGTGTTAAGAAGCCTAAAACTGCCAAAACTTTTTCTCAAAAGAGTGCTGAAATTTTTTGGAGTGTAGGAGATGATAGCTCTACTTCTTTTAATGATTTTGATGTTGATGGCTGCAATATATCTGAAGTTATTTCGTTCTTGCAAAAGCTTGCTTTGACTCCCAATGCTAGTTCTTTAAATGTTGCTTTTACTAAGCATATTACCAATGCTCTCATGAAAATTAGGGATGAAAAGTTGCAGCAAAAAGCTTCTGTTCCCAAGAAGTTAGAAGATGGTTGGGAACCCATCATTGATATGCATGTTAATGGTTTTGATTGCCATGCTTTATGTGATCTAGGTGCTAGTATTTCCATCATGCCTAGAAAGATTTATGACATGCTTGATTTACCACCTCTTGAAAAATGTTATTATGATGTTCCTATTGCTGATGTTGCTAAGAAGAAACCTTTGGGAAGGATTAATGATGTTCTTATTGTGGTTAACAATAACCTTGTTCCCGTTGATTTTCTCGTTATGGACGTTGAATGCCATGCTTCATGTCCTATTATTTTGGGAAGACCCTTTCTTCGAACTGTAGGTGCCATCATTGATATGAGGGAAGGCACTATCAAATATCAATTTCCACTCAAGAAAGGTATGGAACACTTCCCTAGGAAAAGGAAGAAATTACTTTTTGACTCTATTCTTAGAGCAAATTATGAGCTTGATGCTTCATCTCTTGATGTTACTTGATTCGCAATTTTCTGCGCCTAGCTCAAAGGCGTTAAAGAAAAGCACTCTTGGGAGATAACCCAATGTTTTATTTCCAGTACTTTTTCTTTTATTTGAGTCTTGGAAGTCATTACTACTGTAATGACCGCTCCTTATCCTTTTTATTTTATTGTTGTGCCAAGAGAAGCCTCTAATTCGAGTGAGGTAAAGATTTGGGGATGTTGCTGTCCTGAAACTGTTTTCGGTGCTGCACCGTAAAAATTCGTATAAATTCTCTGTATATCTTTTGGACCTGCGATTTCTTGTGCATATGCCCCAGGTTATATCCAAACTTTCGTCAGTTGAACACTTTTTGATTTGAGCAACAGAAAACCCCTCAAAAATTCGACCTTTGTCAGCTGTTCTGTTTTGACAGATTTCTGCCAATATTTGTGTTTGCCGCTTTATCGCTTTCTTTTTGAGTTCTTTTGATCATGGAACTTTTGGGGAAGTTGCTACAGTAGTATATACTTTATATGTGGTGGTTTTGGGTTGAAACCTGAAGCAAAAAGAGGTTGATTATATGTTATGCTTGCACTAATGTTGCTAATAGAATTGTGTTTAGTTTTGTATGAAGGAAGTTTTCAAGTGTAGGGATTGGAGAATGATGAGATGAGTTGAAGAATGGACAAAAGCTCAAGCTTGGGGATGCCCATGCATCACCCTAAGAAATATCCAAGAAGTACAAGCGTCAAAGCTTGGGGATGCCCCCGAGGCACCCCTTCTTCATCGGCAAAAATTAGGTCAACTTTCAAGACACTATATTTTTATTGCTTCATGCACTATGTGTTTTTCTTGGAGCGTCAGTTGTTTTAGTTTTCGTTATTAGTTTAGTTTTGTTTGCTGCAATAAATGGTTGGACCCCAACAAATTTCCTTTGGAGGAGATGTACTCGTTTTCATTTGCCAAGAACACTCCGTTTTTCATTCTTACAATTTCATCGAGTGTTCTTCTTTTTCCGCTACTGCTTTTGGTTTTCGTTTTCGCCTTGATTTGCGTTCAGACCTTGTCATATCTTTTCATCAAGGTGTATTTTTGCCTCTGATCTTTATTGGTTTTCATCAAAAGAGGTGTCTTAAAAAATTTCAAATGGTGTTGGAAAAGAGAAAAAGCTTTGTACAAAATAGTGGTACAAGAAGGAGCTTGTGTAGCCTGCGGCTTAGGCTTTTTCATGTCGTGCTTGATGTCTTTTTGATAGTATGCTTAGTGGTTTTTCTGTAGCATTACTTGTCTCAAATAACTGAGATTGCTTAATGAGCCTTTGAAAAAAATCATGCGTTGTTTTTATTGTATGGAAGCATTATTTTGGTTTTCTCCTTGATGCTTTATTTGGGTTGACTTGGCGCATGCTCACACATGTTAGACTCTTACAAAGTCGCCAATAGCCTTTATGATCATTTAGTTTTTGACTTTTGATGCCATCTTATGCTTCTTTTAATGTCGCTTTGTCGCTTTGCATGATTATGGCCATTATTGCTCTCTTAGTTGGTCGCTCCCAGTCTTTTGCTAGCCCTCGCCTTGTACTGAGTATGAGCTCTACTCGTGCATCCAACTCCTAAAAACCAAGTTTTCCAAAGTGTCCAACATACATACCTACTAGCAATTTGCTATTCCAAATAATTTGACTTGCTTTTATTTTCTCTTCAATTAAACTCTTACCAGTGTTATGGGAAAATTGGTCAGTAAAGCTCTCACGAACCGGAAGGCACACTTTACTTTTTCCCGTTCTTAAAAATTTGACATTGTGGTCTCTTATGTTGAGTTGTTATGCTTGCAAGTTGTAAGTTGGATTCTAGCCCATCCATGCTGTCATGGGGCAAGCTTTCAACATTGAACTTCTTATTTGAGTTGATATCGTGATCTTTTGTTTATGGATGCCCGCGGTGTGAAATGAATTGAGAATCTTGTGGGGATCATGGAGTTTGTATATGTGTTAGGGAAACGCCTGGGCCGCCAATCTAAGCCATGCATAATTCATGGTGGAAATTTGCAGCATACCCATGGTGGACATTCGACGACGCATCTCACAATAAAAAGCTAAACAAATGGTAAATAAAAAGAGATGTCGAGGTGTTCATTGTCTGCTTGTCCTGTCATTTTGATGTGGGCTTGTTCCATGTCATCGGGCACGGAGGTACCCCGTTGGCGGTTTTCGATGATACATATATACTTACAATGACAAGAGCCATGCTTGGGACTCTAAGTTGAGTAGCATGAGGTTTGGGTACTCGTATTCACGGGACACGAGGTTTTCAACTTATGATTTGTCAAGCATATGCATCATAATTGTTCTCGCATTAACTCTAACCATTCAAGATGCTTATGATGAGGGCAATGAGAGCTCAAAGCCGGTAAGTAACATAATTTTTGAAGGTTATAAAATTTGCAATCACTACTTCCCTCCGCGAAGGGCCTTTCTTTTACTTTTATGTTGAGTCACCACCTTCTTTCTTTATGCACCATAAGAGAGCAAAGTTGTCATTCTTAGTATAATGTGCATTGTCCCAAAGTTTTCATTGATTGATTCATATTGTTGGTTTCACTTGTTCTCAAATTATTTGTATCTAGTCGCCCTCTTAAACTTGAAGGTGTCCTATGCATTTATGTTTTGCTCTCCATGAAGGACAAGCTGAAAACCATTTGTATGTTTTCCTTATGATTTGAACACACGTTTGACTTTCATTGTTTCATTTTCATGATCTTTTGTTTGTGCTCATTTTCATGTTTACAACATGGTTGCTAAGTTTCTATTGTCAAGATTATATCTTCATGCCCATGTTTTAAGTTCTTATGATCCCAGCTCACAAATGCTTACATATATGATCAAGATTGTGTAGGTGCATGTCACCTCAAAAATTATTCTTTTGTTATCACTTACCTACTCGAGGACGAGCAGGAGTTAAGCTTGGGGATGCTTGATACGTCTCCAACGTATCTATAATTTTTGATGCTCCATGCTTGTTTATACACCATTTGCCTACTGTTTCATTACACTTCGTGGCACTTTTGTGCATTTTCCGGAACTAACCTATTAACAAGTCGCCATAGTGCCAGTTCCTATTTTCTGCTGTTTTTGTGTTTCAGAAGTGATACACATGAAATATTCTCGGAATTGGACGAAACAAGTTCCTGAAGTCTTATTTTTCCTGGAAGCTTCCAGAGATCCGAAGAGGAGTTGGAGGGGGGCCACGAGGGCCCCACACACCATGGCGGCGCGGCCAGGGGCCTGGCCGCGCCTCCTATGTGTGAGAGCCCCTCGGGCCACCTCTGACGATGCCCCTTCGCCTATAAAGACCCCCCGACGAAAAAAACCTAAGTACCCGATCAATTTTCTAGAACACATCGCGATCCACCGCCGCCGTCGACCCGAAGATCGGGAGGGTCCAGAAGCTCTTCCCGGCACCCTGCCGGAGAGGGGAATCGCCACCGGAGGTCTTCTTCATCGCCATGCTTGCCTCCAGAGCAATGAGTGAGTAGTCTACCTTGGACTATGGGTCCATAGCAGTAGCTAGATGGTTGTCTCCTCCACCATGTGCTTCATGTTTAGATCTCATGAGCTGCCCTACATGATTGAGATCACCGTTATGTAATTCTACATGTTTGGTTTGTTGGGATCCGATGAATATTGGTGTTATGATTGAGTTGCTATACTGAATTATATCTTATGTTATCTCTATGTTGTTTATGATCTTGCATGCTCTCCGTTGTTAGTAGCTATCTTGGCCGAGTAGTTGCTAGTGACTCCAAGAGGGGGTATTTATGCTCGATAGTGGGTTCATGCCTCTATTTAATCTGGGGGAGTGACAGAAACCTCTAAGGTTGTAGATGTGCTATTGCTACTAGGGAGAAAACAACATTCATATGCTCAAGGGCATATGCTTTGTTTACATTACACACTTTGCTTAATGCAATTATCTGTTGTTCGCAACTTAATACTTGTGGAGTTCTCGGATTGATTCGCCACAAGTGGATTATTAGTCATAGATGCAGTTGGATGGCGGTCTATGTATTTTGTTGTAATGCCCAGAGTAAATCGCATAGTGATCTTCTTGACATATCACGTTTATCTTTATTCTATCAATTGCCCAACTGTAATTTGTTTACCCAACATGTGTTATTTATCTTATGGAGAGACACCACTAGTGAACTATGGACCCCGGTCCTATTTCCATCATATTGCTATCACCTGTTTACTTTACTCGCACTGTTTACTTTATTCGCATACTTCTACTATTTTCCACTCGATACGCTCATACCCTTTGTTTCAAGCAAACCGGTGAGATTGACAACCTCATCGCAAGTTGGGAACAAAGTACTTGGTTGTGTGTGTGCAGGTTCCACGTTGCTACTGGCCGAAGACGAGTCAACAAGTATCATTAAACGGCGCCCTTGTTGGAGTGTTATTAAGCCGGTCCACATCACCTTCAGTCGCATTGTCTGCTCTTCTCCTGAACGATAAACCTTGGTTTCTTAACTGAGGGAAAACTTGCTACTATCTTCATCAAACCTTCTCTTGGGGTTCCCAACTGGCCGGTTATTTATCATTAACTCGGTAGCATCAACCTTCACCAACCCGAGCCAAGGCTTGCATCAGACTATGACCGCACTATTCTCAAGTCAGATGCAGCAAAGCGGTCGAATGGTAAATCAGTTCCTCAGCTCGGAGAACAGATGAACTCTTGCCCCCCCCCTCCAAGTGTTTCCCGATGTCCAGTATGATTCAGAGATCATAGCACTGTACAAAGAGGAGTCCAAAGCTGCAGGTATGTCTGTTGCTCAATACTTAAGCAAGTGTGATTTCCCCACGGCTGAAGTAGTAGCATACCAATACCGGCACGGGAGCCCTCTCGTCAGACCCGAGGAGATTCCGAATCTACCAACAAGAATGTGAAAATTGCATAAGTGGTACTTGGAAGCCTCACTGCATGGGCAGAACTGGATCATAGTGGGAATTAATGATGAGCATTACTTTCATGGAACCGACGACATAAACATCGAATTTGCTGAATTATTTCAGTTATACAATCATGACGCCCTCGACAAATCGATGATCAGTGCCTATTGTTTGTAAGTATTATTTTTGTAATTAAGTCTTTAGCTCATCTCGTTCATTGCATGCATAATTTTACTCACTATATTATGCAGATTGAAGAAACTCGAATGCAAAAGAGGACAAATCTATGACATTGGGTCCATTGACCCATATACCGTGAACGAGGTAACTCTCCATAACCATATCAAGGACACGGAGAATAACTTGGTACGGACATTAAGGAAACAAGAAACCATGACGAAAATATTATTTCCTTACAACTTCAAATGAGTGTGTTACTGTCTTATACACATTAATATTTTGGTTACTCGATGTTAAGTGTGTGTTATGCGTGTGCGCAGCTATAATTTTATTCTGCTAGTTATTGAACTTGATAGAGGACGAGTACTAGTCATGGACTCGAAACAAAAATCCCTTGAGACATTCGGGGACATGATTGATACACTCCAGCGGTAATTTCAATCATTATGCACGGCACTATATCAGCTACTTTCGTTCATTTCCCGATATCAAGTAATTACTAACTTCTTTATTCATTTTCTTTGCCGGGCAGTGCTTGGAAACGGTTCACGGATAAGGCACCGGGTCCCAGGAAAAAGGAGCTTGAATTTAAAAAAGTACTGGTAAGTACTACTAGCGAGGTCCACGCATCTCTTTGGTTCTAGTTTCAATACCATTATCATCCTTGATTATTATTTTGATTGAACTCTATTCTCGTAAAGTGCTTGAAGCAAGAAGACGGGAATAATTTATGTGGATTCTATGTCTGCGAGTTCATGCGAGAGCATTGATGTGAGAAGAGAAGACTAGAACAACTAGATGTACGTAAATAATATTCACAATTTTATTTTATTACCATCATTTATGTTGAGTTTCTTCATTCATATATATTGATCCCCTTCTTTACATTAGATCGAACTGAAGCGAGATCGTCTTCTAGCAACCGAGCGTATACGAGCAATTCAAGAGGAACTGGCGGGATTCTTACTTGATGAGGTCATATCACCAACCGGTGAATACCATCGGCACTACGAGTTTGGAAAATCATAGCCGAAATTATATTGTATATATGCATGAACGTGTACAATATACCATTATGTAATATGTTCGACCAAGCACGATAAAAGATGACATGTACTAGCTTCGATCTCTATATGTATGACGATATTGTGTAATATGATGGTTTCTTTTATATGTGCATCAACGTGTTTCAAATACCCGAAAAAACCGTATTTCAAATGGCTAGGGTTTAGGGTTTTAGCCAAACGCGGCAGGGGCTACCACGTCGCCAACCTTTAGCACCGGTTCATATTACGAACCGGTGCTAAAGGTCCATCAGCAGGAGCTCGTCTACACGCCCACGTGGAGACCCTTTAGCACCGGTTCGTAATGCAACCGGTGCTAAAGAGTTAGGGCTGTAGTCCCGGATGCGTTGCACCGGTTGCAAAACCGATGCAAAAGGCAGTTACAAACCGGTGCTAATGTCGTGTTTTCCACCAGTGAGACTCCATCTTTACTATCTTATCAACTCAAAAGTCAACTCCACATCATTCTGTGGTATTGTGATGTCTTTTATTGCACTCTAGCGCAATGTCCATCATTGCTACCGAAAGGGTTCTGATAGCGGGAAATATTTGAAGGGTGCTCCGGAGCACGCCCCTTTTCAAAAGAATGCATTAATCCACAAAGAAAAACCGATATTGTAATGCAAATTTCTATGAAGCTTTTTTAAACTATGAAGTTTTTCTTGTGATTCTACGTTTTCTAAAACTATAACTCGTTTGTGTGCTGAGCAAATATAATTGAGTGCTGCTACGTGTACAACATACTCAACATTACACGCCCGATTTGTGTACGACTCTATGATTTTGTGTACACCACTGGATTAGTGTCGTACAAGGATCGTATGCACAATAGTTCTGAATAGAAATAAACCCAACTATTCCCAACCTTTTTACTGAGATCTATAATCAATGAAATCTTTTCACACACACAAAAATACTGACACATGGCTCATCATAATATCCATACACAAGTTTTTTTGAATTTTATATTAGTTTTCTAGTGCTCCCTTGTGTATTTGATGTATACTTTGTGATCCTATTTCTTTTATATTGCTTTGAACTTTGTCAAGAATTGTGGCGGTTTCTCTAATGAAAATCGATGGGAGCCTGTTTGGTAAAAAACTTTGTTGATCCTTTTATAATAAATACCTTGTTGAAGATGTTTCATTAAAAAAAGTTAGTTCACTTAGTATCAGTGACACTAGACATGCATGTACAATTTTCTTAGCCTCATATTTTTTTTAGGGCGCAACGGGGGCGATAGCTCACCTGAACTCAAATTTTCATTAAAAACAGGGATGAAGGAGTTACACAGCGGAACGAGACTAACCTCGTACAGTAGCGACGATTTAGCCTCATATATGAGCACACTTTGCATAATCTTCCTAAATCATGCAGATTTAAGATCTTAATCATCTGTTTTGCGGGCAGGGCACCTAAAACTGTGCTCACTCCGACATGTGGGGCCAGTAGCTTTCCCCTTGCCAAGCCAGCAGCTTGACCAGCTGGTAGGTACTACTCCAGCTAGTAGTACTCCTACGCCGTCCAGCTCTTGGGCAGCAGCGACGTCCGCGACGAAGCGCCGCCGAACATCTGGTCCAGGGCGATCACGACGCCCATGGAAAGGGCTGCGCCCATGCGGTGGTCCGCCACCACCAGCCGGAACACGTCATCGCCCACCGATTCCTTCCGTCGCACTTCCGCCACCGCTGCGGCGCCGCCCCCGCGGGCGTCCCGGACCGCGCAGCTCCGCCGCCCGTACGACCCCTCTACCACGTACGCCGCCGGCTCGGCGGAAGATCCCAACGGCTTGATGTGCGCGAGTGTCTTGTCGGACAAGCGCCGGTGGAGGCCGACGTGGTAGCGCCGCACGGAGAGGAGCGGTTTCGCGCCCGCGGTACCCGCGTCGCCGTCGTACACGACCCAGCGTTCCCCCATGCTGAGGCTGAGCTTGATCTTCCTCCTCACGGTGAGGAGCGGCTTCCCCGCGGCGTCCATGAGCACGATGTCCTCCGCGCGGCGGCGGCTTCCGGAGGAAGAGCCGTAGCGGTCGACGCGGAAGGCGAGGCCGCCGGTGGCGTCGAAGACGGTGAAGCCGTCGCAGTTGAAGAGCAGCGACTTGCGCCACACCGTCAGCACCGTGGGCTGCTCCTCCTCCTCCTCGACGGCCGCTATGCCCCCAGCCGGCGACGCTAGCACGGCGACGTTCGGGTGCACCTTTGCCATAGCTAGCTTGTTATCCTCTCTTCTGTCGGACTAGCTTAATTCGATTAGCTTCGTGCGCGGCGAGGGAGGCTCGATCGATCTGATTGATATGTTTTGCCGTTTGGAGGTGAGAGATATGGAGAATGAAGAAGTGAAGAAATCAGGTAGGCAGGAGGGATTTATATACCAGCTGCTTGTGTGTTGGCCGGGACAGCCATCGAGCCCAGAATAGTCTGGAGTGGAGCACCAGATGCATTGCCTTGTCTAGGTGGAAATACTTGTCAGCTGATCAGAGTTTTCCTTCAGGAACTGATGTGTTTGTCACTCCACAATAATCAACCGAACTGAACAGTAGAATATTATATCCTTAAAGTTGTGCACCTTGTAGACCCCTGCAGAAATAAAAAAAACGAGAATCAACAGAAACTCAAAACGTAGATCGAGATACCCGTAGCCCTTTATTTATAAAGGTTCAAATTCATATATCAAAAAAATTGAAAATTTCGGGAAAAAAATCTATAGGTAGCAATTTTTATGAATACTATAAATGTACAAACTCTCAATACTTTGTATTCTAGGCTATACAAAAATAACAAAATCTGACAAATTATAGTGTTGAAATATGCACTATTCACTATATAAAAGATTTTGTCATTTTTGGATAGCCTATATTACAAAGTATTTCATATTAAGATTATACTCGTTTGTAGTATTCATTATTGGCTAGCTCAATATTTTTATTTTTTATTTTCTCGAAACTTAAAAATATAAATTTTAAATGTTGAAGATAAAGGGTTTCGTGTAGCTCAGTCTAGGTTTGTCCACTCTCAGATAAATCTTCCTTTATTCGTTGACTCTTTCCCATTTGTTGTTGTTACTATATGATATCACAGGCCAGGGATCTAGGAATCAGAATAAATCGTCCTAGATGGGACGGTAGCCGGCCATGCAAAGAATTTATTCGTCGGGCAGCTAGTGTCTACCCGCAACATCTTAATTCAAATACTTTGTAATCTTGTCAAAGTTTAGATTGGTAAAGTGGAACTATGGAAGCGATATGGTTCATATAGTCAGTGGCGGACCTAGAAATTCACTGTGCCCTGAGCCACCTTTAGCAACTGTAGCTAATGTTCCTCTCATAGCCCCCCTACAGTGTATCAACAAGCTTGAGCTTGCCGCCGCGCTCCGGACCATGCCCCTAGTTGCCAGGGGCTGGATCCGCCCCTGCATATAGTGGAATTGTGCGGCAAGGAAAGAATGTTGTATACCTTGCCTCCAAGGGTCCTGAAACTAGTTTATCTCTATTGGAGGAAGTACTATTTCACATCAGCCATTGTTATTCTCTATCTAAATAATTTTTTAGACAGACTCTAATTTTTTCATGTTTAATTTGATCAACTGCAGTAAAACTTTTAAACATTAACTACCACAAACAAAAAAAACTTTATTTACTTAAAACTGTGTGACACACTACAATTGATGATAACCTAACTATTTGTACAAAGAGGATGAGAGATCTAGTGATTATAGACATGGGAAGGATCAGGAAAAAGAGAGAGAATGTGTTTCTTAGAGTTTTTAGCACGAGAAGATATTTTCTCTCCGTCTCTAATAATGAGTGACGACACGTAACATGGATGGAATTGGTGAAACTAGATTTAGCAAGTGATGCTATAATTGCTACCCTTGATTTTGTATAAGTAATATAATTTAGTCATGTTTGGCTACATGTTTCGAAATTTGAATTCCATGACTAGTCTATATATATTTAAAGGGGAAATGCAGATTTGATCTAGGGTGCATATGTTCCCTTTATTCAAAAAACACATTTGAAAATGTGAAAAAAATTGAACAAAAATTTCACGTGTAAATCTCGATATTCTATGTACACACGACCAAGTTTCGCGGTAAATCAATATTTGTAGTGTTGTGAGTAAAAAGACAAAAAATGTCTCATGCAAACCCTTATTTTACCATCGAATTTGGTCTTTTTTACCTAGCCCACGGGAAGAGTCGGTTTTTCGTGAAACAACTCGGCTCATGCATAGGTTGTGAAGATGTATATGCAGCATTTTTTTTCAATTTTTTTTGATAATTCAAAATATGTTTAAATTGCATTTAAAATAAAGGGAGCATTTGCACCCCAGAGCCAAAAAGCTTCTCCCCTAATTAAAGCTTGTAATTAAATCGATGATCAACTAGAAGCTAGACTAGAGTAAGTTTGACAGTTTAGGTGATGTGCCTGCCACAACACACAACAGAATACTCCAACAGCCACTTGTAAACCTGACGTCTAGGATCTTTCAAATGGTGGAAAACGATTGAAATAGAACATATGCTCGGTACGCCGAACCAATTTTATGGGTACATGCAATCAAATTAATATAATCCGGACACAAAATTATTTAAAGGATATGCTAGCTAGCAAGTTATTATGAGCCATGCAAAATTATGAGGATATGCTACATCTGTACTAGGAAAGTTAATCTGATCCAGATGAAATTATTCACCGGCATATCCACCGTATATATACATACTTGGCAGTGGCAGTGTGGCACAGCTGCATGATTCACAGATTAACCCCAATTGTCAAGCCACGGAAAAGAGATTAAATATGTGACTCCTGGAGGCTGGAGTGCTTCTTGTCTTTTCTCCATGTCGGCAACGAGTAAGCTACCCCACGCTTCGAGCGTTCTGTACGTAGACCGCGAAATGGACAAAACTGACCTCTTCAGCAAACTTCAGTACAAAATGAACCTAATCTAAAACTATTTCACAAAATAACCCTTTTTAGTAGCGCCCGCAACAGCGGCGCTATGCTCGGTTGCATAGCGCCGTGCTCTAGGGTGTTATCCTCCTGGACACGTGGCGTAGCGGGACCCGCATCCAGCACCATAGCGCCAGAGCCAAGGATGATATGCTCTTATTGGGCCGGCCCACGAGTGCTACGGCCGTCCGATGCTAACCGAGGTGGGAGTTTAGTCCCACCTCGAAAGCTGAGAAGGTTTTCGACCAGCATATAAGCCGGCGTGTGAGATGCACCCCGAGCTCCTCTCAACACACACATGTGCTGGCTTGCCCGTGCAGGCTACCTATCTCTGCCCTGCGGGCCCGCATGGCTGGGCGTGCTACTCGCTAGTAGGGCCCAGCCAGGTCTGGGCGGGCCTCTTTTTTGCTCTTGCTTTTTGTGGGTCCCACAGTTAGGATAGCACCCCAGAGCCCGGCGCTATGCTACTGAGGGTAGCACCCGGACGGCCGGCGCTATGGATGATAACACCAGCATGTCCGGCGCTATGCTATGGAGGGTAGCACCCGGGCGTGGGGTGCTATAGTCTGTAGATTTGGTCGATTACTGGGAGGTGGTACGATACAGTACCGAATTGCTCGGGGACTTAGAATTTTTTGAGCTCGACCCTTTTTGTTACAGACTATAGCACCCCACGCCCGGGTGCTACCCTCCATAGCATAGCGCCGGCCGTCCGGGTGCTACCCTAAGTAGCATAGCGCCGGGCTCTGGGGTGCTATCCTAACCGTGGAACCCACAAAAAGCAAGAGAAAAAAAAGACTCGCCCAGACCTGGCTGGGCCCTACTAGCGAGCAGCACGCCCAGCCAGGCGGGCCCATAGGGCAGAGATAGGTAGCCTACACGGGCAAGCCAGCACATGTGTGTGTTGAGAGGAGCTCGGGGTCCCTCTCACATGCCGGCTTATATGCTGGTCGAAAGCTTCCTCAGCTTCCGAGGTGGGACTAAACTCCCACCTCGGTTAGCATCAAACGGCCGCAACACTCGTGGGCCAGCCCAATAAGAGCATAGCGCCGCTGGCTCCGGCGCTATGGTGCCGGATGCGGGTCCCGCTACGCCACGTGTTCAGGAGGATAGCACCTTAGAGCACGGCGCTATGCAACTGAGCATAGCGCCGCCCTTGCGGGCGCTACTAAAAATAGTTATTTTGTGAAATAGTTTTAGATTGGGTTCATTTTGTGCTGAAGTTTGCTAGAGAGGTTACTTTTGTCGATTTCGACTATGTAGACACGATGGCATGCATGCACGTTGTACGTACCATGATTTACATGCATGCATGTACTAGCTATAGCTTGGCTAGCAAATTTGGCAGCGCATCTAAGCAAGCTAGCATGTGCGTCATATCTCACATGGAGTGTCGATCAATCCATAAATTGGATGGGTACACGTGGCTCCATCAGCAACGAAGTCCAGTTGGACGATTACGAGTACTCTCATTCCCAAATTCCAGTTAACTTTAAAGAATGATAGAAGCCATGAAAAAATAAAAATAAAATAGCAAGGGATCAAGGGGTGGCTACACCGTTGGAGGTCAACTTCCATTGATTAATCTCATGGGTCATGGCACCTCTTTTGTTAATTACTCTACGATCTGAAGATGGATGCATGCATGCATGCATCGAGAGTTCCAGATGCGCAAATTCAGGGCAGAGATTGAGCACGCGTGAGCACAGTAAAAAATATTCTCCTAGGGATTCTGCAATATTTGGCCAATATATTCGTACGTCCATGTATCTCCAAGGCAATCTCTCGAAGGCCCAGCTGTTGCTGTTCCTCTGCACGGGAACACATAGCATAGCCGATGGCCCTTCTATGGCAGGCAAAGAGACAAGTGAAGTACTTAAACTCAAAGTAACGGGAAAAAAGAAACATGTGGGAAATGTAATTTGATCTTAGGTGTATATATATGCTCTCTTTATTTAAAAAATATATTTTTAAAATATGAAAAAAATCTGAACTAAAATTCTGCGCGTACATCTCGACATTCTATGTACGCACAACAAAGTTTTGTGGTAAAGTAATATTTGTAGTGTCCTGTGTAAAAAAAAAGACAAAAACATATAACATGTAAACTCTTATTTTAACACCAAATTTTGTCCTTTCTATCTAGCCCACACAAAAAGTTGGTTTTTTGTCAAACAACTTGGTTGACATATAGGTTGTGAAGAAGTCCATGCAACATATTTTTTCGATTTGTTTTATAACTCAAAATATGTTTAAACTACATTTAAAAAAGGGTGCATATACACCCCAAAGCCAAAACGCCACGTCCCAAACATGTAGTGTCCAACGTTGTATGAGGCGAGTTTGCCCATGCGTCGTTGATCATGTTCTTGAGTGCTTGTCTTTATCTGCCAAGACATCTCGATGCATAACAATACTACTTTTGACTTAACCATCGAACAGGAGTACATAATACTCCTTCTGTTCTAAATTACCTTGCATTCTAGGATCAGTTAAAGTTAAATTTCATAAACTTTGACTGAGTATACAAGAAAAAATATATATACTTACAATATAAAAGAGATATTGTTCAAATCATCATAAAGAGTATATTTACATTACATATATTTAATATTATAGAATTTTATATTTTACCAATATGTTTAGTCAAATTTTATCTTATTTGACTTTGACTAATTCTAGAATAATGCAGGATAAATAAGGACAGAGTGAGTACTATATCCTCACTTTATTTATTTTCCTTTTGGAAAAACATATCTCTTGCTGTCGGTTTGACTTAATAACCAAACAGGGGCATGCATGCAGTAGCTGCGAAGCACTACCAAAAAGCGAAACCATGAACTGTTTCGTCCACTACAAAAAGGCAACACAAATTAAATCAACGTGCCTAGCCAGATCGAACAACACCCTGCAGTGTCTAGCGTGACACCTCACTAACTAGAACAGGTAGCTAACTAGCTACGATAGATCTGCAGTTTGCAAGCTATCACATACAGCTAGACGAGACACCCAGCCTTTTTGCCGAGTAGATGCGTTTACACTGTTGATTGCACACATGACACATGCATGCACCGGGAATTGGCACTGCGTCTCTTGCTTGCTACTCCATCTAAAGGTGCACATGGCACACTGTGGACAATTCGACATGCTGACTGTGTAAGCTTGTGAGGGAGCATCCAACGCACGTTGTCACGGCTCACCAATTCCGACCATGTGCTTTTGCTCAACTACTTGATCAGTTGCTCCATTGTGGCTGTCATGATGTTGGTAAGCATATCCTTAATTATATCCATCATATCCGCAACATGCTGCTTGCAACAAATATTTTGTTGTCTTCTGCTGCGTTTCAAAATATAAGCCTTTTAAAAGTGCCAATTTAATTTTTTTGAAAGGCTTATATTTTAAAACAGAGGTAATACTTAGGTTGGGGGATCAAGTTCAATTTGGGGAGGCCGGGTCAACTATGCTTTACACGAAATTAGAGTATTCTTGTGTACTTCAACGATTATATCTGAGTGGTAATAAACCCACCAATACTTATGTCGATGAAAATATACTCCACATACATTTGACTAATGTTGTTATAAACCATGGCGTTGATGGAAAACCTACTCAGCATGCATTTGATGCCACAAAATACTACTCGGATGCAAGCTATGCGGTACTAGGCAGTTTCTAATGCGAACCAATGCCCCAACACAAAATACACTAGTGGAAAACGGGCATTTGGTCAGAGATCTTTAGTCCCGGCCGTTATCTGGACCGGAACTAATGGCCTGGCCACGTCGCCCCAAATTCGCCCACGCGTACGGCATCCATTGGTCCCGGTTTGTTACAAACCTTTAGTCCCGGTTTGAGACACAGACCGGGACTAAAGGGCTATGCGGTGGGCGGCCAGCATGTGCGCCCCCTTTAGTCCCGGTTTGTGTTTCAAACCGGGACTAAAGTGTTCTGCCTATATATATGGCCGCAGCCCCTCTCCCCTCTCCCTTGTTTTTTTCTTGGATGGAGGAGTGTGGGTTTGTGCTAGTTTTCTATTTCATTTCTATGCACTAGAGGTGTTTGTTGAAATGTGTGTTAGAGCGATGTCACTTAAGTTCACCGAACACAACTACGATATGAGGTATCCGAGCCACGCTTAAGCCTCTTCCTCTTTATTTCCACTTATTTTAAAAGGTTAGCAACTATATTTTCTCGTTTAGACCATGCGGTACTAATTTTAGGATCGTGATTGCATTTGATATACTGTTGTATGATGCAGATGAGCCATCCATGGATGTACGGTGATCGACGCACAGTCGCTTACAGAGAAGGTGTGTATTCTTTTCGAGATGCGGCCGAGGCAAATAAGCATGGTGGTGGCTTTATGTTTTGTCCATGTGTTGAATGTCGGAATAAGAAGGATTACACTTCCTCAAGAGTCATTCAGAGCCACCTCCTTTGGTCCGATTTTATGTCTGGCTATAATGTTTGGACTAAGCACGGAGAAAGAGGGGTTATGATGGAAGACGACGATGAAGAAGAGAACGATGATGACAACTACCGATCTATGTTCCCTGAGTATGCTGATACCGCAATGGAAGACAATGAAGAAGAAGATCAGGGTGAAGAACGGGAACCAGATGAGCCCGCTGATGATCTCGGTCGGATCATTTCTGATGCACGGCGAGACTGCGACACAGAAAAGGAGAGGTTGCAGTTCAAGCAGATGTTACAGAACCACAATAAATTGTTATACCCAACTTGTGAAGATGGCCAGAAGAAGCTGGGTAGCACACTGGAATTGCTGAAGTGGAAGGCAGAGACCGGTGTGACTGACTCGTCATTTGAAAAGTTGCTAGTACTGATGAAGAAGATGCTACCAAGAAAGAACGAATTGCCCGCCAGCACGTACGAAGCAAAGAAGCTTGTCTGCCCTCTACGATTAGACGTGCAGAAGATACATGCATGCCCTAATGACTGCATCCTCTACCACGGTGAGAAGTACGAGAATATGGATAAATGCCCGGTATGCACTGCATTGCGGTATAAGATCAGAAAAGATGACCCTGGTGATATTGAGGGCGAGCCAACCAGAAAGAGGGTTCCTGCCAAGGTGATGTGATATGCTCCTATAATACCACGGTTGAAACGTCTGTTCAGAAATAAAGAGCATGCGAAGTTGTTGCGATGGCATATGGAAGATCGTATGAAAGACGACAAGTTGAGGCACCCCGCTGATGGTCGGCAATGGAGAAAAATCGAGAGAGAGTTCCCGAGATTTGCAGGTGACGCAAGGAACTTATGGTTTGGTCTAAGTACAGATGGCATGAATCCTTTTGGGGAGCAGAGTTGCAGTCACAACACCTGGCCCGTTACTCTATGTATCTACAACCTTCCTCCTTGGTTGTGCATGAAGCGGAAGTTCATTATGATGCCAGTGCTTATCCAAGGTCTAAAGCAACTCGGCAACGGCATTGATGTGTACCTAAGGCCATTAGTTGATGAACTTTTACAGCTGTGGGCTGAACCAGGTGTATGTGTGTGGGACGAGCACAAACAAGAGGAATTTGACCTTCGAGCGTTGCTTTTCATAACCATCAATGATTGGCCTGCTCTTAGTAACATTCCAGGACAGTCAAACAAGGGATACAATGCATGCACGCACTGTTTGGATCAGACAGAAAGTATATATTTGGACAAATGTAGGAAGAATGTGTACCCGTACAATCGTCGTTTTCTTCCGCCCAAGCATCCCTTAAAGAAAAAAGGCAAGCATTTCAATGGCAAGGCAGAAACCCGGGGGAAGCCTGTCACCCGTACTGGTGCTGAAGTATTTGATATGGTCAGCCAACCTGTTCCTAACGGACCTGATAAGCACACACCCATGTGGAAGAAGAAATCTATATTTTGGGAGCTACCGTATTGGGAAGTCCATGAGGTCCGTGATGCGACCGAGTTGATGAAGTAAATAACCGGCCCGTTGGGAACCCCAAGAGGAAGGTATGATGAATATAGCAGCAAGATTTTCCCTCAGTTAAGAAACCAAGGTTTGTCGATCAGGAGAAGAGCAGACAATGCGACTGAAGATGATGCAGACTGGCTTAGCGACAGCTTCAGACAATTTATATGTGGCGCCCCGTCCAAGCTTTGCTTTGCTAGCTGCAACGTGGAACCTGCACACACACAACCAAGTACTTTGTTCCCAACTTGCGATGAGGTTGTCAATCTCACCGGTTTGCTTGAAACAAAGGTTATGAGCGTATCGAGTGGAAAACAGTAGAAGTATGCGAGTAAAGTAAATAGTGCGAGTAAAGTAAACAGGTGATAGCAATATGATGGAAATAGGACCGGGGTCCACAGTTCACTAGTGGTGTCTCTCCATAAGATAAATAACACATGCTGGGTAAACAAATTACAGTTGGACAATTGATAGAATAAAGATAAACGTGATATGTCAAGAAGATCACAATGAGATTTACTCTGGGCATTATAACAAAATACATAGACCGCCATCCAACTGCATCTATGACTAATAATCCACTCACGGGGATATCGTCCGAACACCCCATGAGTATTAAGTTATGAACAACGGATAATTGCATTAAGCAAAGTGTGTAATGTAAACAAGGCATATGCCCTTGAGCATATGAATGTTGTTTTCTCCCTAGTAGCAACAACACATCTACAACTTTAGAGGTTTCTGTCACTCCCCCGGGTTAAATAGAGGCATGAACCCACTATCGAGCATAAATACCCCCTCTTGGAGTCACTAGCAACTACTCGGCCAAGATAGCTACTAACAATGGAGAGCATGCAAGATCATAAACAACATAGAGATAACATAAGATATATTTCAGTATAGCAACTCAATCATAACACCAATATTCATCGGATCCCAACAAACCAAACATGTAGAATTACATAACGGTGATCTCAATCATGTAGGGCAGCTCATGAAATCTAAACATGAAGCACATGGTGGAGAAGACAACCATCTAGCTACTGCTATGGACCCATAGTCCAAGGTAGACTACTCACTCATCGCTCTGGAGGCAAGCATGGCGATGAAGAAGACCTCCGGTGGCGATTCCCCTCTCCGGCAGGGTGCCGGGAAGAGCTTTTGGACCCTCCCAATCTCGGGTCGACGACGGCGGCGGATCGCGATGTGTTTCTGGAAAATTGATCGGGTGCTTAGGTTTTTCCCGTCGGGGGGTCTTTATAGGCGAAGGGGCGATGTCAGAGGTGGAGCCAGGTGGCCTCACACCATGGTGGCGCGGCCCAGGCCCTGGCTGCACCAGCCTGGTGTGTGGGGCCCCTGTGGCCCCCCTCCTACTCTTCTTCGGATCTCTGGAAGCTCCCGGACAAAATAAGACTTTAGGAACTTGTTTCGTCCAATTCCGAGAATATTTCCTGTGTATCACTTCTGAAACACAAAAACAGCAGAAAACAGGGAACTGGCACTGTGGCAACTTGTTAGTAGGTTAGTTCCGGAAAATGCATAAAAGTGCCACTAAGTGTAACGAAACATTAGGCAAATGGTGTAAAAACAAGCATGGGGCATCAAAAATTATAGATACGTTGGAGACGTATCAAGCATCCCAGAGCTTAACTCCTGCTCGTCCTCGAGTAGGTAAGTGATAACAAAAGAATAATTTTTCAGGTGACATGCACCTACACAATCTTGATCATATATGTAAGCATTTGTGAGCTGGGATCATAAGAACTTAAAACATGGGCATGAAAGATATAATCTTGACAATAAGAACTTAGCAACCATGTTGTAAACATGCACATGAACACAAACAAAAGATCATGAAAACGAAACAATGAAAGTCAAATGTGTGTTCAAAACATAAGGAAAAACATACAAATGGTTTTCAGCTTGTCCTTCAAAGAGAGCAAAACATAACTGCATAGGACACCTTCAATTTTAAGAGGGCGACTAGATACAAATAATTTGAGAACAAGTGAAACCAACAATATGAATCAATCAATGAAAACTTTGGGACAATGCACATTATACTAAGATTGACAACTATGCTCTCTTATGGTGCATAAAGATAGAAGGTGGTGACACAACATAAAAGTAAAAGAAAGGCCCTTCACAGAGGGAAGCAGTGATTGCAAGTTTTATAACCTTCAAAAATTATGGTACTTACCGGTTTTGAGCTCTCATTGCCCCCATCATAAGCATCTTGAATGGTTAAAGTTAATGCGAGAACAATTATGATGCATATGCTTGCCAAATCATAAGTTGAAAATCTCGTGTCCCGTGAATACGAGTACCCAAACCTCATGCTACTTTACTTAGAGTCCCAAGCAAGGCTCTTGTCATTGTAAATATATGCGTATCATTGAGAACCGCCAACGGGGTACCTCCGTGCCTGATGACATGGAACAAGCGCACATCAAAATGACAGGACAAGCAGACAATGAACACCTCGATATCTCTTTTATTTGCCATTTATTTAGCTTTTTATTGTGAGATGCGTCGTCGAATGTTCACCGTGGGTATGCTGCAAATTTCCACCATGAATTATGCATAGCTTAGATTAGCGGCCCGGCGTTTCCCTAACATATATACAAACTCCATGATCCCCACAAGATTCCCAATTCATTTCACACTGCGGGCATCCATAAACAAAAGATCACGATATCAACTCAAATAAGAAGTGCAATGTTGAAAGCTTGCCCATGACTGCATGGCTGGGCTAGTCTCCAACTTACAACTTGCAAGCATAACAACTCAACATAAGAGACCACAATGTCAAATTTTTAAGAACAGGAAAAAGTAAAGTGTGCCTTCCGGTTCGTGAGAGCTTTACTAACCGAATTTCGCATAACACTGGTAAGAGTTTAATTTGAAGAGAAAATAAAAGCAAGTCAAATTTACTTGGAATAGCAAATTGCTAGTAGGTATGTATGGTGGACACTTTGGAAAACTTTGGCTTTTAGGAGTTGGATGCACGAGTAGAGCTCATACTCAGTACAAGACGAGGGCTAGCAAAAGACTGGGAGCGACCAACTAAGAGAGCAATAATGGCCATAATCATGCAAAGCGACAAAGCGACATTAAAAGAAGCAATAAGATAGCATCAAAAGTCAAAAACTAAATGATCATAGAGGCTATTGGCGACTTTGTAAGAGTCTAACATGTGTGAGCATGCGCCAAGTCAACCCAAATCAAGCATCAAGGAGAAAACCAAAATAATGCTTCCATACAATAAAAACAACGCATGATTTTTTCAAATGCTCATTAAGCAATCTCAGTTATTTGAGACAAGTCATGCTACAACAAAACCACTAAGCATACTATCAAAAAGACATCAAGCATGACATGAAAAAGCCTAAGCCACAGTCTACACAAGCTCCTTCTTGTAACACTATTTTGCACAAAGCTTTTTCTCTTTTCCAACACCATTTGAAATTTTTAAAGACACCTCTTTTGATGAAAACCAATAAATATCAGAGGAAAAGATATGACAAGGTCTAAACGCAAATCAAGGCGAAAACAAAAACCAAAAGCAGTAGCAGAAAAAGAAGAACACTCGGTTTTTTATAAGAGTGAAAACTAGAGCGTTCTTGGCAAATGAAAAGCAAGGCAACTTCTCCAAAGGAAATTTGTTGGGGTCCAACCATTTATTGCAGAAAACAAAACTAAACTAACTAAGAAAACTAAAACAACTGACGCTCCAAAAAAAACACATAGTGCATGAAGCAATAAAAATATAGTGTCTTGAAAGGTGACCTGATTTTTGCCGATGAAGAAGGGGTGCCTCGGGGGCATCCCCAAGCTTTGACGCTTGTACTTCTTGGATATTTCTTGGGGTGATGCATGGGCATCCCCAAGCTTGAGCTTTTGTCCATTCTTCAACTCATCTCATCATTCTCCAATCCCTACACTTGAAAACTTCCTTCATACAAAACTAAACACAATTCTATTAGCAACATTAGTGTAAGCATAACATATAATCAACCTCTTTTTGCTTCAGGTTTCAACTCAAAACAACCACATATATAGCAAATACTACTGTAGCAACTTCCCCAAAAGTTCCGTGATCAAAAGAACTCAAAAGAAAGCGATAAAGTGGCAAACACAAATATTGGCAGAAATCTGTCAAAACTGAACAGCTGACAAAGGCCGAATTTTTGAGGGGTTTTCTGTTGCTCAAATCAAAAAGTGTTCAACTAACGAAAGTTTTGATATAATCTGGGGCATATGCACAAGAAATCGCAGGTCCAAAATATATACAGAGAATTGATACAAATTTTTACAGTGCAGCACCGAAAACAGTTTCAGGATAGCAACATCCCCAAATCTTTACCTCACTCGAATTAGAGGCTTCTCTTGGCACAAAAACGAAATAAAGAAGATAAGGAGCGGTCATTACAGTAGTAATGACTTCCAAGACTCAAATAAAAGAAAAAGTACTGAAAATAAAACATTGGGTTATCTCCCAAGAGTGCTTTTCTTTAACGCCTTTGAGCTAGGCGCAGAAAATTGCGAATCAAGTAATATCAAGTGATGAAGCATCAAGCTCATAATTTGCTCTAAGAATAGAGTCAAAAAGTAATTTCTTTCTTTTCCTAGGGAAGTGTTCCATACCTTTCTTTAGTGGGAATTGATATTTGATAGTGCCTTCCCTCATATCAATGATGGCACCTACAGTTCGAAGAAAGGGTCTTCCCAAAATAATAGGACATGAAGCATGGCATTCAACATCCATAACAAGAAAATCAACGGGAACAAGGTTATTTTTAACCACAATAAGAACATCATTAATCCTTCCCAAAGGTTTCTTCTTAGCAACATCAGCAATAGGAACATCAAAATAATATTTTTCAAGCGGCGGTAAATCAAGCATGTCATAAATCTTTCTAGGCATGATAGAAATACTAGCACCTAGATCACATAAAGCATGGCAATCAAAACCATTAACATGCATATCAATGATGTGTTCCCAACCATCTTTTAACTTCTTGGGAACAGAGGCTTTCTGCTTCAACTTTTCATCCCTAATTTTCATGAGAGCATTGGTAATATGCTTAGTAAAAGCAATATTGAAAGAACTAGCATTGGGAGTCAAAGCAAGCTTTTGCAAGAAAAAAATAACTTCAGATATATTGCAGCCATCCACATCAAAATCATTAAAAGAAGTAGAGCTATCATCTCCTACACTCCAAAAAATTTCAGCACTCTTTTGAGAAAAAGTTTTGGAAGTTTTAGGCTTTTTAACACAAGGAGTGGGAGTTTTCTCTACTCCAATCAAAGTAAGAGGATTGCTAGCATTAGGAGCAACATCATTAGAGGTAGTAATGGTACATACCTTCATCTCTCTAGCCATCTCATCCTCTCTTTCCCACCTGGCATGCAATTCCGCTAACAATCTAATATTTTCATCAATTCCAACTTGAATAGCATTAGCAGTAGCAAAAACATTGTTCTCTTTCACATCATTAGGCAACACTTTTAATTTCAGAATTTCAACATCATGAGCAAGGCTATCAACTTTAGAAGCAAGAATATCAATTTTGCCTAACTTTTCCTCAACAGACTTGTTAAAAGCATTTTGCTTACCGATGAAGTCCTTGAGCATTACCTCAAGCTCGGAGGGCGCGGCCCTAGTGTTGTTGGAGGAATTACCATAAGAATTACCATAACCATTACCATTGGTAGAAGGATACGGCCTATAATTGTTACTAGCAAAATTGTTCCTATAAGCATTGTTGTTAAAATTGTTGTTTCTAATGAAATTCACATTAACGTGCTCTTCTTGAGCAACCAAAGAGGCTAAAGGAACATTATTAGGATCAATATGAGTCCTATCATTAGCAAGCATAGCCATAATGGTATCAATCTTATCACTCAAGGAAGAGGTTTCCTCAATAGAATTTACCTTCTTACCTTGTGGAGCTCTCTCGGTGTGCCATTCGGAATAATTTACCATCATGTTGTCGAGTAGCTTTGTTGCGGCGCCCAAGGTAAGGGACATAAAAGTGCCTCCAGCAGCTGAATCAAATAGATTCCTCGAAGAAAAATTCAGTCATGCATAAAAAGTTTGGACAATCATCCAAGTAGTCAGTCCATGAGTGGGACAATTCTTTATCATAGATTTCATTCTTTCCCAAGCTTGAGCAACATGTTCATTATCAAACTGACTAAACTTCATAATATTGCTACGCAAAGCTATAATCTTAGCAGGAGGATAGTATCTACCAATAAAAGCATCCTTACAATTAGTCCATGAATCAATACTATTCTTAGTCAAAGACAGCAACCAATCTTTAGCTTTTCCTCTCAAAGAAAAAGGAAACAACTTGAGCGTAATAATATCACTTTCTACATCCTTATATTTCTGCATCTCACATAGCTCAACAAAATTATTGAGATGAGCTGCAGCATCTTCAGTACTAGCACCAGAAAATTGCTCTTTCATAACAAGGTTCAACAGAGCAGGCTTAATCTCATAAAAGTTTGCAGCAGGAGCAGGTGGTGCAATAGGAGTGCAGATAAAATCACTATTGTTCGTGCTAGTAAAGTCACACAACTTGGTGTATTTAGGATTGGCCATTTCAGCAAAACTAAAGTAAACAAGTAAAAACAACTACCAAGGATTCTATTTTTTTTGGGTTTTTGATATAAAACGGTGCAGGTAAAATAAATAAAGTAAAGCAAAACAATAAAACAAAGTAAAGGATGTGCGTGCGAAAAACTCCCCTCGCAGAAGTCTTCCACTCTTCCCCGACAACGGCGCCAGAAAAGAGCTTAATGCGACCGAGTTGATGAAGTAAATAACCGGCCCGTTGGGAACCCCAAGAGGAAGGTATGATGAATATAGCGGCAAGATTTTCCCTCAGTTAAGAAACCAAGGTTTGTCGATCAGGAGAAGAGCAGACAATGTGACTGAAGGTGATGCGGACTGGCTTAGTGACAGCTTCGGACAATTTATATGTGGCACCTCGTCCAAGCTTTGCTTTGCTAGCTGCAACGTGGAACCTGCACACACGCAACCAAGTACTTTGTTCCCAACTTGCGATGAGGTTGTCAATCTCACCGGTGTGCTTGAAACAAAGGTTATGAGCGTATCGAGTGGAAAACAGTAGAAGTATGCGAGTAAAGTAAACAGGTGATAGCAATATGATGGAAATAGGACCGGGGTCCACAGTTCACTAGTGGTGTCTCTCCATAAGATAAATAACACATGCTGGGTAAACAAATTACAGTTGGGCAATTGATAGAATAAAGATAAACGTGATATGTCAAGAAGATCACTATGAGATTTACTCTGGGCATTACAACAAAATACATAGACCGCCATCCAACTGCATCTATGACTAATAATCCACTCACGGGGATATTGCTGCGTGGTTGACGTGGGAGCAGATTGTCCTTGTGCGTGGTGGATAACCAGCCCGTTGGGAACCCCAAGAGGAAGGTATGATGAGTATAGCAGCTAGTTTTCCCTCAGTTTAAGAAACCAAGGTTTATCGATCAGGAGAGGAGAGACAAACGACTGCTACTCCAAGTTGATGTGGGAGCAAACTGTCCTTGTGCGTGGTGGATAACCAGCCCGTTGGGAACCCCAAGAGGAAGGTATGATGAGTGTAGCGGCTAGTCTTCCCTCAGTTAAGAAAGCAAGGTTTAATGTCGGTCAGGAGAGGAGAGACAATGACGACTGAAGGTGATGCAGACTGGCTTAGTAACACTCCAACAAGGGTGCCGTTAACGATACTTGTTGACTCGTCTTCAGCCAGTAGCAACGCGGAACCTGCACACAACACAAACAAGTACTTTGTTCCCAACTTGCGATGAGGTTGTCAATCTCACCGGTTTGCTTGAAACAAAGGTTATGAGCGTATCGAGTGGAAAACAATATAGTATGCGAGTAAAGTAAACAGTACGAGTAAAGTAAACAGGTGATAGCAATATGATGAAAATAGGACCGGGGTCCACAGTTCACTAGTGGTGTCTCTCCATAGATAAAATAACACATGCTGGGTAAACAAATTACAGTTGGGCAATTGATAGAATAGAGATAAACGTGATATGTCAAGAAGATCACTATGAGATTTACTCTGGGCATTACAACAAAGTACATAGACCGCCATCCAACTGCATCTATGACTAATAATCCACTCCCGGGGATATCAATCCAAACACCCTAGAAGTATTAAGTTGCGAACAACAGATAATTGCATTAAGCAAAGTGTGTAATGTAAACAAAGCATATGCCCTTGAGCATATGAATGTTGTTTTATCCCTAGTAGCAACAACACATCTACCACCTTAGAGGTTTCTGTCACTCCCCCAGGTGAAATAGAGGCATGAACCCACTATCGAGCATAAATACCCCCTCTTGGAGTCACTAGCAACTACTCGGCCAAGATAGCTACTAACAACGGAGAGCATGCAAGATCATAAACAACATAGAGATAACAAAAGATATAATTCAGTACAGCAACTTAATCATAAACACCAATATTCATCGGATCCCAACAAACCAAACATGTAGAATTACATAACGGTGATCTCAATCATGTAGGGCAGCTCATGAGATCTAAACATGAAGCACATGGTGGAGAAGACAACCATCTAGCTACTGATATGGACCCATAGTCCAAGGTAGACTACTCACTCATCGCTCCGGAGGCAAGCATAGCGATGAAGGAGACCTCCGGTGGCGATTCCCCTCTCCGGCAGGGTGCCGGGAAGAGCTTCTGGACCCTCCCAATCTTCGGGTCGACGGCAGCGGCGGATCGCGATGTGTTCTGGAAAACTGATCGGGGCCTTAGGTTTTTCTCGTCGGGGGGTCTTTATAGGCGAAGGGGCGATGTCAGAGAAGGGGCCAGGCGCCCTCACGCGGGCCCGGCGCGGCCAAGGGCCTTGCCGCGCCGCCCCTGCGTGTGGGGCCCTGGTGGCCCCCCTCCTACTCCTCTTCGGATCTCTGGAAGCTTCCGGGTAAAATAAGACTTCAGGATGTGGTTTCGTCCAATTCCGAGAATATTTCCTATGTATCACTCTGAAACACAAAAACAGCAGAAAACAGGGAACTGGCACTGTGGCACTTCGTTAATAGGTTAGTTCCGGAAAATGCATAAAAGTGCCACTAAGTGTAACGAAACAATAGGCAAATGGTGTTAAAACAAGCATGGAGCATCAAAAATTATAGATACGTTTGAGACGTATCAAGCATCCCCAAGCTTAACTCCTGCTCGTCCTCGAGTAGGTAAGTGATAACAAAAGAATAATTTTTGAGGTGACATGCACCTACACAATCTTGATCATATATGTAAGCATTGGTGAGCTCGGATCATAAGAACTTAAAACATGGGCATGAAGATATAATCATGACAATAAGAACTTAGCAACCATGTTGTAAACATGCAAATGAACACAAACAAAAGATCATGAAAATTAAACAATGAAAGTCAAACGTGTGTTCAAATCATAAGGAAAAACATACAAATGGTTTTCAGCTTGTCCTTCAAAGAGAGCAAAACATAAATGCATAGGACACCTTCAAGATTAAGAGGGCAACTAGATACAAATAATTTAAGAACAAGTGAAACCAACAATATGAATCAATCAATGAACTTTGGGACAATGCATATCACACTAAGAATGACAACTATGCTCTCTTAATGGTGCATAAAGAAAGAAGGTGGTGACTCAACATAAAAGTAAAAGAAAGGCCCTTCGCAGATGGAAGCAGTGATTGCAAGTTTTATAACCTTCAAAAATTATGGTACTTACCGGCTTTGAGCTCTCATTGCCCCCATCATAAGCATCTTGAATGGTTAAAGTTAATGCGAGAACAATTATGATGCATATGCTTGACAAATCATAAGTTGAAAACCTCGTGCCCCGTGAATACGAGTACCCAAACCTCATGCTACTTTACTTAGAGTCCCAAGCAAGGCTCTTGTCATTGTAAGTATATGCATATCATTGAGAACCGACAATGGGGTACGTCCGTGCCCGATGACATGGAACAAGCCCACACCAAAATGACAGGACAAGCAGACAATGAATACCTCGACATCTCTTTTATTTGCCTTTTGTTTAGCTTTTTATTATGAGATGCGTCGTCGAATGTTCACCATGGGTATGCTGCAAATTTCCACCATGAATTATGCATGGCTTAGATTGGCGGCCCGGCGTTTCCCTAACACATATACAAACTCCATGATCCCTACAAGATTCCCAATTCATTTCACACCGCGGGCATCCATAAACAAAAGATCACGATATCAACTCAAATAAGAAGTGCAATGTTGAAAGCTTGCCCATGACTGCATGGCTGGGCAAGAATCCAACTTACAACTTGCAAGTATAACAACTCAACATAAGAGACCACAATGTCAAATTTTTAAGAACAGGAAAAAGTAAAGTGTGCCTTCCGGTTCGTGAGAGCTTTACTAACCGAATTTCGCATAACACTGGTAAGAGTTTAATTTGAAGAGAAAATAAAAGCAAGTCAAATTTACTTGGAATAGAAAATTGCTAGTAGGTATGTATGGTGGACACTTTGGAAAACTTTGGCTTTTAGGAGTTGGATGCACGAGTAGAGCTCATACTCAGTACAAGGCGAGGGCTAGCAAAAGACTGGGAGCGACCAACTAAGAGAGCAATAATGGCCATAATCATGCAAAGCGACAAAGCGACATCAAAAGAAGCATAAAATGGCATCAAAAGTCAAAAACTAAATGATCATGAAGGCTATTGGCGACTTTGTAAGAGTCTAACATGTGTGAGCATGCGCCAAGTCAACCCAAATAAAGCATCAAGGAGAAAACCAAAATAATGCTTCCATACAATAAAAACAACGCATGATTTTTTTCAAAGGCTCATTAAGCAATCTCAGTTATTTGAGACAAGTCATGCTACAGCAAAACCACTAAGCATACTATCAAAAAGACATCAAGCATGACATGAAAAAGCCTAAGCCGCAGTCTACACAAGCTCCTTCTTGTACCACTATTTTGCACAAAGCTTTTTCTCTTTTCTAACACCATTTGAAATTTTTAAAGACACCTATTTTGATGAAAACCAATAAAGATCAGAGGCAAAAATACACCTTGATGAAAAGATATGACAAGGTCTGAACGCAAATCAAGGCGAAAACGAAAACCAAAAGCAGTAGCGGAAAAAGAAGAACACTCGACTTTTAATAAGAGTGAAAACTAGAGCGTTCTTGGCAAATGAAAAGCAAGGCAACTTCTCCAAAAGAAATTTGTTGGGGTCCAACCATTTATTGCAGCAAACAAACAAACTAAACCAACTAAGAAAACTAAAACAACTGACGCTCCAAGAAAAACACATAGTGCATGAAGCAATAAAAATATAGTGTTTTGAAAGGTGACCTGATTTTTGCCGATGAAGAAGGGGTGCCTCGGGGGCATCCCCAAGCTTTGACGCTTGTACTTCTTGGAGATTTCTTGGGGTGATGCATGGGCATCCCCAAGCTTGAGCTTTTGTCCATTCTTCAACTCATCTCATCATTCTCCAATCCCTACACTTGAAAACTTCCTTCATACAAAACTAAACACAATTCTATTAGCAACATTAGTGCAAGCATAACATATAATCAATCCTCTATTTGCTTCAGGTTTCAACTCAAAACCACCACATATATAGAAAATACTACTTGTAGCAACCTCCCCAAAAGTTCCGTGATCAAAAGAACTCAAAAGAAAGCGATAAAGTGGCAAACACAAATATTGGCAGAAATCTGTCAAAACTGAACAGCTGACAAATGTCGAATTTTTGAGGGATTTTCTGTTGCTCAAATAAAAAAGTATTCAACTAACAAAAGTTTGGATATAACCTGGGGCATATGCACAAGAAATCGCAGGTCCAAAAGATAAACATAGAATTTTCACGAATTTTTACGGTGCAGCACCGAAAACAGTTTCAGGACAGCAACATCCCCAAATCTTTACCTCACTCAAATTAGAGGCTTCTCTTGGCACAAAAACGAAATAAACAAGATAAGGAGCGGTCATTACAGTAGTAATGACTTCCAAGACTCAAATAAAAGAAAAAGTACTGAAAAGAAAACATTGGGTTATCTCCCAAGAGTGCTTTTCTTTAACGCCTTTGAGCTAGGCGCAGAAAATTGCGAATCAAGTAATATCAAGAGATGAAGCATTAAGATCAACAGCAGAGATCTTTTCAACAATGAAGGAAAATATGTTCAACTGAGTTTTTGAAAATCCTTTACGATCACGCTTTGGCACACTACTTTCATCGAAAGGATTTTCAGGGCAAATCCAACTGGAATTCTTTTCCCAAGCATCATGAATTCCTATAAGTTCATAAGGTATTGGTACTTTAAAATCATCGGGTGTACCAACAATCTTTACAGGCGAGCCAAGCTTATTAAACTTCTTAAAAACTTTCCTAGCCTCAATTGCAACATCTCTAAATTCTGTGCGCAAGGTTTCCAAAATAAAAGCTTTCTTTTCGGGATCCTCAATTTCATGAAGCTTAAGGAACATGTATTGCATAGAAGGATTAAGACTAGCAAACCTAGCTTCTAACATGTGAACTAAATGAGCAGAAGCAACTTCATAGCTAGGAGCTAACTCAACCAAAGACTTTTCCTCAACTTCCTTACGCATACTAATGTGATTAAAGAACTCCTCAATGTTACTTTTGCCAATAATCGAACCACTACCTACTGAGAGGTCCTCCAGAACGTACTTAGGGATCAACATGATAAACTAAAGTAAAGAAATAACAACTACAAAGGATTCTAATTTTTTTGGGTTTTTGATAAAAAGCAATGCAGGTAAAATAAAATAAAGTAAAGCAAAACAATAACAAAGTAAAGAATGTGTGTGCGAAAAACTCCCCTCGCAGAAGTCTTCTCTTCCTCCCCGGCAACGGCGCCAGAAAATTAGCTGCTACTCCAAGTTGATGTGGGAGCAAACTGTCCTTGTGCGTGGTGGATAACCAGCCTGTTGGGAACCCCAAGAGGAAGGTATGATGAGTGTAGCGGCTAGTCTTCCCTCAGTTAAGAAACCAAGGTATAATGTCGGTCAGGAGAGGAGAGACAATGACGACTGAAGGTGATGCAGACTGGCTTAGTAACACTCCAACAAGGGCGCCGTTAACGATACTTGTTGACTCGTCTTCAGCCAGTAGCAACGCGGAACCTGCACACAACACAAACAAGTACTTTGTTCCCAACTTGCGATGAGGTTGTCAATCTCACCAGTTTGCTTGAAACAAAGGTTATGAGCGTATCGAGTGGAAAACAATATAGTATGCGAGTAAAGTAAACAGTACGAGTAAAGTAAACAGGTGATAGCAATATGATGGAAATAGGACCGGGGTCCACAGTTCACTAGTGGTGTCTCTCCATAGATAAAATAATACATGCTGGGTAAACAAATTACAGTTGGGCAATTGATAGAATAGAGATAAACGTGATATGTCAAGAAGATCACTATGAGATTTACTCTGGGCATTACAACAAAATACATAGACCGCCATCCAACTGCATCTATGACTAATAATCCACTCCCGGGGATATCAATCCGAACACCCTAGAAGTATTAAGTTGCGAACAACAGATAATTGCATTAAGCAAAGTGTATAATGTAAACAAAGCATATGCCCTTGAGCATATGAATGTTGTTTTCTCCCTAGTAGCAACAGCACATCTACCACCTTAGAGGTTTCTATCACTCCCCCAGGTGAAATAGAGGCATGAACCCACTATCGAGCATAAATACCCCCTCTTGGAGTCACTAGCAACTACTCGGCCAAGATAGCTACTAACAACGGAGAGCATGCAAGATCATAAACAACATAGAGATAACAAAAGATATAATTCAGTACAGCAACTTAATCATAAACACCAATATTCATCGGATCCCAACAAACCAAACATGTAGAATTACATAACGGTGATCTCAATCATGTAGGGCAGCTCATGAGATCTAAACATGAAGCACATGGTGGAGAAGACAACCATCTAGCTACTGATATGGACCCATAGTCCAAGGTAGACTACTCACTCATCGCTCCGGAGGCAAGCATGGCGATGAAGGAGACCTCCGGTGGCGGTTCTCCTCTCCGGCAGGGTGCCGGGAAGAGCTTCTGGACCCTCCCGATCTTCGGGTCGACGGCGGCGGCGGATCGCGATGTGTTCTGGAAAACTGATCGGGGCCTTAGGTTTTTCTCGTCGGGGGGTCTTTATAGGCGAAGGGGCGATGTCAGAGGAGGGGCCAGGCGCCCTCACGCGGGCCCGGCGCGGCCAGGGGCCTGGCCGCGCCGCCCCTGCGTGTGGGGCCCTGGTGGCCCCCCTCCTACTCCTCTTTGGATCTCTGGAAGCTTCCGGGTAAAATAAGACTTCAGGATGTGGTTTCGTCCAATTCCGAGAATATTTCCTGTGTATCACTCTGAAACACAAAAACAGCAGAAAACAGGGAACTGGCACTGTGGCACTTCGTTAATAGGTTAGTTCCGGAAAATGCATAAAAGTGCCACTAAGTGTAATGAAACAATAGGCAAATGGTGTAAAAACAAGCATGGAGCATCAAAAATTATAGATACGTTTGAGACGTATCAACGACTGAAGGTGATGCGGAACCTGCACACACACAACCAAGTACCTTGTTCCCAACTTGCGATGAGGTTGTCAATGTCACCGGTTTGCTTGAAACAAAGGTTTTGAGCGCATCGAGTGGAAAACAATATAGTATGCGAGTAAAGTAAACAGTGCGAGTAAAGTAAACAGGTGATAGCAATATGATGTAAATAGGACCGGGGTCCACAGTTCACTAATGGTGTCTCTCCATAGATAAAATAACACATGCTGGGTAAACAAATTACAGTTGGGCAATTGATAGAATAAAGATAAACGTGATATGTCAAGAAGATCACTATGAGATTTACTCTGGGCATTACAACAAAATACATAGACCGCCATCCAACTGCATCTATGACTAATAATCCACTTGTGGTGAATCAATCCGAGAACTCCACAAGTATTAAGTTGCGAACAACAGATAATTGCATTAAGCAAAGTGTGTAATGTAAACAAAGCATATGCCCTTGAGCATATGAATGTTGTTTTCTCCCTAGTAGCAACAGCACATCTACCACCTTAGAGGTTTCTGTCACTCCCCCAGGTTAAATAGAGGCATGAACCCACTATCGAGCATAAATACCCCCTCTTGGAGTCACTAGCAACTACTCGGCCAAGATAGCTACTAACAACGGAGAGCATGCAAGATCATAAACAACATAGAGATAACAAAAGATATAATTCAGTACAGCAACTTAATCATAAACACCAATATTCATCGGATCCCAACAAACCAAACATGTAGAATTACATAACGGTGATCTCAATCATGTAGGGCAGCTCATGAGATCTAAACATGAAGCACATGGTGGAGAAGACAACCATCTAGCTACTGCTATGGACCCATAGTCCAAGGTAGACTACTCACTCATCGCTCCGGAGGTAAGCATGGCGATGAAGAAGACCTCCGGTGGCGATTCCCCTCTCCGGCAGGGTGCCAGGAAGAGCTTCTGGACCCTCCCGATCTTCGGGTCGACGGTGGCGGCGGATCGCGATGTGTTCTGGAAAATTGA
Organism: Dactylis glomerata; assembly: GCA_007115705.1. Taxonomy (NCBI): domain Eukaryota; kingdom Viridiplantae; phylum Streptophyta; class Magnoliopsida; order Poales; family Poaceae; genus Dactylis; species Dactylis glomerata. The sequence goes on along the minus strand of QXEO01000472.1, from coordinate 1,937,187 downwards.
TCGGGTACTTAGGTTTTTTCCGTCGGGGGGTCTTTATAGGCGAAGCGGCGTCGTCAGAGGAGGAGCTAGGCGCCCTCACGCGGGGCCCGCTCGGCCAGGGGCCTGGCCGCGCCACCCCTGCGTGTGGGGCCCTGGTGGCCCCCCTCCTACTCTCCTTCGGATCTCTGGAAGCTTCCGGGTAAAATAAGACTTCAGGAACTTGTTTCGTCCAATTCCGAGAATATTTCCTGTGTATCACTTCTGAAACACAAAAACAGTAGAAAACAGGAAACTGGCACTGTGGCAACTCTTTAATAGGTTAGTTCCGGAAAATGCATAAAAGTGCCACTAAGTGTAACGAAACAATAGGCAAATGGTGTAAAAACAAGCATGGAGCATCAAAAATTATAGATACGTTGGAAACGTATCAGATATCGTCCGAACACCCCATGAGTATTAAGTTGCGAACAACGGATAATTGCATTAAGTAAAGTGTGTAATGTAAACAAGGCATATGCCCTTGAGCATATGAATGTGGTTTTCTCCCTAGTAGCAACAGCACATCTACAACCTTAGAGGTTTCTGTCACTCCCCCAGGTTAAATAGAGGCATGAACCCACTATCGAGCATAAATACCCCCTCTTGGAGTCACTAGCAACTACTCGGCCAAGATAGCTACTAACAACGGAGAGCATGCAAGATCATAAACAACATAGAGATAACATAAGATATATTTCAGTGTAGCAACTCAATCATAACACCAATATTCATCGGATCCCAACAAACCAAACATGTAGAATTACATAACGGTGATCTCAATCATGTAGGGCAGCTCATGAGATCTAAACATGAAGCACATAGTGGAGAAGACAACCATCTAGCTACTGCTATGGACCCATAGTCCAAGGTAGACTACTCACTCATCGCTCCGGAGGCAAGCATGGCGATGAAGAAGACTTCCGGTGGCGATTCCCCTCTCCGGCAGGGTGCCAGGAAGAGCTTATGGACCCTCCCGATCTCGGGTCGACGACGGCGGCGGATCGCGATGTGTTTCTGGAAAATTGATCGGGTGCTTAGGTTTTTCCCGTCGGGGGGTCTTTATAGGCGAAGGGGCGATGTCAGAGGTGGAGCCAGGTGGCCTCACACCATGGCGGCGCGGCCCAGGCCCTGGCCGCGCCAGCCTGGTGTGTGGGGCCCCTATGGCCCCCCTCCTACTCTCCTTCGGATCTCTGGAAGCTCCCGGACAAAATAAGACTTCAGGAACTTGTTTCGTCCAATTTCGAGAATATTTCCTGTGTATCACTTCTGAAACACAAAAACAGCAGAAAACAGGGAACTGGCACTGTGGCAACTTGTTAGTAGGTTAGTTCCGGAAAATGCATAAAAGTGCCACTAATGTAACGAAACATTAGGGAAATGGTGTAAAAACAAGCATGGAGCATAAAAAATTATAGATACGTTGGAGACATATCAGTCCGCTCCGCAATCGACGTGATGCACCTGACGAAGAATCTCTGCGTGAATATTCTAGGCTTCCTGGGCTTGTATGGGAAGTCAAAAGATACACCGGAAGCTTGGGAGGACCAGGAACGTCATAAAGGATGAGACGACATGCATCCAGGGCAGTTTCAAGGGCGTGCCAGCTACGCTCTTACCAAGGAAGAGAAGGAAATCTTATTTGAAGTCATTTTCAGTACCAAGGTCCCGACTGGCTTCTCGTCGAATATAAAGGGAATCGTAAATATGAAAGACAAAAAATTCCAAAACCTAAAGTCTCATGACTGCCACGTGCTTATGACGCAATTGCTTCCGGTTACATTGAGGGGAATTCTACCGGAAAATGTTCGCCTTGCAATTGTGAAGGTATGTGCATTTCTCAATGCAATTTCTCAGAAGGTAATCGATCGAGAAAGTCTATCAGGGTTACAGATTGATGTGGTCCTATGTCTGGTCAGCTTCGAGTTGTTGTTCCCGCCATCATTCTTCAATATAATGACACACCTCCTAGTTCACCTAGTCGAAGAGATTAGAATTCTCGGTCCTGTGTTTCTACACAATATGTTCCCCTTCGAGAGGTTCATGGGAGTCTTAAATAAATATGTTCGTAACCGTGCTAGGCCAGAAGGAAGCATCTCCAAGGGCTATGGAACAGAGGAGGTCATTGAGTTTTGTGTGGACTTTCTTCCTGACCTTAAGCCGATTGGTGTTCCTGAATCTCGGTATGAGGGTAGGCTAACAGGAAAAAGCACACTAGGAAGGAAAGCAAAAGTATGTATGGACGGGCATTCATTCACTCAAGCACACTACACAGTTCTACACAATTCCACCATGGTGGCTCCGTATATCGAGAGACACAAGAATATTCTACGCTCTGAAAACCCGGCGAAGGCTGACTCTTGGATTAAAGGGGAACACGAGAAGACTTTCGGCAGTTGGTTGCTGACACATATCATGAATAACAACACCGTTGAAGATCAGCTGTACTGTTTGGCCAGGCCACCATCTTCGACTATATGTACTTTCCAAGTGTACGAGATAAATGGGAATACATTTTACACGGTTGCCCAAGATAAAAAGAGCACCAACCAAAACAGTGGTGTCCGCTTTGATGCAACAGACGATAATGGGCAAAAGGACACATATTACGGGTACATAGAGGAGATATGGGAACTTGACTATGGACCTACTTTTAAGATCCCTTTGTTTCGGTGCAAATGGGTGAAGCTGACAAGAGGCGGGGTAGTTGTAGACCAAAAGTATGGCATGACAACAGTGGATCTCAACAATCTTGCGTGCATGGACGAACCATTCGTCCTAGCCAACGATGTCGCTCAGGTTTTCTATGTGAAGGACATATCTACAAAAACAAGAAAAAAAAATCAGCAAAAGAAGACATCGTCCGATGAGCCAAAGCGCCACATAGTTCTTTCAGGGAAAAGAAACATCGTGGGAGTAGATGACAAGACAGACATGTCAGTAGATTATAATAAATTTCATGAAATTCTGCCCTTCAAAGTGAAAACTGACCCAAGCATCCTACTGAATGATGAAGATTCTCCATGGCTACGACCTAGAAGAAAACAGAAATAATAGATATGAATGTTGGTGCAATAATGTAATAATGTATTAAACCTTTTATGTAATGCATGTATAGAATGTACTAAACCTTTATTTAAGGAGCGTGTGTGTTAATAATGAACTGACTCTCAATTAGCAATTATTGATTCAAATATTAGTTAATCTATTATTTAATTGAAAATGGCAATTTTGTTAATAGTTTGATAAGTTAAAACAATTATTTTATAAAACAGAAAATAGATTTGACTTACTTATTCAAATTCAAGCACATTTCAAGTTAAAAGTTTAATAAGATTCCAAAATATGCAAAAAAAATATTAGTTAATCTATTATTTAATTGAAAATGACAATTTTGTTAATAGTTTGATAAGTTAAAACAATTATTTTATAAAACAGAAAATAGATTTGAATTACATATTCAAATTCAAGCACATTTCAAGTTAAAAGTTTAATAAGATTCCAAAATATGCAAAAAATATTAGTTAATCTATTATTTAATTGAAAATGGCAATTTTGTTAATAGTTTGATAAGTTAAAACAATTATTTTATAAAACAGAAAACAGATTTGAATTACTTATTCAAATTCAAGCACATAAAACAGAAAATAGATTTGAATTACTTATTAAAACAGATAATCTATTATATTATTAAAACAACTAACAATAAAGGGCTGAGATTTGATTCCGTGAAAGAAGACAATTGAAAAGCTCAGATTTAATTATTTGGATCCGTAGACGATCAGCTCGGCAAGGGAAAACGTAACCGAGCGGAACCCTTATTTCACGGGAGATAACATACATATGGATCCTTCCCCTTACCCTAGGCCAGTGCCGCATCAGGAGAAGTTGCAGGATCGCCGTCAAAATCGTAGCATGAGAGGAAAGAGAATCCATATCTGCCATGAACGATGCTGAGGAAGACAGCGAGGCGGCTGCCAGTGTCAAGGGTGACAGTGACATCTCCGCCACTAACAGCGCCGAGGATGACAGCATCTGGTGCCCTCTTCACTCCACGAACGGCGCCAGTGCCGCATCAGGAGAAGTTGCAGGATCGCCGTCAAAATCGTAGCATGAGAGGAAAGAGAATCGTTATGCCGGCCGCCGGAGTAACTCTGTGACGCATACCAAGAGGACGCGCTATTGTGGCCTCGCACGGCCATATCCGGCAGCAGCATCTAAGTCGGGAAGAAACAACAGTGATGTCAGGTACTTGGGTGCTATGGTCGATCGTTTGAAATTGCTCGAGGCATTGTGTTCCTCACATCTGGAATTATCTTCTGCAAGACGGGATCAAGCGGTGGAGGCATGGCGACCAGGTCGACGGTGCAACAACTTTAGTTGCGTGGGGCATATCCGCTAATGAATGGTAAAATACATCTCTATGCAGCTAGCAGACCTCCGTCCGCGATGAATTACAGCAGCCTGAGGTGATGGTATACACAGCTCCCTTGAATTTCTCCTCACAGATCATGGTTTTTGAATTCTAGGAATTTGCTCACCTTCGTGGCTTTGCGTGGACATGGGGAACATGGTGGTATCCTCATGGCTTGCTGCTGGCCGGCTACCCCAAAGTTTACACTGTTGGCGAGGTTGGACTTTGGAGCCTGCGACTCAAATTACGGGCTCATCGGGTCAATCAATTTATATGTAGTTCGTCAGAATTGAGATGCGCTTGAATCTAACAACTAATAATTTGGAATACGGAAGTATGGATGAATTTGATGTTTAGAATCAGCCACGAAGCATTCTTGCCATGTCTTTCAACTAATTTTCTTAGCTCTTAACTGGTGGTGTACGCAGTTATACACAACGGCAACCTGACGCGCTGGACGGCTCCCGCTGTCCTAGACTGACGTCATACGCGGCGAGCTGGCGTGTGGGATAAAAAATAGACGAATCCCAAGTGAGAGGAAGACCCGAAGGTACTATCCATCAGTAGTTCAACCATAGCTAGGTGAAGCGGAAGACTTAGACGAGATGCTTAGGTGAGAAAAACCAATAAACTGGTCTTGCTAACATGAATGTTCACATTGCATTTGGTCGGAGCGAGAAGTTCTACGATCTATAAGAATCAATTGAAACTGGTATACGATCACATTGTGAAGTCGTGTTTGTCTGAAGATCTTCATAGAAACACCTTTTTCATATATAAAATTCCACGGAAGAGGATTTGTAAATAGAAGCAAAAACATTTTATTTATTTATATGGTTTTCTATATCGTTATGTTCTGAAATGAATAATTTGTGTGAGTGTTTCGTTCCATCAATTGGTAGCTTTAAATCAAACAGATCAAGATCATATTTTACATGTTCTGATTTTTAAATCAATCAACTACTGACTCCATATGGTGCATAAAAAATTCACTTGCTCAGAGGTTGTAGAATGATCATAAAATTGCTAATACTTCTGATTGCACAGCTCATCCATTGTTTATACATATCATTATTTTTGCAGGTGATAGATCCTATGGGATTTTTAAGTTAGACTTATTGGTACTGATCTCTCCGGCAAGCACATGAAAGGATCCATCCTATAAAGGTTATAAATGTTGATGCTAGCCGCGCAATTTGCGCGGGTCTGGAAGCTAGTTATTTATAAAACACATAAAACAGAAAATAGAAAATAGGGTTTTGGGTTTATCCCTGTTTTGGGTCTTTAGTCCCGGCCCGAACCACAGATCGGGACTAAAGGCCTCTTTCTGGGAACCCCCCGCCCAAGCCCTTTAGTCCCGGTCCGTGGCTCAAACCGGGACTAAAGACCCCCCTTTAGTCCCGGTTTGAGCCACCGACCGGGACTAAAGGGTCTGGGGTATAAATAAGACGCCTTCGTCCCTGGTCGGTTCCACCGACCGGGACTTAGGAGAAATCACGCGCGAGGAGAAACTAGCACACCGTCAGGCTACCGGATCCCGCCGATGCCTCCGCTCCCGCGCACGCCTCCGCTCGCCGCCGACGCCTCCGCCCGCGCCCGAAGCGCCGCCGCCCGCGCGCGCCCGAATCGCCGCCGCCGCCCCGCGCCGCCGCCGTCCGCGCCCGCTCCCCTCCCGACCGAGCCCGGCCGTCTGAGCCCGCTCCCGGCCGATCGAGCCCGCACCTCTCTGCAGGTAACCGGCCTGCTGTAACCCTAGCTAGGTTAGTTATTTTTTTAGTTAGGTTAATTAAGTTAGTTTAGTTAGTTTAATTAGGTTAGTTTAGTTAGTTTAGTTAGGTTAATTAGGTTAGTTTAGTTAGGTTAATTAGGTTAGTTTAGTTAGTTAATTTAGTTAGGTTAATTAGGTTAGTTTAGTTAGTTTAATTAGGTTAGTTTTTAGCTAGGGTTTTTCTTAGCTACTTTAGTTATTTTTTTTAGCTAGGGTTTTTCTTAGCTAGGATTTTTCTTAGCTACTTTAGTTATTTTTTTAATTAGTTAGTTTCTTAGCTAGGTTTTTTTAATTATTATTATTAGTTAGATTAAGTTCCTTAGCTAGGGTTTTTTAATTGTTATTATTAGTTTAATTGTTATTAATTAGTTTCTTAGCTAGGGTTTTTCTTAGCTAGTTTAGTTAGTTTTTTTAATTAGTTAGTTTCTTAGCTAGGGTTTTTTTAATTCTTATTATTAGTTAGATTAAGTTTCTTAGTTATTTAGTTAGATTAAGTTATTTGATATATCATTTTGAAAATATTTGTATTTTGCAGAAACTATGGATCCACATAGGAGGAACCTAGAAGAGGAAGAAATTCTCAAAGATATAATCAAAGACGCCCCCGATGTTGAACCAGCTGAATCTCTGTCATCGTATCTGAACCCCTCCGGGCATGGAATGGAGGTCGACCGACATGAAGATGAAGCCGACGGAGAAGGGGGCCGTTGGACAAGCTTTACCTTCTAGCCCTGATGTACGCTGGCATGGCCGTGAGATTCCAGCTGGCTATGCTAAAGTTGGGGTGGATGAAATCGTGCCGGGGTTTCATGATATGGAGCTTGACATCGCTGGACCCGAAGATGAGAGGACACTCAGAGAAGTACTAGGTGGAGTCATTCTATGGGACAAGAACTACATCAAGCTTCCAGGCTCGGCCCCAAGGACAACACCGCCTCTGAGTCGTCGCAGGTCACCTACACCTCCATCACCTCCAAGCCCTCCACATAACTACGGCCACCACAACACAAGTCCATCTCGATCACCGCCGCCGGACTTGGGTCGGCCGTCTCTGCCGCCGGCCACTCAGGATACTAAGTGGAAGCGTGCCAGCAAGAATGCTCCGTCGATGAGTTCTAAGGGACGGAGCCCCCCAAAGCGCAAACTATCGCCCCTCTCAAAGGTACCTCATCCTAATCTTCCCATCAGACCTTATGATCGTACCCCCGAGGAAAACGCCAGGATCGCAAAGGAACATTATGATGCGCAGATGAAAAACAAGGAACCCGAGCCCCGCCCGGAATACACCGAGAAGCAAAAAGAATATGCAAAATACTTACTGACCCTTCCATCGCAGTATGACTTGCACCATAAGCCTGATGACTATCTACGCACATTGCAGAAAGAAGGGAAAAAGAGCAGATCATGTGCTAGTGCAAGTGGGAGCAAATCAAGTACAAGTAAAAGCAAAAAAAGATCAGACGTTCCTCAGCTTGGACAACAGGCCAAACAATCGATCCCACCCCTCAGGGTGTTATCCGAGAATGTTCCCTCTCTGGTGTAGGGGCAAAAATTGGAAATAGCAGAGAAGTGGGCGGTTGAATGGGGTATGAGTGTTGAAGACGTTATGGCTTCCCAAGACGAGAGGTTTCCCAAGGCTGTTGTAGCCCCTAAGCCTAAATTTGTCATGGGAGGGCCTTTGGTTAGCAAAGAAAGGTTGAAAGATCTCCCAACAAATATGCGTTACTTGCATACATGGTACATGAATGAAGCAAAGAATGGGAGAATAATGATCGTGGCGCGTGTCCCACGGGAGTAGTACGGCCGTCCCGAAGAGATCCATGTCGACTTTGACGAACTCTTCCAGATGTACAATTGCGATGCCCTCGACAAATCTCTCATGAGTTGCTATTGTCTGTAAGTTTTTAAATTCATTGTCTATATATAACTTGTTCAGTTATTTCAATTCATTGTCTACATATAACTTGTTCAGTTATAACTTGTACTCTATTATGCAGAATGAAAATCCTGGTCTGTAAAAGTAGGAACATCATAAATATTGGGTTTATTGACCCAGATAAAATATATATAAAGACGCTAACTGAGAACCCCAAGGAGACGGAGGAAAACCTTCTAAGGTTTCTAACGGATCAAAATTTCTGTGACCACATACTGTTTCCTTATAACTTCAAGTGAGGGTCTTACTCTGTTGTGTCCATTCACTTATAAGTGTAATTGATAAGTTACTGACATATATATATATACATGTGCAGCTACCACTAGATTCTGTTGGACATTCAAATTGATAAGGGAAGAGTTGATGTCTTCGACCCATTATCGAGAAATATGGAACAGTTCCAAAGCCCGCAGGACATGCTCCAAGGGTAATTTCAATCATTCTTGCGCTATATCGGTCTCTTTCGATGATTTTCTGAGATATCAAGTAATGAAAAACTTAGCAAATCATTTTCCTTGTCGGGCAGGGTTTGAAAGCGGTTCAAGTGTGTGACTGACGGTATCTCTCATGAGAAGCTGACCTTTAGAGCGGTTCAGGTAAGTAGTACGAGATACTTCTTTTTTCAATACATTTATGATGCTAGATTATTATTTTGATTATATTCTATTCTCGTAAAGTGTGACCAGCAGCCACAGGGGACGCATCTATGTGGATACTACGTTTGCGAGTTCATTCGCATGTTTACCTCTGAGCACAAGGATTACAGATACGACGTAAGCAATAAACATTCACACCTCTATTTTTACCCGTCATTCTTTGTTATCATGATTGACATTCATATCTTTTCTTATATAGTTCACGACCATGCGGGAGAAGTACCTACCAGAGCAACGCGCGATCGCTGTTGCAGAGGAGCTAGCGGCCTTTTTGAGGACAGAAGCTGTAGATGATAAAGGAAGATTTAGTGTAGCTAGGGGCCATTACTAATGTTGGTCCATGTAATCGAATAGACGGGCTCTAGTCCCGGTAATTGTGATCTTCATATAATTGTATATATATACTCGATCGTAAGATAAGTTATCTTACATATATATGCACTAACATGTATGCGTAGAATTATATGAAAAGTGTTTTTAAAATGAAGAAAGAAATAAAATAAAATACAACAAAAATAATTCTCCCAAACACCTAAACCCTAAAACCCTAAAACAAAAACAAAATCTGTAGAGGCTCTTTAGTCCCGGTCCGTGTTACAAACCAGGACTAAAGGGCCTGTCCCTGAAGGCGCTCCGAGGCGCCCACGTGGAGGCCCTCTAGTCCCGGCTGGTAACAGGGCCGGGACTAAAGGTTTAGCCTTTAGTACCGCCTCTGGAGTCCCGGTTTGTAAACCGGGACTAAAGGCTGTTACGGGACGGGACTAGAGGCCCTGTCCCCACTAGTGGTAACACTTGGCTCGATCTATTAGTGTAGCATCACTAGAACTTTAGAAGCATCATGCATTGTCATGGATCATGCATGTATGCATGCGACTTTTAATTTTAGTCAACCCACCAAACAAATGCAAACTCTTTTTCCGGTAACGGGTGGGTGAGCCAGTGAGGTGATGTGCGTACACATGTTGGGTCTTGTTTGTCATGTTGGTTTTTCTTTTGTGCATACCAAGTGGTAGCTACCTAAGATAACTTAATTAGGTCACCACATTCTTGCTAAACGTACTACTGGATGACAGAGATGGGCCAGAATTTTAACTAAGGCAATTCAAAATAATTATAATTTTTTTAAACAATTTATAAAAGAACTATCGTATGAACTAATAAACACATTTATTGCTTATGTTCTTGAGAAACCCTGACAAATTTAAGATATGAGTTTGAGAAACATATGAATTTACCAGAAATAGGAGTATCGAATATGTAACTTCATATGCTTAAACTAAAAATAAAAAATGCAAACAAGGTGTTTGAACCTTAAACCGAATGATTCAACAATTTCTTCCAAACCAATGAGCTACTTCATCCTATATGTAATGTAATCATATGATAGTTTATTTTTTAATATCTAATAGAACATTCACATAATGGTATTATTTTCAAAATATTTGGATATTCAACTTAATACCCTTGAACTGAGGTGACCCATAGCGGTTCTGGAGGACACAGGAGCTTATGGCGGTTTCCTGAGATAGGCCCATGGAAGATTTTCCATATAGTACACGTCGTTGTATAGGACTTAGTCTAGGAATCCATATTGTATTCGCCCCGGTACCACCGTGATGCCCACGCTAGGCGCCTTTATAAGCCGGCGTGGAGGAGCCCTCGAGGCACGACACAACAATCTCATTGTAACCGAGCACTTGTTGCCATATAGTGAATTATAGCAGCACGTAGGGTCTCGCCACCGTTGCGGGATCTGAAGCTGCGTAAACTCGTGCTACCATCGTCCCGAATCGCTCTGCCATGTTCACCCCCTTCCACAAACCGCCATACACCTACCCCTATGGCAGATCTGCTGATGAAACCATGACACTAGTCGCCACAGCGGTCGCGGTCAGGAGAGCGACCACAAGAGGAGGACCCTCCACGAGTGCCAAGTTTGGCCAACAAGATGAACGGACCAGTGTTGTTGTCGAGGTCGGCGAGGAGGGTCTGGCGCATGTCAAAGGAGTTAATTTGATTTGTGACATCAGTAAGGGATATACTAGGCGTGTTGTCGACCTTGTCAACCAGGGCGTTGTAGGTGTTTGATACATCTCCAACGTATCCATAATTTTTGATGCTCCATGCTTGTTTTTACACCATTTGCTTAGTGTTTCGTTACACTTCATGGCACTTTTATGCATTTTCTGGAACTAACCTACTAACAAGTCGCCATAGTGCCAGTTCCCTGTTTTCTGCTGTTTTTGTGTTTCAGAAAAGTTACACAGGAAATATTCTCAGAATTGGACGAAACCAAAGCCAGTCGCCCAGAATTTTACCAAAGCTTCCAGAGAACCGAGGAGACGGAGTGGGGCCACGAGGGGCCCTCACACCAGGGCGGCGCGGCCAGGGGCTGGGCCGCGCCCCTATGTGTGAGACCGCCTCGGTCCACTCCTGACGATGCCCCTTCGCCTATAAAGACCCCCGACGGGAAAAACCTAAGTACCCGATCAATTTTCCAGAACACATCGCGATCCGCCGCCGCCGTCGACCCGAAGATCGGGAGGCTCCAGAAGCTCTTCCCGGCACCCTGCCGGAGAGGGGAATCGCCACCGGAGGTCTTCTTCATTGCCATGCTTGCCTCCGGAGCGATGAGTGAGTAGTCTAACTTGGACTATGGGTCCATAGCAGTAGCTAGATGGTTGTCTTCTCCACCATGTGCTTCATGTTTAGATCTCATGAGCTGTCCTACATGATTGAGATCACCGTTATGTAATTCTACATGTTTGGTTTGTTGGGATCCGATAAATATTGGTGTTATGCTTGAGTTGATGTACTGAAATTTATCTTATGTTATCTCTATGTTGTTTATGATCTTGCATGCTCTCCGTTTTTACTAGCTATCTTGGCCGAGTAGTTGCTAGTGACTCCAAGAGGGGGTATTTATGCTCGATAGTGGGTTCATGCCTCTATTTAATCTGGGGGAGTGACAGAAACCTCTAAGGTTGTAGATGTGCTGTTGCTACTAGGGGGAAAACAACATTCGTATGCTCGAGGGCATATGCTTTATTTACATTACACACTTTGCTTAATGCAATTATCTGTTGTTCGCAACTTAATACTCATGGGGTGTTCGGACGATATCCCCGTGAGTGAATTATTAGTCATAGATGCAGTTGGATGGCGGTCTATATATTTTGTTGTAATGCCCAGAGTAAATCTCAAAGTGATCCTCTCATCATATGCACGTTGTCTTTATTCTATCAATTGCCCAACTGTAATTTGTTTACCCAGCATGTATTATTTTATCTATGGAGAGACACCGCTAGTGAACTGTGGACCCCGGTCCTATTTCCTTTATATTGCTATCACCTGTTTACTTTACTCGCACTATTTACTTTACTCGCATACTATTATCACTTTCCACTCGATACGCTCATACCCTTTGTTTCAAGCAAATCGGTGAGATTGACAACCTCATCGTAAGTTGGGAACAAAGTATTTGGTTGTGTTGTGTACAGGTTCCGTGTTGCAGCTAGCAAAGCAAAGCTTGGACGAGGCGCCTTATAAATTGTCTTGAGCTGTCGCAAGCTAGTCAGCATCACCTTCAGTCGTTTGTCTGCTCCTCTCCTGAACGATAAACCTTGGTTTCTTACTGAGGGAAAATTTTGCTGCTATATTCATCATACCTTCCTCTTGGGGTTTCCAACGGGCTGGTCATTTACTAGGCATCAAGCAATATTTTCTGGCGCCATTGCCGGGGAGGAAGAAGAAGACTTCTGCGAGGGGAGTTTTTCGCACGCACATCCTTTACTTTGTTTTAAGTTTTGCTTCACTTTATTTTTACTTGCATCGTTTTATCAAAAACCCAAAAAAAATAGAATCCTTTGTAGTTGTTTATTATGTCTAGTTCAGTTGCTACTACTATGTCGCCCGAGGATATGATTTTCACTTTCAAACAAAAAGAGGAGGAAAGTTTTAAGGAATCTTGGTCTAGAATTTATGATTGTCATGGAAAAACTAAACCAAAAATGACCTTGAGTTTGCTTCTTAGTTGCTTTTACTTTGGACTTGCTCTTCGTTATAGATATGCTTTGGTTGCTACTGCAGAAGGAGATTTCCTTCATTGTGATGGAGATCAAGCCTTTAATATTATAAAGAATTTGATTACAATTTATAGCATGCCAACCTATTTTGATTCCTCTCTTGTGTGCATTTTTAATAGACTTGATACTCTTGAGACTCGCACGGCTAGTTTGAATACTTGCTACAATACTTTGCGCCAGCATTTTGATTATGTGCCAACAAATTCGGAACCTTCGAGTTGGTATCCTACGGTAAAAATCACCATTGGTGGTGAAACTTTTCATGCTCGTTGTGATATTATGTCTGAATTTTGTCGTATGCCAAAGGATGTTTATGAATCTTTGAGTCTTTGGAAGCTTTCTGAGGGGGGAGAAGAAATTTCCCTTACTAATAATGCCACTATATTTCCTGTTGGAATAGCTGAAGGAGTTTTTACAAAAGTCCTAGGAAGAATGATATCTACTGATTATCTTGTTATTGAATGTGTAGGGAAAGGACAAATCACACTTGGAAGATCCCTACTGAAGCTCATGGACGCCGTTATAGATGTGGGAAAAGGTAATATACGATTTATCTCTCCACCTTGCAATAGCCATGTCTTTCCTAGAGTCAAGAGCAAAGGTAAGAAAGGAAGACGTAAGGCACCCGCTGATCCTAGCACTTCATCACTTGATGTTACTTGATTCGCAATTTTCTGCGCCTAGCTCAAAGGCGTTAAAGAAAAGCACTCTTGGGAGATAACCCAATGTTTTTACTTTCAGTTCTTTTTATTTTATTTGAGTCTTAGAAGTTATTACTACTGTAATGACCTCTCCTTATCCTTTTTTATTTCATTTTTGTGCCAAGAGAAGCCTCTAATTTGAGTGAGGTAAGATTTGGGGATGTTGCTGTCCTAAAACTGTTTTCGGTGCTGCACTGTAAAAATTCGTGACAATTCTCTGTATATCTTTTGGACCTGAGATTTCTTGTGCATATGACCCAGGTTATATCTAAACTTTTGTTAGTTGAATACTTTTTGATTTGAGCAACAGAAAACCCCTCAAAAATTCGACCTTTGTCAGCTGTTCTGTTTTGACAGATTTCTGCCAATATTTGTGTTTGCCGCTTTATCGCTTTCTTTTTGAGTTCTTTTGATCACGAAACTTTTGGGGAAGTTGCTACAGTAGTATATACTTAATATGTGGTGGTTTTAGGTTGAAACCTGAAGCAAAAAAGGGTTCATTCTATGTTATGCTTACACTAATGTTGCTAATAGATTTGTGTTTAGTTTTGTATGAAGGAAGTTTTCAAGTGTAGGGATCGGAGAGTGATGAGATGAGTTGAAGAATGGACAAAAGCTCAAGCTTGGGGATGCCCATGCATCACCCCAAGAAATATCCAAGAAGTACAAGCGTCAAAGCTTGGGGATGCCCCCGAGGCACCCCTTCTTCATCAGCAAAAATTAGGTCACCTTTCAAGACACTATATTTTTATTGCTTCATGCATTATGCGTTTTTCTTGGAGCATCAATTGTTTTTAGTTTTCAGTTTAGTTTAGTTTTGTTTGCTGCAATAAATTTTTGGACCCCAACAAATTCCTTTTGGAGAAGTTGCCTTGTTTTTGATTTGCCAAGAACACTCCATTTTTCATTCTTACAATTTCAACGAGTGTTCTTCTTTTCCTAGAACTGCGTTTAGTTTTCGATTTTCGCCTTGATATGTGTTCAGATCTTGTTATATCTCTTCATCAAGGTGTATTTTTGCCTCTGATCTTTATTGGTTTTCATCAAAAGAGGTGGTTATAAAAAGTTTGAATGGTGTTGGAAAAGAGAAAAAGCTTTATGCAAAAAAGTGGTACAAGAAGGAGCTTGTGTAGACTGCGGCCTAGGCTTTTGCATGTCATGCTTGATGTCTTTTTGATAGTATGCTTAGTGGTTTTGCTGTAGCATGACTTGTCTCAAATAACTGAGATTGCTTAATGAGCCTTTGAAAAAAATCATGCGTTGTTTTTATCGTTTGGAAGCATTATTTTGGTTTTCTCCTTGATGCTTTATTTGGGTTGACTTGGCGCATGCTCACACATGTTAGACTCTTACATAGAGGCTATTGGCGACTTTGTAAGAGTCTAACATGTGTGAGCATGCGCCAAGTCAACCCAAATAAAGCATCAAGGAGAAAACCAAAATAATGCTTCCAAACGATAAAAACAACGCATGATTTTTTTCAAAGGCTCATTAAGCAATCTCAGTTATTTGAGACAAGTCATGCTACAGCAAAACCACTAAGCATACTATCAAAAAGACATCAAGCACGACATGAAAAAGTCTAGCCCGCAGTCTACACAAGCTCCTTCTTGTACCACTTTTTTTGCATAAAGCTTTTTCTCTTTTCCAATACCATTCAAAAAAATTTATAAACACCTCTTTTGATGAAAACCAACATGGACCAGATGTCAAAATACACCTTGATGCAAAGATATAACAAGATCTGAACAAAAATCAAGGCAAAAAACGAAAGCTAAACGCAGTAGCAGAAAAAGAGAACACTCGTTGAAACGATAAGAGTGAAAACTAGAGTGTTCTTTGCAAATGAAAAGCGAGTTCATCTCCTCCAAAAGAAACATGATGTGATCTAACCATTTATTGCAGCAAAACAAAAGAAAACTGAAAACAAAAACAACTGACGCTCCAAGAAAAACACATAGTGCATGAAGCAATAAAAATATAGTGTTTTAAAAGGTGACCTGATTTTTGCCGATGAAGAAGGGGGTGCCTCGGGGCATCCCCAAGCTTTGACGCTTGTACTTCTTGGATATTTCTTGGGGTGCATGGGCATCCCCAAGCTTGAGCTTTTGTCCATTCTTCATCTCATCTCATCATTCTCCAAACCCTACACTTGAAAACTTCCTTCATACAAAACTAAACACAATTCTATTAGCAATATTAGTGTAAGCATAACATTGAATCAACCCTTTTTGCTTTAGGTTTCAACCTAAAACCACCACATATTAAGCATATACTACTGTAGCAACTTCCCCAAAAGTTTCGTGATCAAAAGAACTCAAAAAGAAAGCGATAAAGCGGCAAACACAAAAATTGGCTGAAATCTGTCAAAACAGAACAGCTGACAAAGGTCGAATTTTTAGAGCGTTTTCTGTTGCTCAAATCAAAAAGGGTTCAACTAATGAAAGTTTGGATATAACCTGGGGCATAAGCACAAGAAATCGCAGGTCCAAAAGATATACAGAGAATTTTCACGAATTTTTACGCTGCAGCACCAAAAACTGTTTCAGGACAGCAACATCCCCAAATCTTACCTCACTCAAATTAGAATCTTCTCTTGGCACAACAACGAAATAAAAAGGATAAGGAGCGGTTATTACAGTAGTAATAACTTCCAAGACTCAAATAAAAGAAAAAGTACTGAAAATAAACAATGGGTTATCTCCTAAGAGTGCTTTTCTTTAACGCCTTTGAGCTAGGCGCAGTAATTTGCAAAGATGCTTATGTGAGCGCCATATAAGAGCTTGAGGCAAAGGTGCCATATAGGAACTTAAAGCAATAGAGAGCATCAACAAGCAAATGTGAAAGACATTTAAATCTGAACCACTTCCTATGAAAAATAGTCTTGTAAAGAGACAAGTCATGAAAGCGCAAAGCAAAAAGCATAGGAAGGCAAAACAAGTACAACTTCAAGAATTGCAACATAAAGAGGGGAGACTCAATATTGTTGAGATCTATCAAACCATGTTTCTCTCTCTCATAATAACTTTCAGTAGCATCATGAATAGAATTGACAATATAACTATCACATAAAGCATCCCTATCATGAGCCACATGCATAAAAGAATTAATACTCCCCACATGAACAATCGTAGTAGGAGCAGATTCAACAGAAAAATTATTCTCGTCATCATAATCATCAAAAACAGGAGGCATATTGTAATCATAACTATTTTTCTCCTCAAAAGTAGGTGAACTGAAAATATTATACTCATCGTCATAACCATCATAAACTAGAGGTTTAGTATCAACACAAGCTAGAGAACAACTATTTCGCAAAGCATATTCATCAAACATATCATCATAAGAAGGAACATGGATAGTACTAATGGTACAACAATTATTAACCTTAGAATTGGTACCAAAAAGATTTTCAATATCAAAAGTAGAGTGCTTTTGCCAATCATGATCACTAACATAGGTAACAGGCATGAGAACATCATCCCAATCAGAATTATCATAATCTATAGCAGGATCATAACGCTTAGGGGAAGATACCGTGTCCTCTCGCCTTTTACTCCTCTTCTTCTTCTTCTTCTTCTTCTTTATACTCTTCTTACTCTCTCCTTTAGGAGGGAGAGACTGGAAGGGCATCTTCTCCACATATTCTTTAGGAGGGAAAGGCATCTTCTCCACATAATCTGGTTTGCTGACAGAAACAACAGAAGAAACTTTGGAGGATTCCTTCTCTCTATTAATAAGATAAAAACATCTATCAGTCCTGTCATAGCTTGGCAAAATATCAAGTTTTATAAGATTTTGTATGTAAGTATTTGCAAGGAAATCTTTAGCACAATAGAGACGACAACCACGAAGGGTGCTATTAATATCAACATCATTCATATCTATCAAAGCAATCTTTCTAGATATCTCTTCACACGCCAAGAACAAAGTGAGCTCATCATGCTGATTGAGAGTGATCTTGTCATCACAATACAAACTTAAGGTACTAGAAGAGTAACTATTAGGGCTTGAGCATTGGAAATCAAAATGACCTATGTCATCGCAATGTTTACAAAGAAAAGGATAAAGCTTGCAAACCTTTTTACCGATCTCGCCTATATCCTTGTACCACATTCGGGTTTCTTCATTTGCATGGTGGACACAATAATCTTCCTTGTTGTAACTCTGTTCACAAGGTCTATGTACTCCACAAAAATTAACATGCTTATAAGAAATAGGACTTTTAGAAGTTTGAGCATGTTTATTGGAATCATCAACAACAATATCATTTTCTACGCGAGTGTCCTTAAAAGGTTCATGATACACGTCCCCATTTCCTTTAGGAACATTCATATGGGAAGCAAAGGCTTTAAAGAAATCAACCATAATTTGAGGATCAAGACCATACTTAGCACTAAGCTCTTGAAAATTAGCAGTTTCAGCGAAAGACTTAATGCAATCAAACTCGTAATTCATACCTGATCCTTTACCTTTGTCGCTATCCCAACCTTCAATATTGTTTTGAATTGTTTCAATCAGATCCCACTTGGTGTTAACATCCTTGCTTGTGAAAGACCCATCAAAGCATGCATCTAGATAGTCCTTGTAATATCCTGAAAGCCTTGCATAAAAATTATTAATAACAATATTACGGGGAAGATCATGAATAGGACATTTGAGCATTAGTGACTTCAATCTTCCCCACGCTTGGGCAATGCTTTCTCCATCATGAGGCCAAAAATTGTATATCTGATTACGATCTTTATGAATCTCACTTGGAGGATAGAATTTAGAATAAAAGAGAGGTACAATTTCCTCCCAGCCAATAGATGGACCATCCTTTAGCAGCCTATACCACTCCGCAGCTCTACCCTTCAGTGAATAAGAGAATAGCTTCCTCTTAACTTGGCTTGATGAAATACCTGCACACTTGAACAACTCGCATAATTCATGTAAAAAGAGTAAATGATCACCCGGAGGGACAGTTCCATCTCCTAAGTAGCGGTTATTCATAACACGTTCAACAATTTTCATAGGTATTTTAAAAGAACGAGGATCACAAACATCATTAGACTCATCACATATGGGAGATAAAATATCATCAGAGCAAACTTTCTCCACTAAAGCTGGGGAACTAAAAATATCATGCATAACAAAACCAGCTTCCCCAAGCTTAGACTTTTCCATAGCATTAGCAATAACGGGATTAAAAGCATTCGTACTAATAACATTGCTATGCAAAATAAGCTCCAAAGGTTTTTCAATTTTCTCTTCAAACACTTCATATCTAAACTCAGGAAAAAGACTAAAGAACTCTTTATTTTCCATTAAGCCTAACTAGTGAAAATAAAAACAAGAAACAAAAAGATATAATTGCAGAATCTAAAGGAAATAACTTCGAGCACTCACACAGGAGGATGCGAGTACCTTTTACCTTACCTCCCCAGCAACGGCGCCAGAAAGGAGCTTGATGTCTATGCACGCGTCTATTCTTGTAGACAGTGTTGGGCCTCCAAGTGCAGAGGTTTGTAGAACAGCAGCAAGTTTCCGTTAAGTGGATCACCCAAGGTTTATCGAACTCAGGGAGGAAGAGGTCAAAGCTATCCCTCTCAAACAACCCTGCAATTACGATACAGAAAGTCTCTTGTGTCCCCAACACACCCAATACACTTGTCAGATGTATAGGTGCACTAGTTCGGCGAAGAGATAGTGAAATACAAGTGGTATAGATGATTATAAGTAGCAAACATGATCTGAAATAAATATCGCTGCGAGCAAACATGTAACAAAACAGCAAGTAAACGGTGTGCAAAGCTTGGAAACAAGGCCTAGGGATCATACTTTCACTAGTGGACACACTCCCAACAAATATAACATAATTGAACAAATAAATAACTTCTCTTCACTATGCTACTCTGAATTACTCTCCTATTGAATAACACTAATCATTGCGTAGTGACTACAGAAGCACCCCTTAAAGTTCATCAAGTACTTGAAAAACACCACTCATAGAGATATCCAAATCAAATCACAACTCAAGATAAATATTATTGCAACTTAGACCAAGTACTAACACGGTGCACACACTGTCAACATTACACCATGAAAGGAGGAATAGATCACTTCAATACTATCATAGTGATAATTATTCTCATAATCCATAAGAGATCACAATCGTAGCCTAGACCAAGTACCACCATGATGCACACACTGTCACTGTTACACCATGGCAGGAGGAACATATTACTTTAATAACACCACTAGAGTACACATAATGATGAAGAGTAGCATCTACTTATTCAACATGATACAAAGCTCACGATCACATAAAGATCATATCATGGGAGAGAGAGGTGAACCACATAGCTACCGGTAGAGCCCTCAGCCCCGGGGGAGAACTACTCCCTCCTCATCATAGGAGACAGCGAGGTTGATGGAGATGGCGGTGAGGTCGATGGAGACGGCAGAGACGGCGATAGAGACCGATGGAGATGGCTCCGGGGGCACTTCCCCGTCCCGGCAGGGTGCCGGAATAGAGACTTCTATCCCCCGAAATTTGTCTTTGACGGCGGCGGCGCTGCGGAGCTGTTCTGGAAAATTGCCGACTCCCCTAGGGTTTTTTGTCCCGAGGCTTTATATAGGCGAAGGGGCGTCGTCAGGGGGATGCCAGGGACTCCTCACACATAGGGGGCGCGGCCAGGGGCTGGGCCGCGCCGCCCTGGTGTGAGGCTGGCCCCTGGCCCCCCTCCGGCTCGCTTTCGGTCCTCGTCCTTCGTCCGGGAAAAATAGGAGTTCTGGAACTTGTTTCGTCCAATTCCGAGAATATTTCCTGTGTAGCATTTCTAAAACACAAAAATAGCAGAAAACAGGGAACTGGCACTGTGGCATCTTGTCAATAGGTTAGTTCCGGAAATCGCATAAAAACGCCACGAAGTGTAACGAAACACAAGGCAAATGGTGCAAAAACAAGCATGGAGCATCAAAAATTATAGATACGTTTGAGACGTATCAGTCTCTTATGTTGAGTTGTTATGCTTGCAAGTTGTAAGTTGGAGATTAGCCCAACCATGCCGTCATGGGGCAAGCTTTCAACATTGCACTTCTTATTTGAGTTGATATCGTGATCTTTTGTTTATGGATACTCGCGGTGTGAAATGAATTGGGAATCTTGTGGGATCATGGAGTTTGTATATGTGTTAGAGAAATGCCTGGGCCGCCAATCTAAGCCATGCATAATTCATGGTGGAAATTTGCAGCATGCCCATAGTGGACATTCGATGACGCATCTCAAAATAAAAGGCTATACAAATGGTAAATAAAAGAGATGTCGAGGTGTTCATTGTCTGCTTGTCCGGTCATTTTGATGTGGGCTTGTTCCATGTCATCGGGCACGGAGGTACCCCGTTGGCGGTTCTCGATGATACATATATACTTACAATGACAAGAGCCTTGCTTGGGACTCTAAGTAAAGTAGCATGAGGTTTGGGTACTCATATTCACAGGACACGAGGTTTTCAACTTATGATTTGTCAAGCATATGCAGCATGAGTGTTCTCGCATTAACTTTAACCATTCAAGATGCTTATGATGGGGGCCATGAGAGCTCAAAGCCGGTAAGTACCATAATTTTTGAAGGTCTATAAAACTTGCAATCACTGCTTCCCTCCGCGAAGGGCCTTTCTTTTACTTTTATGTTGAGTCACCACCTCCTATCTTTATGCACCATTAAGAGAGCATAGTTGTCATTCTTAGTATAATGTGCATTGTCCCAAAGTTTTCATTGATTGATTCATATTGTTGGTTTAACTTGTTCTCAAATTATTTGTATCTAGTCGCCCTCTTAAACTTGAAGGTGTCCTATGCATTTATGTTTTGCTCTCCATGAAGGATAAGCTGAAAACCATTTGTATGTTTTTCCTTATGATTTGAACACACATTTGACTTCCATTGTTTCATTTTCATGATCTTTTGTTTGTGTTCATTTTCATGTTATAACATGGTTGCTAAGTTTCTTCTATCAAGATCATATCTTTCATGCCCATGTTTTAAGTTCTTTTGATCCCAGCGCACAATGCTTACATTTATGATCAAGATTGTGTAGGTGCATGTCACCTCAAAAATTATTTCTTTTGTTATCTGATGCTACCGAGTTAATGATAAATAACCGGCTAGTTGGGAACCCCAAGAGAAGGTTTGATGAAGATAGCAGCAAGTTTTCCCTCAGTTAAGAAACCAAGGTTTATCGTTCAGGAGAAGAGCAAACAATACGACTAAAGGTGATGCGGACCGGCTTAATAACACTCCAACAAGGGCGCCGTTTAACGATACTTGTTGACTCGTCTTCGGCCAATAGCAACGTGGAACCTGCACACACACAACCAAGTACTTTGTTCCCAACTTGCGATGAGGTTGTCAATCTCACCGGTTTGCTTGAAACAAAGGGTATGAGCGTATCGAGTGGAAAACAGTAGAAGTATGCGAGTAAAGTAAATAGTGCGAGTAAAGTAAACAGGTGATAGCAATATGATAGAAATAGGACCGGGGTCCACAGTTCACTAGTGGTGTCTCTCCATAAGATAAATAACACATGCTGGGTAAACAAATTACAGTTGGGCAATTGATAGAATAAAGATAAACGTGATATGTCAAGAAGATCACTATGCGATTTACTCTGGGCATTACAACAAAATACATACACCGCCATCCAACTGCATCTATGACTAATAATCCACTTGTGGCGAATCAATCCGAGAACTCCACAAGTATTAAGTTGCGAACAACAGATAATTGCATTAAGCAAAGTGTGTAATGTAAACAAAGCATATGCCCTCGAGCATATGAATGTTGTTTTCTCCCTAGTAGCAATAGCACATCTACAACCTTAGAGGTTTCTGTCACTCCCCCAGATTAAATAGAGGCATGAACCCACTATCGAGCATAAATACCCCCTCTTGGAGTCACTAGCAACTACTCGGCCAAGATAGCTACTAACAACGGAGAGCATGCAAGATCATAAACAACATAGAGATAACAAAAGATATATTTCAGTATAGCGACTCAATCATAACACCAATATTCATCGGATCCCAACAAACCAAACATGTAGAATTACATAACGGTGATCTCAATCATGTAGGGCAGCTCATGAGATCTAAACATGAAGCACATGGTGGAGGAGACAACCATCTAGCTATTGCTATGGACCCATAGTCCAAGGTAGACTACTCACTCATCGCTCCGGAGGCAAGCATGGCGATGAAGAAGACCTCCGGTGGCGATTCCCCTCTCCGGCAGGATGCCGGGAAGAGCTTTTGGACCCTCCCGATCTCCGGGTCGACGGCGGCGGCGGATCGTGATGTGTTCTGGAAAATTGATCGGGTCCTTAGGTTTTTTCCGTCGGGGGGTCTTTATAGGCGAAGGGGCATCGTCAGAGGTGGCCTGAGGGGCTCTCACACATAGGGGGCGTGGCCAGGCCCCTGGCCGCGCCGCCCTGGTGTGTGAGGCCCTCGTGGCCCCCCTCCAACTCCTCTTCGGATCTCTGGAAGCTTCCAGGAAAAATAAGACTTCAAGAACTTGTTTCGTCCAATTCCGAGAATATTTCCTGTGTATCACTTCTGAAACACAAAAACAGCAGAAAACAGGGAACTGGCACTGTGGCGACTTGTTAATAGGTTAGTTCCGGAAAATGCACAAAAGTGCCACGAAGTGTAATGAAACAGTAGGCAAATGGTGTATAAACCAGCATGGAGCATCAAAAATTATAGATACGTTAGAGACGTATCAAGCATCCCCAAGCTTAACTCCTGCTCGTCCTCGAGTAGGTAAGTGATAACAAAAGAATAATTTTTGAGGTGACATGCACCTACACAATCTTGATCATATATGTAAGCATTTCTGAGCTGGGATCATAAGAACTTAAAACATGGGCATGAAGATATAATCTTGACAATAGAAACTTAGCAACCATATTGTAAACATGAAAATGAACACAAACAAAAGATCATGAAAATGAAACAATGAAAGTCAAACGTGTGTTCAAATCATAAGGAAAAACATACAAATGGTTTTCAGCTTGTCCTTCAAAGAGAGCAAAACATAAATGCATAGGACACCTTCAAGTTTAAGAGGGCGACTAGATACAAATAATTTGAGAACAAGTGAAACCAACAATATGAATCAATCAATGAAAACTTTGGGACAATGCACATTATACTAAGAATGACAACTTTGCTCTCTTATGGTGCATAAAGAAAGAAGGTGGTGACTCAACCAAAAAAGTAAAAGAAAGGCCCTTCGCGGAGGGAAGCAGTGATTGCATGTTTTATAACCTTCAAAAATTATGTTACTTACCGGCTTTGAGCTCTCATTGCCCCCATCATAAGCATCTTGAATGGTTAGAGTTAATGCGAGAACAATTATGATGCATATGCTTGACAAATCATAAGTCGAAAACCTCGTGTCCCGTGAATACGAGTACCCAAACCTCATGCTACTCAACTTAGAGTCCCAAGCAAGGCTCTTGTCATTGTAAGTATATATGTATCATCGAAAACCGCCAACGGGGTACCTCCGTGCCCGATGACATGGAACAAGCCCACATCAAAATGATAGGACAAGCAGACAATGAACACCTCGACATCTCTTTTATTTACCATTTGTTTAGCTTTTTATTGTGAGATGCGTCGTCGAATGTCCACCATGGGTATGCTACAAATTTCCACCATGAATTATGCATGGCTTAGATTGGCGGCCCAGGCGTTTCCCTAACACATATACAAACTCCATGATCACCACAAGATTCCCAATTTATTTCACACCGCGGGCATCCATAAACAAAAGATCACGATATCAACTCAAATAAGAAGTACAAAGTTGAAAGCTTGCCCCATGACAGCATGGATGGGCGAGAATCCAACTTACAACTTGCAAGCATAACAACTCAACATAAGAGACCACAATGTCAAATTTTTAAGAGCAAGAAAAAGTAAAGTGTGCCTTCCGGTTCGTGAGAGCTTTACTAACCAATTTTCGCATAACACTGGTAAGAGTTTAATTGAAGAGAAAATAAAAGCAAGTCAAATTTACTTGGAATAGCAAATTGCTAGTAGGTATGTATGGTGGACACAATGGTAAACTTTGGCTTTAAGGAGTTGGATGCACGAGTAGAGCTCATACTCAGTACAAGGCGAGGGCTAGCAAAAGACTGGGAGCGACCAACTAAGAGAGCAATAATGGCCATAATCATGCAAATCGACAAAGCGACATTAAAAGAAGCATAAGATGGCATCAAAAGTCAAAAACTAAATGATCATAGAGGCTATTGGCGACTTTGTAAGAGTCTAACATGTGTGAGCATGCGCCAAGTCAACCCAAATAAAGCATCAAGGAGAAAACCAAAATAATGCTTCCATACAATAAAAACAACGCATGATTTTTTCAAAGGCTCATTAAACAATATCAGTTATTTGAGACAAGTCATGCTACAGAAAAACCACTAAGCATACTATCAAAAAGACATCAAGCACGACATGAAAAAGCTTAAGCCGCAGTCTACACAAGCTCCTTCTTGTACCACTTTTTTGCATAAAGCTTTTTCTCTTTTCCAACACCATTTGAAATTTTTAAAGACACCTCTTTTGATGAAAACCAATAAAGATCAGAGGCAAAAATACACCTTGATGAAAAGATATGACAAGGTCTGAATGCAAATCAAGGCGAAAACGAAAACCAAAAGCAGTAGCGGAAAAAGAAGAACACTCGATGAAATTGTAAGAATGAAAAACGGAGTGTTCTTGGCAAATGAAAACGAGTACATCTCCTGCAAAGGAAATTTGTTGGGGTCCAACCATTAATTGTAGCAAACAAACTAAACTAATAACGAAAACTAAAACAACTGATGCTCCAAGAAAAACATATAGTGCATGAAGCAATAAAAATATAGTGTCTTGAAAGGTGACCTGAGTTTTGCCGATGAAGAAGGGGTGCCTCGGGGGCATCCCCAAGCTTTGACGCTTGTACTTCTTGGATATTTCTTGGGGTGATGCATGGGCATCCCCAAGCTTGAGCTTTTATCCGTTCTTCAACTCATCTCATCATTCTCCAATCCCTACACTTGAAAACTTCCTTCATACAAAACTAAACACAATTCTATTAGCAACATTACTGCAACATAACATATAATCAACCTCTTTTTGCTTCAGGTTTCAACCTAAAACCACCACATATTAAGTATATACTACTGTAGCAACTTCCCCAAAAGTTCCGTGATAAAAAAAACTCAAAAGAAAGCGATAAAGCGGCAAACACAAATATTGGCAGAAATCTGTCAAAACAGAACAGCTCACAAAGGTCGAATTTTTGAGGGGTTTTCTGTTGCTCAAACCAAAAAGTGTTCAACTAACGAAAGTTTGGATATAACCTGGGGCATACGCACAAGAAATCGTAGGGCCAAAAGATATACAGAGAATTTATACGAATTTTTACGGTGCAGCACCGAAAACAGTTTCAGGACAGCAACATCCCCAAATCTTTACCTCACTCGAATTAGAGGCTTCTCTTGGCACAACAATAAATTAAAAAAGATAAGGAGAGGTTATTACAATAGTAATAACTTCCAAGACTCAAATAAAAGAAAAGGTACCAAAAATAAAACAATGGGTTATCTCCCAAGAGTGCTTTTCTTTAACGCCTTTGAGCTAGGCGCAGAAAATTGCGAATCAAGTAACATCAAGTGATGAAGCATCAAGCTCATAATTTGCTCTAAGAATAGAGTCAAAAAGTAATTTATTTCTTTTCCTAGGGAAGTGTTCCATACCTTTCTTGAGTGGGAATTGATATTTGATGGTGCCTTCTCTCATATCAATAATGGCACCTACAGTTCGAAGAAAGGGTCTTCCCAAAATAATAGGACATGAAGCATGGCATTCAACATCCATGACAAGAAAATCAACGGGAACAATGTTATTATTAACCACAATAAGAACATTATTAATCCTTCCCAAAGGTTTCTTCTTAGCAACATCAGCAATAGGAACATCATAATAACACTTTTCAAGTGGTGGTAAATTAAGCATGTCATAAATTTTTCTAGGCATGATAGAAATACTAGCACCTAGATCACATAAAGCATGGCAATCAAAACCATTAACATGCATATCAATGATGGGTTCCCAACCATCTTCTAACTTCTTGGGAATAGAAGCGTTTTGCTTCAATGTTTCATCCCTAATTTTCATGAGAGCATTGGTAATATGCTTAGTAAAAGCAATATTTAAAGAACTAGCATTGGGAGTCAAAGCAAGCTTTTGCAAGAAAAAAATAAATTCAGATATGTTGCAGCCATCAACATCAAAATCATTAAAGGAAATAGAGCTATCATCTCCTACACTCCAAAAAATTTCAGCACTCTTTTGAGAGAAAGTTTTGGCAGTTTTAGGCTTTTTAACACAAGGAGTGGAAGTTTTCTCTACACCAATCAAAGTAAGAGGATTGCTAGCATTAGGAACAACATCATTAGAGGTAGTAATAGTACAAACTTTCATATTCCTGGCAATCTCATCCTCTCTTTCCCATCTAGCATGCAATTCTGCTAACAATCTAATATTTTCATCTATTCCAACTTGAATAGCATTAGCAGTAGCAAAAACATTGTTCTCTTTCACATCATTAGGCAACACTTTTAATTTCAAAAGTTCAACATCATGAGCAAGGCTATCAACTTTAGAAGCAAGAATATCAATTTTGCCTAACTTTTCCTCAACAGACTTGTTAAAAGCAGTTTGCTTATCGATGAAGTCTTTGAGCATTACCTCAAGCTCGGAGGGCGCGGCCCTAGTGTTGTTGGAGGAGTTACCATAAGAGTTACCATAACCATTACTAGGAGGATATGGCCTATAATTGTTACTAACAAAATTGTTCCTATAAGCATTATTGTTAAAATTATTATTTCTAATGAAATTCACATCAACATGCCCTTCTTGAGCAACCAAAGAGGCTAAAGGAACATTATTAGGATTAACATGAGTCCTATCATTAGCAAGCATAGCCATAATGGTATCAATCTTATCACTCAAGGAAGAGGTTTCCTCAACAGAATTTACCTTCTTACCTTGTGGAGCTCTCTCGGTGTGCCATTCGGAATAATTTACCATCATGTTGTCAAGTAACTTTGTTGCGGCGCCCAAGGTAAGGGACATAAAAGTGCCTCCAGCAGCTGAATCAAGTAGGTTCCTCGAAGAAAAATTCAATCCTGCGTAAAAAGTTTGGACAATCATCCAAGTAGTCAGTCCATGAATGGGGCAATTCTTTATCATAGATTTCATTCTTTCCCAAGCTTGAGCAACATGTTCGTTATCAAACTGAGTAAACTTCATAATATTGCTACGCAGAGATATAATCTTAGCAGGAGGATAGTATCTACCAATAAAAGCATCCTTACACTTAGCCCATGAATCAATACTATTCTTAGTCAAAGACAGCAACCAATCTTTAGCTTTTCCTCTCAAAGAAAAAGGAAACAGCTTGAGCTGAATAATATCACTTTCTACATCCTTATATTTCTGCATCTCACATAGCTCAACAAAATTGTTGAGATGAGCTGCAGCATCTTCAATACTAGCACCAGAAAATTGCTCTTTCATAACAAGGTTCAATAAAGCAGGCTTAATCTCATAAAAGTTTGCAGCAGGAGCAGGTGGCGCAATAGGAGTGCAGATAAAATCACTATTGTTCATGCTAGTAAAGTCACACAACTTGGTGTTTTCAGGATTAGCCATTTCAGCAAAACTAAAAGTAGACAAGTAAAAACAACTACCAAGGATTCTAATTTTTTTGGGTTTTTGATATAAAACGATGCAGGTAAAAATAAAGTAAAGCAAAACAATAAAACAAAGTAAAGGATGTGTGTGCGAAAAACTCCCCTTGCAGAGGTCTTCCACTCTTCCCCGGCAACGGCGCCAGAAAGAGCTTGATGCTACCGAGTTAATGATAAATAACCGGCCAGTTGGGAACCCCAAGAGAAGGTTTGATGAAGATAGCAGCAAGTTTTCCCTCAGTTAAGAAACCAAGGTTTATCGTTCAGGAGAAGAGCAGACAATGCGACTGAAGGTGATGCGGACCGGCTTAATAACACTCCAACAAGGGCGCCGTTTAACGATACTTATTGACTCGTCTTCGGCCAGTAGCAACGTGGAACCTGCACACACAACCAAGTACTTTGTTCCCAACTTGCGATGAGGTTGTCAATCTCACCGGTTTGCTTGAAACAAAGGGTATGAGCGTATCGAGTGGAAAACAGTAGAAGTATGCGAGTAAAGTAAACAGTGCGAGTAAAGTAAACAGGTGATAGCAATATGATGGAAGTAGGACCGGGGTCCACAGTTCACTAGTGGTGTCTCTCCATAAGATAAATAACACATGCTGGGTAAACAAATTACAGTTGGGCAATTGATAGAATAAAGATAAACGTGATATGTCAAGAAGATCACTATGCGATTTACTCTGGGCATTACAACAAAATACATAGACCGCCATCCAACTGCATCTATGACTAATAATCCACTTGTGGCGAATCAATCCGAGAACTCCACAAGTATTAAGTTGCGAACAACAGATAATTGCATTAAGCAAAGTGTGTAATGTAAACAAAGCATATGCCCTCGAGCATATGAATGTTGTTTTCTCTCTAGTAGCAACAACACATCTACAACCTTAGAGGTTTCTGTCACTCCCCCAGATTAAATAGAGGCATGAACCCACTATCGAGCATAAATACCCCCTCTTGGAGTCACTAGCAACTACTCGGCCAAGATAGCTACTAACAACGGAGAGCATGCAAGATCATAAACAACATAGAGATAACAAAAGATATATTTCAGTATAGCAACTCAATCATAACACCAATATTCATCGGATCCCAACAAACCAAACATGTAGAATTACATAACGGTGATCTCAATCATGTAGGGCAGCTCATGAGATCTAAACATGAAGCACATGGTGGAGGAGACAACCATCTAGCTACTGCTATGGACCCATAGTCCAAGGTAGACTACTCACTCATCGCTCCGGAGGCAAGCATGGCGATGAAGAAGACCTCCGGTGGCGATTCCCCTCTCCGGCAGGGTGCCGGGAAGAGCTTCTGGACCCTCCCGATCTTCGGGTCGATGGCGGCGGCGGATCGCGATGTGTTCTGGAAAATTAATCGGGTCCTTAGGTTTTTTTCGTCGGGGGGTCTTTATAGGCGAAGGGGCATCGTCAGAGGTGGCCCGAGGGGCTCTCACACATAGGGGGCGCGGCCAGGCCCCTGGCCGCCCCACCCTGGTGTGTGGGGCCCTCGTGGCCCCCCTCCAACTCCTCTTCGGATCTCTGGAAGCTTCCGGGGAAAATAAGACTTTAGGAACTTGTTTTGTCCAATTCCAAGAATATTTCCTGTGTATCACTTCTGAAACACAAAAACAGCAGAAAACAGGGAACTGGCACTGTGGCGACTGTGTATCCATAATTTTTGATGCTCCATGCTTGTTTTTACACCATTTGCTTAGTGTTTTGTTACACTTCGTGGCACTTTTATGCATTTTCCGGAACTAACCTACTAACAAGTCGCCACAGTGCCAGTTCCCTGTTTTCTGCTATTTTTGTGTTTCAGAAAAGTTACACAGGAAATATTCTCAGAATTGGACGAAACCAAAGCCAGTCGCCCAGAATATTACCGAAGCTTCCAGAGAACCGAAGAGGAGACAGAGTGGGGCCATGAGGGGCCCTCACACCAGGGCGGCGCGGCCAGGGGCTGGGCCACGCCCCCTATGTGTGAGACCGCCTCGGTCCACTCCTGACGATGCCCCTTCGCCTATAAAGACCCCCCGACGGGAAAAACCTAAGTACCCGATCAATTTTCCAGAACACATCGCGATCCGCCGCCGCCGTCGACCCGAAGATCGGGGGGGTCTAGAAGCTCTTTCCGGCACCCTTGATATCCCACAAGTATAGGGGATCATGTGTAGCCTTTTTGATAATTAAGAGTGTCTAACCCAATGAGGAGCTAAAGGTAGGATAAATATTCTCTCAAGTTCTATCAACCACTGATACAACTCTACGCACACTAAACATTTGTATCATCTAGGAAATAAAACTAGAGCAACAATACGGGTATGAGAGATAGCTTTGCAAGATAATAAATACAAGAAAGTAATTGTTAGTGCTGCATCAATAAAATATACTAAGTAACCATAAACTAACAGTACCATGAGTGTGGAAAAGTGGTGGTAATAGTGGTGTCTTTGTCTAAGTTCAATTAGTGAATAAATCGGGTTCATTGTCTTCGATGTAGTTTTCTATGCGGGAGAGGCTAAATATACGTGCACTTCACTACTTAGAAATATAAGTACTATATGATTAGATTGTTAGCAAGCATCCACAAATACTAACAATGCATTAAGGTTTCCCCAACCATAGCCTTAAGTTAATGGTCCTCTTACTCCCATACGTGCAATGTTCCGGTTCGCGTCCTCAGGTTTCTGTCACTCCGGCAGAACTTCCCCCTTCCTCTTACACATACTACAAACCCTATGATGTTTAGTCCATGCACGCATAAATATAATGGACACCAAAGGACAGTACCATATTAACATACAACTCTAATGAACCAAAGACATTCAACAAATCAATCTAAGAACAAATAAACTATAGAAACATGACATAGATCATAGGATAAATATTATAGCATCAAACACCATGTTTACATAGGACGGTACAGAGGTGTGTGGGAGGATGAACCACTGCATATGTGATAGAGATAGCAGTGAAGATGGTGGAGAGGAGCAGCGAGGGCGCGGGCGGCAGCGGCGTGGTAGTAGCGGCGCGGGCGGCGGCGCGGGGGACTCCTTCCCCGCCGCCGGCATCATGGGGGAGCGCTGCCCCTTAGCCCCCTTCCTTCATGGCTTCATGGGAGCCCTCCCCCATGGAGATGGAATCCATGGGGGAGGCTAAAACGTGGCTCTGATGGCTGCAAATTCGTGGGTGGAGGTGTCCCCCACGAGCTAGGGTTCCTCCCTTTATATAGTCTCTCGGATTCCCGTCTCCCCATCTTAGGCCGCAATGGAGTAGGCTTAGCTCGGCCGTCCGGGCTCGTAATCAGGTGAATTTTATGTCCAGAACGTTCGCCGTGAAATTCCCTATAACTTTGTAATTGAAGAGTTTTCCGTTTGATGCCGGCTTCGACCCATAACGTGACCATCTTCGAAAAGAGTTCTGACACAGATTTCTGGAAAGTCCCAATTTGACTCCAACAAGGTTTAGTAATTGCTACACATCAAAGTGTAAAACAAGAACATTGTGCACTTTTGCAACTATTAGTAGATTAGTCCAAATAAATCATAAAAGTGTCACAAAGTGTAGAGAAAATATATAGCAATTGGTGTAAAACAAGCATGGAGCATCAAAAATTATTGATATGTTTGCAACGTATCAACATCACCAAGCTTAACTCCTGCTCGTCCTCGAGTAGGTAAGTGATAACAAAAGAATAATTTTTGAGGTCACATGCACCATCATAATCTTGATCATCTAAGTAAAGCATTGAGTGCTGGTATCAAAGAATTTAAAACATGGGCATAAGAGACATAATCTTGACAATAAAAACTTAGCAACCATGTTATAACATGAAAAGAAATACAAACGAAAGATCATGAATAATGAAACAATGAAAGTCAAACGTGTGTTCAAATCATATGGAAAAACATAATAAGTGGTTTTTAGCTTGTCCTTCATGGAATAGCAAAACATAAATGCATAGAACACCTTCAAGTTTAAAAGGGCGACTAGATACAAATAATTTAAGAACAAGTGAAACCATAATCATAAATCAAACAATGATAAACTTTGGGACTATGCACATTAAACTTAGAATGGCAACTATGCTCTCTTAGATAGTGCATAAAGGTAGAAGGTGGAGACTCAATATAAAAGTAAAAGAAAGGCCCTTCGCAGAGGGAAGCAGTGATTAAACATGTGCTAGAGCTTTTTATTTGTAAAACAGAGAGATAAAAATTTGGTTTTGAGAGGTGGTTGTCTTTGTCAACGACTGGCAATGGGGTTCTTACTATCTTCCATATAAAAATGAGCAAATTTTTGAGAGAGAGATTGGCACTTTTGTGCTCTTTTATAAATTTTGGCACTCCTCCCCACTTTTTTTTTCCTTTCACAAACCATGGCTAACCGATTCCATCGGGTGCCCACCAACATTCACATACCATGGAGGAGTGCCTTTTTTTTCTTTCCTTTTTTCTCTTTTTCTTTTCTTTTTGGAATAAAACAATATGGAAGATAGCAAATCCGACCACTACGTCCTCATGAGCTGAAAACAGTGTCACAAAATAAGAAGTATTTTGAAGGTTTTTTTGAAAGGTAGCACATGAAAATTTTACTTGGAATGGCTTGCAAATACCATGCATAGGAATTTATAGTGAACACACTGGAATAACTTGGTTTTTAGGAGTTGGATGCATGAGTAGCGCTCATACTCAGTACAAAACAAGGGCTAACAAAAGACTGGGAGCGACCAACTAAGAGAGCAATAACGGTCATAATCATGCAAAGCAACAAAGCAACATTAAAAGAAGCATAAGATAACATCAAAAGTCAAAAACTAAATGATCATAGAGGCTTATGACGACTTTGTATGAGTCTAACATGTGTGAGCATGCGCCAAGTCAACCCAAATAAAGCATCAAGGAGAAAACCAAAATAATGCTTCCAAATAATAAAAACAATGCATGATTTTTTCAAAGGCTCATTAAGCAATCTAGTGTCATTTGAGACAAGTCATGCTACAGAAAAAAATCACTAAGCATACTATCAAAAAGACATCAAGCATGACATGCAAAAATCTAAGCCGCAGTCTAAACAAGCTCCTTTTTGTACCACTTTTTTGCATAAATCTTTTTCTCTTTTCCAACACCATTCGAACTTTTTTAACTCAACTCTTTTGATGAAAACCAATATGGTCCAGAGGCAAAAATATACCTTGATAAAAAGATATAAGAAGATCTGAACAAAAATCAAGGCGAAAACTGAAAACTAAACGCAGTAGCAGAAAAAGAAGAACACACGTTGAACGATAAGAGTGAAAAACTGAGTGTTCTTGGCAAATGAAAACGAGTACATCTCCTTCAAAAGAAATTTGTTGGGGTCCAACCATTTATTGTAGCAAACTAAACTAAACTAAACAAAAAACTAAAACAACTGACGCTCCAAGAAAAACGCAAAGTGCATGAAGCAATAAAAATATAGTGTCTTGAAAGGTGACCGGATTTTTGCCGATGAAAAAGGGGTGCCTCGGGGGCATCCCCAAGCTTTGACGCTTGTACTTCTTGGATATTTCTTGGGGGTTGCATGGGCATCCCCAAGCTTGAGCTTTTGTCCATTCTTCAACTCATCTCATCATTCTCCAATCCCTACACTTGAAAACTTCCTTCATACAAAACTCAACACAATTCTATTAGCAATATTAGTGTAAGCATAACAATGAATCAACCTCTTTTGCTTTAGGTTTCAACTCAAAATCACCACATATAAAGCATATACTACTGTAGCAACTTCCCCAGAAGTTCCGTGATCGAAAGAACTCAAAAAGAAAGCGTTCAAGAGGCAACAACGAATAGTGACAGAAATCTGTCAAAACAGAACAGCTGAAAAAGGTCGATTTTTTAAGGGGTTTTCTGTTGCTCAAATAAAAACTGTTCAACTAACGAAAGTTTGGATATAACCTGAGGAATAAGCACAAGAAATCGCAGGTCCAAAAGATTTTCAGAGATTTTTCACGAATTTTTACAGTACAGTATGAAAATCTGTTTCAAGACAGCAACATCCCTAAATCTTACCTCACTCGAATTAGAGGCTTCTCTTGGCACAACAACGGAATAAAAAGGATAAGGAGCGGTTATTACAGTAGTAATAACTTCCAAGACTCAAATAAAAGAAAAAGTACTGAAAATAAAATAATGGGTTATCTCCCAAGAGTGCTTTTTTTAACGCCTTTGAGCTAGGCACAAAATAGAGAACCAAACAAAGAAGCAAAACAAAAGGAACTATTTTTGTTGTTTTCAATTTATAAGTGAAAGTAAAGAAGCAATAAAAACAAAATAAAGAGCCTAATAAAACTAAAGAAGATAAAAGCAAGACATATAAAAGCAACTATAATACAAGTTAACACAATACATATTATGTGGATGGGTAATATAGAGTATGAAGGAGACAACCTCATGTTAGTTGATGAATAGGGGGATGACTCGGGCATCCCCAAGCTTAGATGATTGTATCTTCTTGAATATATTCTTGGGATGCACCTAAACATCCCCAAGCTTGAGCTCTCATGTCTTCTTGTTCATCTCATATCACCATATTGATTAGAACTTATAAGCTACATCTACATAAAACTTCACAAAACTCATTAGTAGGGTTAGTACTCATTAAATAAAATCCACTAATTTTCAAGCATTGACAAGTTTCATAATCTATATTCAACATTAGCCACTGTATATACTAAGGTATTCATGATTTCCGTTATCCGTCGAAAAACTAATGAAACTAATAACACCAAGTACAATATTGAATAAACTAAGAAATCTGTCAAAACTGAATAGTCTGTCAAGATGACACTCAACGAGATAGTTAAGTAGCTCAAATCGAAAAACTCCAAACTAAAGAAAGACAGATCATAATCTCAGGTTCATGCACAAAAAATTTCAGATCAAAACACTATTCTGAGATTTTTCATGATTTTTTATAGTGAAGCACAAAAATCTGTCTAAACAGAACAGTCGGTGAAAATCGAATTTTTTTGAGACAGCTACGTAACTCAAATCAGAAAAAGTTAGTCTAATGAAAGAAAGATAATAAGCATTACTTTGCACTCAAGAAATTTCAGGTCAATATCACGTTCTGGTGATTTTAAACATTTTATACGGTGAAGCACAAAAAATCTTTTTTGGGACAGCAAAGCAAAACTATCAACTTCCAAGTAACTAGGAACTACAATTATCACTTTACTTTTATGGTATAGAGGAATATGTACAATATATACAATATACACAATATGTACAAGTTTTTAACTGAAAAGCTTCCATGGAAAGATTTGTTTTGGTTTCATAGGCATGAACACAAGTGTTCAAGGTCGACCCCCACTTAACCATTACTCATCTTTCCAATCACTTTCCTTTTTGAAAACATTTTTAGGTAACAAGTACAACTAATTTTTTTTGTAATTTGCATTCCCTATCCATACAAAGATAGAGAACAACTTAAAACTGAAAGTAAACAACTACTTAGAGATAAAGCAAACAAGTGCACACAAGAATATTCACCCACATGCTATTGCTCCCCGGCAACGGCGCCAGAAAAGTTCTGATATCCCACAAGTATAGGGGATCGTGTGTAGCCTTTTCGATAAGTAAGAGTGTCGAACCCAACGAGGAGCTAAAGGTAGGATAAATATTCTCTCAAGTTCTATCAACCACTGATACAACTCTACGCACACTAAACGTTTGTATCATCTAGGAAATAAAACTAGAGCAACAATACGGGTATGAGAGATAGCTTTGCAAGATAATAAATACAAGAAAGTAATTGTTAGTGCTGCAGCAATAAAATATACTAAGTAACCATAAACTAACAGTACCATGAGTGTGGAAAAGTGGTGGTAATAGTGGTGGCTTTGTCCAAGTTCAATTAGTGAATAAATCGGGTTCATTGTCTTCGATGCAGTTTTCTATGCGGGAGAGGCTAAATATACGTGCACTTCACTACTTGGAAATACAAGTAATATATGATTGGATTATTAGCAAGCATCCGCAAATACTAACAATGCATTAAGGTTTCCCCAACCATAACCTTAAGTTAATGGTCCTCTTACTCACATACGTGCAACGTTCCGTTTCGCGTCCTCACGTTTCTGTCACTCTGGCAGAACTTCCCCCTTCCTCTTACACATACTACAAACCCTATGATGTTTAGTCCATGCACGCATAAATATAATGGACACCAAAGGACAGTACCATATTAACATACAACTCTAATGAACCAAAGACATTCAACAAATCAATCTAAGAACAAATAAACTATAGAAACATGACATAGATCATAGGATAAATATTATAGCATCAAACACCATGTTTACATAGGACGGTACAGAGGTGTGTGGGAGGATGAACCACTGTATATGTGATGGAGATAGCAGTGAAGATGGTGGAGAGGAGCAGCGAGGGCGTGGGCGGCAGCGGCGTGGCAGTAGCGGCGCGGGCGGCGGTGCGGGGGACTCCTTCCCCGCCGCCGGCATCATGGGGGAGCGCCGCCCCTTAGCCCCCTTCCTTCATGGCTTCATGGGAGCCCTCCCCCATGGAGATGGGATCCATGGGGGAGGCTAAAACGTGGCTCTGGTGGCTGCAAATTCGTGGGTGGAGGTGTCCCCCACGAGCTAGGGTTCCTCCCTTTATATAGTCTCTCGGATTCCCGTCTCCCCATCTTGGGCCGCAATGGAGCAGGCTTAGCTTGGCCGTCCGGACTCGGAATCAGGTGAATTTTATATCCAAAACGTTCGCCGTGAAATTCCCTACAACTGTGTAATTGAAGAGTTTTCCGTTTGAGGCCGTCTTCGACCCATAACGTGACCATCTTCGAAAAGAGTTCTGGCATAGATTTACACTTGTATTCTTGGTAATTCCTACACATCAAAGTGTAAAACAAGAACATTGTGCACTTTTGCAACTATTAGTAGGTTAGTCCAAATAAATCATAAAAGTGTCATAAAGTGTAGACAAAATATATAGCAATTGGTGTAAAACAAGCATGGAGCATCAAAAATTATTGATATGTTTGCAACGTATCAACCCTGCCGGAGAGGGGAATCGCCACCGGAGGTTTTCTTCATCGTCATGCTTGCCTCCGGAGCGATGAGTAAGTAGTCTACCTTGGACTATGGGTCCATAGCAGTAGCTAGATGGTTGTCTTCTCCACCATGTTGAAAGGACGAGATGTCGCCTAGAGGGGGGGGGGGTGAATAGGCATTTTAAAAACAATTACGGAATTGGCTTAAAGAAATGCGGAATTAAACTAACGTTTATTTTCTTCAAGCACAAGACCTAAATATGCTAGGCTCAACTAAGTGCAACAACAACAACTAGATATAAGCAAGATAGCACAAGATATAATTCACAAGTGATAAACAAGATATAAGTACTTCAAGCACGATGGCTATCACAAGGAAATAAACTCGGGTATAGAGATAACCGAGGCACGCGGAGACGAAGATGTATCCCGATGTTCACTTACATAAAGTAAGCTAATCACCGTTGGAGAGATGCGGGTAACCACGAAGGCCCCCGAACGCCACGAAGGCTCACCTTCTTCTCCGAGTCCCCCACGAAGCTAGGGACCCCTTCTTATGGTTAGCTTTTCCTCCACTCCGGAGATGGCAAGCTCCACAACCACTTCACAACTCCCACGAAGGGGAATCCCGGGCCTCTTCACAATCTTCCACGAAGAGGTCACCGAGGCACCAACCGCCAAGCCAACTAGGAGGTCACCCTCCAAGAGTAACAAGCTCACGGTCTCTCACTCGAACAAATCGTAATGGAGAGCTCAGCACTTATGCAAGAATGCAAAGCAAGAACACAAGGGAAAGTGCTCAAATCCTTCTCTCTCAAATCCCACCAAAGCAACAAATGCTATGGAGGAGTTAGAGAGGAAGAACAAGGGTGGAGGTCAACCAATGACTCCAAGATCTAGATCCAATGGGTTCCCCTCACTTAGAGGAGGAATTGATTGGTGGAGTTGTAGATCTAGATCTCCTCTTCCAAATCCCTCAAAAATATGCAAGAATCATTGGAGGGAAGGGAGAGGAAGCAAGCTCAAGAGGTTCAACAATGGAGGTGAGAGAAAGGCTCAAGAACACCCTAGAACACACTTACAACCGTTGGGGAAGAAGCCCCCTTTTATAGCCCCGCAGAAAACTAACCGTTACTGATTTTTTGGTCATCCCGGAGCAGCCCGGAGCAGCCCGGAGCAGAGCCCGGAGTGGCTCCGGCCGATACTCCGGAGCGAGTACCCGGCCACTGCTCAGCCCGGAGCAGCCCGGAGCAACTCCGGATTTCACTCCGGATTTGCAAAATAGCAAAACCACTCATACGAAAAATGCGATAACTTTTGCATCCGAACTCCGTTTTTAGCAAACTTGGACTTTTTGAAAAGCTTAGAAAAAGCACTACAACTTTATGAAGAGAAACACCAAGAAATGTCAAGAGGAAAAATACCAAATGTGGAGAGGTGTGAAACCTCCCAAAGTGAAGAACCGGTAAAACTCTTCAACTCAAAAACGCAATAGACTATGCATTTGGATTCCGTTTTCGATGAACTTGGACTTGTTGGAAAGCTAGCAACAAGCACAAGAACCTCACATGGAGAAACACCAAGAAGCAACAAACTAGGAAGATGCAAAGTATGCAAATGATTGAGCTCCCTATGACGATGAGATCAAGTTACCCAACCGAAAGCCCCTCTTGATAGTGCGGCTATCTATCCTATAACCTGGTCTCCCAACAAACACCTTGAGACCGGTAAAAGGAAAACCTAGCAAGGACATACCTTTGCCTTGAGCATCCCGCTTGATCTTGATGATGATGCTTCATGCTCTCATCAAGCCGGAATGCTTCACTTGATCATTGTTGCTTCGTGAAGACTTTAATTTGCTCCCCCATAAACCATTATGGGATAGCTTTGTTAACACTCATCTTCACAAGTCCATTATCACCAAATGGACGACAAGCCTCAAACATATGATCTTCTTGAGATGCTTATCTTGAACTTTCACAACTCAACCTTGATAAAGAACATCATTTGATTTCATTCTCCCATGGGCCATATTGAATCCTTCTTTTGATGTAAGCCCATGGGAAGATACTTGATTCCACTATTCTCTCTTCATCTTGGTCAACCTTGTATCTACTCATGCTCTATCGAATCTCTCTTAAGATGCATAGGGAATTCTTCATTTGATTGCATGCTCTAAGTCTTGGTCAACCATGGCTCAACTCATGAGACCATCGTGACCTCGACATAGAGCCATAACTTGAATTCTTCTCATGTAACCAAACTCTCAAGATCTTGAGACTCCTTGGCTTAGCACATAAGCTAGAGCATGGAATACTTGAGTTCTACACAAGAACAACATCTTTATTTCTTCTTCTTGATCATATTGGATTCATCTCTTCTATTCAATGATCTTGATGCCAATACTTAAGATATATCTTTATCTTCATGGCATCCAAGCCTTGAATCCAACACATGGACTTCAAGCAATTCCTATGAACAATTCCTTCATAAAAATCTCAATGAAAACATTAGTCCATAGGGATTGTCATTAATTACCAAAAACACACTTAGGGGCAATTTACCCTTACACATGTGCTTCATGTTTAAATCTCATGAGCTGCCCTACATGATTGAGATCACCGTTATGTAATTCTACATGTTTGGTTTGTTGCGATCCGATGAATATTGGTGTTATGCTTGAGTTGATGTACTGAAATTTATCTTATGTTATCTCTATGTTGTTTATGATCTTGCATGCTCTCCATTGTTAGTAGCTATCTTGGCCGAGTAGTTACTAGTGACTCCAAGAGGGGGTATTTATGCTCGATAGTGGGTTCATGCCTCTATTTAATCTGGGGGAGTGACAGAAACCTCTAAGGTTGTAGATGTGCTGTTGCTACTAGGGGGAAAACAACATTCATATGCTCGAGGGCATATGCTTTATTTACATTACACACTTTGCTTAATGCAATTATCTGTTGTTCGCAACTTAATACTCTTGGGGTGTTCGGACAATATCCCCGTGAGTGGATTATTAGTCATAGATGCAGTTGGATGGTGGTCTATGTATTTTATTGTAATGCCCAGAGTAAATCTCATAGTGATCCTCTCATCATATGCACGTTGTCTTTATTCTATCAATTGCCCAACTGTAATTTGTTTACCCAGCATGTATTATTTTATCTATGGAGAGACACCGCTAGTGAACTATGGACCTCGGTCCTATTTCCTTTATATTGCTATCACCTGTTTACTTTACTCGCACTGTTTACTTTACTCGCATACTATTATCACTTTCCACTCGATATGCTCATACCCTTTGTTTGAAGCAAACCAGTGAGATTGACAACCTCATCGTAAGTTGGGAACAAATTATTTGGTTGTGTTGTGTGCAGGTTCCGCGTTGCAGCTAGCAAAGCAAAGCTTGGACGAGACGCCTTATAAATTGTCCTGAGCTGTCGCAAGCTAGTCAGCATCACCTTCAGTCGTTTGTCTGCTCCTCTCCTGAATGATAAACCTTGGTTTCTTACTGAGGGAAAATCTTGCTGCTATATTCATCATACCTTCCTCTTGGGGTTCCCAACGGGCTGGTCATTTACCAGGCATCAGT
This sequence comes from Dactylis glomerata, assembly GCA_007115705.1. NCBI lineage: Eukaryota > Viridiplantae > Streptophyta > Magnoliopsida > Poales > Poaceae > Dactylis > Dactylis glomerata. Next base: position 1,896,161 of record QXEO01000472.1, on the reverse strand, counting down.
GTTGTTGAGGCCAGCGGTGATGTAGCCAATTATCTCTTCATCATCAATAATTTTCCCGACCGCCACAAGCTCAGAGCAGAAAACGGACATCTTGGAGATATACTGTTCAATAGTCATCTCCTTCTTCTTGGTGTTGTTGAGAGCGGTTCGCAGGTGCGTGGCCTTCGCCTTGGAGGAGGATTTGAACATGGCGGAGATAGTAGCCCTAGTTTCTGCCGTAGTCTCTGTGTCGAGGACGTATGCAAGGATGTCCGGGGAGATGGAGTTGTTGAGCCACCTCTGCACGACCTGGTCGCGTGCCACCCAAGTGGCATAGTCGGGGTTTGGCATGGAGACCTTCTTGCCAGCATCATCCAGCGCCTCCAGCATCTTCACCGGTGCGGCGTCCGAGCCATCGAGCAGGCCGAAGGCACCGAAGAGGAGGGAAGACAAGAGCCTTCTAGAAGAGCATGTTGTCGTGGGTGAGCTTGAGGGAGGGCGGGTTGCCGAGGTTGGTGGAGAGGGTGGCCATTGAGGATGGGGTCGGAGAGGACGCCATGAGTACGGTGACGGCAGCGGCTCGAGAAGGAGCAGCGGCGGCGGTGGCGGTGGCGGTTTTAGGGTTTTAGGCGGCGGTGGCTCGAGGAGGAGCGGCGGCGGCAGGTTGTTGTGTAGGCGGAGGCGGTTTTAGGGTTTTGCGGCAGCGGCGGCGGCAAGTCTTAGGGTTTTGTAGGCGGTGGCGGCCTGAGGTAGAGCGGCGGCGGTGTTTGGGCGGCGGCTCCGAGGGAGCGGCGGCTAGGTCTGAGAAGAGACCTGCTCTGATACCATGTGGAAGTTTAAGCGGAAACAAGTGGCTGTTATGGTCTCGTGTTGCGTGTTATATAGGCGTAGGAAAAACCCCTAGGGTGGCAAGTACATATGTATACGTATACGGATGGAGTACTACTCTATACCATATAGTACTATTACATTGTTTAACAAACACAACCATAATAAATGGATGCATGCACCGAAACACAGCACCGGTTAGGCAAATTCAGGGGATAATATATGTATACAATGAGCACGTAGCACCATGGAAATCTTGCTAGGGATTGTGGAACTTTTGCCAATATATATATTCTTGCATGCATCTCGAAGGCGCGTGGGAGCCGATCGGCGCAGCTGTTCCTCTGCACGGGAACACAAAGCAAAGCTGTTGTTACCCTCTATGACTGGCAAAGAGACGAATGCCACTAGTACTTAACTCAAAGTAGCCCGAAGTTGTAGTGTAGTGTCCAATGTGCATGAGGCGTGTGTACCCATGGCCAATGCGTCCTCGGTCAAGTATAGTGGATGCTGAAGTGCTTCTTGTCTTCTTTTTTTTTTCTTTTTTATACTCTCTCAGGATTTATTTAAATTTAAACCATTTATTAATTAAAGTCATAAACAAGTACTAACATACAACAATGGCAATCAAGCACATTCAGATTTGAGAGATTTGCTCAGTGGAGCAGTTATCTCTGCTATGACTAGCTCCTGAACAAGAGCAAGGGCATGTTCCTGAAGTCTGTAGGGCTCTTGAGCTTGTCTATGCGCTACAGTAAAATTAAACGTGCCATTATCTCTCTTTGTTGTTTTGACCTAACAGCCAAGCAGGGGAATGCATGCATGCACGGGGCGTTGGCATTGCGTCTCTAAGGAGAACAGGACAGAGGACAGACAATGGGCAATTCGACCGTGTAGGCTCCGAAACCTACACGGTCGAAAGAAGCAACCAACGCGCGCTGTCACGGCTCAGCTCCAGGTCCAGACACGCCGCCAATACTTCCAGCCATGTGCTTGCTTGACTACTTGATCAATTGCTCCACTTAAGATCCGTTGTTGCTGCCATATAATGTTGGTAAGCTTATCTGCAACATGCTACTGTTTTGTCTTTTATTTAGGCTGGGGAGTTTTGGGGATGCATGCCGATCAACTTTGCTGGACTAGAAATTAGAGTTTTTTTTCGACAATAGCCGAGTGGTAAACCCACTAATGGCCGAAGGTAAGGTACGTTGATGTCTTGATGACAACATACTCCATGTACTCCATGCCATCTAACATAATCCCGTGCAACTATGCAAGTATATTGTCATCTTGCCAGCTTGTACGCACATATTGATATCGACTTTACCAGTTATAAATCACGATGCTGGTGGAAAACCTACGCAGCACGCATATATCACAGATGCCACACATCAGTTTCTAATGCTAACAAATGCTACATATGGATGATTAAGCAGCACAAAGTAACATTTCGCTAGACTAGTACCGTCACTAGCTAGAAAAGTATGATTTATGGTATGGCATGGATGCAGGCATGCGACTTTTGATGAAGGTCAACTACTCAACTAACTAAACAAATGCGCAAAGATTTTCTCTGTTACAGGCGAGTGAGGTGATATACGTAGGACGTCTGTTGAATTTTGTTTGTCATGTTGCTTTTTTGTTTGTGCGAGCCAAGTGGCAGCTAGGATCAACCTTGGCTAGGATAACTTAATTAGATCACATTCTTCTGAGATAGAGTATGGAATGGTGAATCATCATGTGTGCTTTGTTAGTCAACGCCGTTGCTGCATATTTGCTCCTCCGCTTTCTCTAGCTATGCATGCACCTGTACCACCTTATCTATTCAGAAGTCAACTGGACATCATTTCGCTGTTGACATTTTTTATGGAATATTATTGGAATTTTTTTTATCCAACACTGGTACAATCTCCATCATTGCTACTGAAAGACTGACGTAGTGGGAAAAACATCGTAATGTGCCCCGAAGCACACTATTATAACATCTTATATTATAGGATGAAGAAAGTAATAATTTTGCTTTCATCTAAAAGTTCTTTTCCAAATTTGACTCACAGCTCGAGAGAAACAATCATGTTATAAATAGCTAGTTAATTTAAAATGGCCTTCGGTTTGAGTTCCCTAACATTAACTCTTTTCTAAAGAAAATGGCGAGCATAGCCTGGAACTCTGCATTATCTGTAGATGCACACAACCACATCTGCTGATTCTAACACAACTGAATTTGTTATTTTTGTTTCCGGAACTATTACTTGAGTTTGTAATTGAAATTTATGACATGTCCTACAATGAGGAGCCAAATGGGATAGCAGAACCAGGTCGAGGAGTGAGGTGAACGGTAAGAATATTGATTTTGCGGTTAGGTAAGAATAGAAAAATAGGAACATGTCAGCACCCTGTTTTCCAGGTATGGAAGAATAATTACAAACCTGATTTATAAAGCGAACTGACTAGCTCCGGGTAATTCTATGAACATAGGAAAAAGGACACACACAGGATAGCTCCGGGTAATTCTATGAACTATTACACCGCTGCCCACGTTAGGATACATACAAGATATATATGCCACAATCATGGAAAATAAGACTATACAACACGCCTACCTATGTACACGGTATTTACAGTATGTACATGAGATTTGGTTAGCAGAGTTCACCAGAAGTGACACCACCTGTTAAACAGAATATGAAACACGAAACCAACAATGAGCTGTAGCAAAATTAAACGGTCAACTAATATAAATTGCTAAAACCAAATGGCCACAAAAATAAAATCACAGGTCCGTTCTTTTGCACCTATTATAACCTTTTCTCTCTTTTTTGCACATATGGTTATCATATTATTTGCTTGTAAACATTGTAATATGTTACCATAGTGAAATGCAAATTTTTGTGGGTGCTTTTGTCCAAAAATCATAAAATACATCCCTAAAATTATTAATGGTAAAAGAACAATACATACCCGACATAGTTCTGACCCAAATTTTCATGAGAAGTTGCTTGAAGTATAAGATTCTGAACCTGAACCTTAACGGATAATCCAAGTTCTACCTCCCGACCATCTATACCGAGGTTATATGTTCAGTACCATATTGGCTGGAGCTACCAGCTTCTGCTAATGCGGACGCAGAAGAAAAATGATGTCATGTTAGCCTGTGACTCATCCAAGCCATGAGAGATACTTCTCTGTTAATTCAAAACAAAATGACTATTCTTTCTCTTATTATGCACACATAATTACATAATCTATTATTTTATTTGTATTTTTGCTTCATTGGGGGGGGGGGGGATGTGCCCCCCCCCACACACACCCCAAGAAAGCGGCTGACCTGGTCCAAATGCATCTTTGCCACGGGGTGTATGCCTTTGGAGTGGGCCTACTCCTACTTTATGATTATCGCTTTCATGGCTACAAAGTGGAGAGACATGGTCGGCGCGAAGCGGTCCAAGATCTAGGCTAAAAGTAGAATCGAGCTTTTTTTGTTCCTATTCGACTTGGCAAAGTTTTGTGGTCGGCTTAATTAGCTTAATTCAATACCGCTATAAGTTGTATGAATGTTCCATGGTGGGGGCATTGTCCTTTTATTTCGATGTTCAATATCATCCTTTTCCATTAGATTATTGTGAACTCAGTTCTCCTTTGTGAGCTATGAGAATGGTGCTAAAATTCCCACGAGTGAGTCAACTCGTGGTGCGGTTCCCACCGGCATCTGAAGGGAAGTTGGCCCGGCCGCACCCCACCATGCCTCGCTTTGATTCGCTCCTCTGCATGGCGCCAACGCCGGTGCGGCTTTTGTCGGCGGCAAGAGGGAAGTCGGCCCGGCCGCACCCTGTCGCATGTCACCAATTGATGGCGCAAATGTCATGTAAGCAGCCGGAGTTTCTGTTTATCTTTTCACGAGGAAACATATAGGTCACTGAGTGCACTAGTATCAACATAGTTGCAGTTCAATGACATTTTTTATCATGATGTGTGATAGGTGAAGACAAATTTTACTATATGGAATGGCATCAATAGCGGATCTAGAAAAAAACCAGGGGAGGGGGTGGGGGTGTGCCCCTAGCTAGCAAAACGGCTATCGTGGGCCATTCCTTTGGTAGGAGTTTTGGATGACAAATCATCATGGAAGAGTGCTCTTTAGTCAACGTTGTTGCTCCATACACTCCTTCTATCTCAAAATATGTTCCGTATTATTTTTAGCCAAACCTAAATGTTATGAAGTTTGATAAGTATATATAAAAAAATAACGATATCCACAATAACATTATATACATTTGATATTGTGGATGTCGATATTTTTTATATCCTTGATTAAACTTAATAAAATTTAACTTTGATCAATTATTGTATGCAACATAATTTGGGATGGAGGCAGTATTGTGCTCCTCCAATTTCTCTAGCCTGTCTGCATGCATCTTCCGTGCCTTATCCACTTAAAAGTCAACTGCACATCATTTCGTGTTGTTGCAATGTTCTTTATCCGAGTATCCATCGTTGCTACCGAAGGGCTACTGTAGCAGAAAAACTTTGAAGTGTGCTCTGGAGCATTCTCCCTTTTCAACTTATTTTTATGCATTCATCCATTTTTTTAAGACTTTTTACACTCAAATTAGTTTGAAGATTTTTTCCAAAGACTGAAGGTTTAATTTTCAAGATTCTAGGTTTTAAAAAATCACAATTCGTTTGAGTTGTGCAAAAAAATACCAACACAACTACTTTTAAAATCCTAATCTTAGTTCCCAACATTATTTACAAGACCACTAATCAATGATATATTTCACAAGAAAATACCGACACATGGCTCATCATAATATCTATATACAGTGGTGAGGGGCGGAAATAATTTGAGGTAGGACGAACACTAAAATACTGATGTAAAGATAAAAAATATTCATATCATTGCAATTCAACCACTTAGTACATAAGCAGTAGAAACATGAGTAAAGCCTAAAAAATATCAATAATTTTATCAAGATTTCTGAATATCCTTAGCTCAATCTAATGCATCATCAAGTCACGAAGGACCCATTGCAGAGCGCAACTCGGTCTTGGTAATCTTTTTCACCAAGAAAGTCCTATCAAATTTTTCATCAGCACTGATAAAAGCAATGCCAACTCAATAAAGCGATAAACTGCAAGAAACTTATATGCCTTTTAAATATCAAGATAATCTCTTAAGTGTTCAATTATCTGAGTATGAATAGATAAGATTATCTTATATATGCTCATACTCATAATTAGATCCACGATAAATCTTTGTAAGACAGACAATCTTATTCACATTAAACTTAGAAAATAAACCTCGTAAGTTAAGACAACAGAAATTCTGAAGCAACTCTCAAGATGGCTCATTATCGATGATCAGAATTTGTGGTCATAGAGTCTATAGACATATAGAAAGTTTACGACAATTCCCCCAATTCCTCCTTAAATACCCCATGTAGAAATTGTTTAGAGGGAAAATGCTCTGCAGCTCATAGGAGCCACACTAATGCAAATCTCTATCGCATGTTTTGCTAGGGATATGTGCAATCGAATTTATTGCTTTGGGTATAAATGTGGTATGCATCTCGGTTTAGGGTATTCATCTATAACCCTGACAAACGGTCCCTCACCAACAAAGCTGACCACCACGCCATTAATTCCTGCAATGGCTGTCCTGGTACCATCTCCTGCATTGCTCAAAGATTCAGGTACAATGCTTAGGACTCGACTGTGTTATTTAGTTTTTCATCTAGCACCGTTAATCTTCACCACAACGTAGTTGATTTCTTTAAAAAAAAATGTTAGGCCTCTCCTATCTCCTTGTATATCCAATAAAACTTCTACTTTTTTTTTACAAATTCTTAAACTTCCCCTGGAGACACTTTCTACTGCAGTATCCCTGGACTATAGTATCAATAAGCTTGCTTTCCCTAAGACCTATGATAAGTAGATGGCCGTAAGTAACATGCAAGCTTAGAGATACAAGACTTGCTCTGGACTGTATCATCACTAAGCTCGCTTGTAGCGGTCATGTGCTAATTAGGAATCTCATTCTCAAATTCTTTGGAGACGAATGAAGATAAGGTTTTGGAGTTCAATAAGATGGTAGATAATGATTGATACGTCTCCAACGTATCTATAATTTTTGATGCTCCATGCTTGTTTTTACACCATTTACCCGATGTTTCATTACACTTCGTGGCACTTTTATGCATTTTCCGGAACTAACCTATTAACAAGTCGCCACAGTGTCAGTTCCCTGTTTTCTGCTGTTTTTGTGTTTCAGAAAAGCTACACAGGAAATATTCTCGGAATTGGACGAAACAAGTTCCAGAAGTCTTATTTTTCCTGGAAGCTTCCCGAAGACCGAAATAGAGCCGGAGGGGGGCCAGAGGCCGCCCTCACACATAGGTGGCGCGGCCCAGGCCCTGGCCGCGCCACCCTGGTGTGAGGAGCCCCTGGCTGCCCCCTGACGATGCCCCTTCGTCTATAAGAAGCCTCGGGACGGAAAACCCTAAAGGAGTCGGCGAAATTTCAAGAACAGTTCCGCAGCGCCGCCGCCGTCGAAGACAAATTTCGGGGGACAGAAGTCTCTGTTCCGGCACCTTGCCGGGACGGGGAAGTGCCCCCGGAGCCATCTCCATCGGTCTCCATCGCCATCTCCGCCGTCTCCATCGACCTCACCGCCATCTCCATCAACCTTGCTGTCTCCTATGATGAGGAGGGAGTAGTTCATCCCCGGGGCTAAGGGCTCTACTGGTAGCTATGTGGTTCACCTCTCTCTCCCATGATGTGATCTTTATGTGATCGTGAGCTTTGTATCATGTTGAACAAGTAGATGTTATTATTCAGATATTATGTGTACTCTAGTGGTGTTATTAAAGTAATCTATTCCTCCTGCCATGGTGTAACGGTGACAGTGCGTGCATCATGGTGGTACTTCGTCTAGGCTACGATTGTGATCTGTTATGGATTATGAGAATAATTATCGCTATGATAGTATTGAAGTGATCTATTCCTCCTTTCATGGTGTAATGTTGACAGTGTGTGCACCGTGTTAGTACTTGGTCTAAGTTGCAATAATATCTATCTTGATTTGTGATTTGATTTGGATATCTCTATGAGTGGTGTTTGTCAAGTACTTGATGAACTTTAAGGGGTGCTTCTGTAGCCACTACACAATGATTAGTGTTATTCAATAGGAGAGTAATTCAGAGTACCATAGTGGAGAGAAGTTGTTTATTTGTTCAATCATGTTATATTTGTTGGGAGTGTGTCCACTAGTGAAAGTATGATCCCTAGGCCTTGTTTCCAAGCATTGCACACCGTTTACTTGCTGTTTTGTTACATGTTTGTTCGCAGCGATTTTTATTCCAGATTGTATTTACTACTTATAATCATCTATACCACTTGTATTTCACTATCTCTTCGCCGAACTAGTGCACCTATACATTTGATAAGTGTATTGGGTGTGTTGGGGACACAAGAGACTTTCTGTATCGTAATTGCAGGGTTGCTTGAGAGGGATAGCTTTGACCTCTAACCTCCCTGAGTTCGATAAACCTTGGGTGATCCACTTAAGGGAAACTTGCTGTTGTTCTACAAATCTCTGCACTTGGAGGCCCAACAAGTGTCTACAAGAATAGAAGTGCGTAGACATCAAGCTCTTTTCTGGCGCCGTTGTCGGGGAGGTAAGGTAAAAGGTACTCGCATCCTCCTGTATGAGTGCTCGAAGTTATTTCCTTTAGATTCTGCATTTACATCTTTTTGTTTCTTGTTTTTATTTTCACTAGTTAGGCTTAATGGAAAACAAAGAGTTCTGTAGTCTTTTTCCTGAGTTTAGATATGAAGTGTTTGAAGAGAAAATTGAAAAACCTTTGGAGCTTAATTTGCATGCTAATAGTGTTGTTAGTATGAATGCTTTGAACACCGTTATTGCTAATGCTATAGAAAAGTCTAAGCTTGGGGAAGCTGGTTTTGTTAAGCATGATATTTTTAGTTCCCCAGCTTTAGTGGAGAAAGTTTGTTTTGATAATATTTTATCTCCCATATGTGATGTTCCTTCTTATGATGATATGTTTGAAGAATATGCTTTGCGAAATAGTTGTTCTCTAGCTTGTGATGATACTAAACCTCTAGTTTATGATGGCTATGATGATGAGTATAATATTTTCAGTTCACCTACTATTGAGGATAAAATTAGTTATGATTACAATATGCCTCCTATTAATGATGATCATGGTGATGAGAATAATTATTCTATTGAATTTGCTCCTACTACTATTGTTCCTGTGGTGAGTATTAATTCTTTTATGCATGTGGCTCATGATAGGGATGTTTTATGTGATAGTTATATTGTTAGTTCTATTCATGATGCTACTGAAAGTTATTATGAGAGAGGGAAACATGGTTTGATGGATCTCAATAATATTAAGTTTCCCCTCTTTATGTTGCAAATCTTGAAGTGGCACTTGTTTTATCTATCCATGCTTGCTACTATGTGCCTCGTTGATTTATTTTCTTACAAGATTCCTATGCATAGGAAGTGGTTCAGATATAAATTTCTTTCACATTTGCTTTTTGATGCTCTCTATTGCTTTAAGTTCCTATATGGCGCCTTTGCCTCAAGCTCTTATATGGCGCCCACATGAGCATCTTTGCAAATAACTGCGCCTAGCTCAAAGGCGTTAAAGAAAAGCACTCTTGGGAGATAACCCATTGTTTATTTTCAGTACTTTTTATTTTATTTGAGTCTTGGAAGTTATTACTACTGTAATAACTGCTCCTTATCCTTTTTATTTCGTTTTTGTGCCAAGAGAAGCCTCTAATTTGAGTGAGGTAAGATTTGGGGATGTTGTTGTCCTGAAACTGTTTTTGGTGCTGCACCGTAAAAATTCGTATAAATTCTCTGTATATATTTTGGACCTGAAATTTCTTGTGCATATGACCCAGGTTATATCCAAACTTTCATTAGTTTAACACTTTTTGATTTGAGCAACAGAAAACTCCTTAAAAATTCGACCTTTGTCAGCTGTTCTGTTTTGACAGATTTCTGCCAATATTTGTGTTTGCCGCTTTATCGCTTTCTTTTGAGTTCTTTTTATCACGGAACTTTTGGGGAAGTTGCTACAGTAGTATATTCTATATATGTGGTGGTTTTAGGTTGAAACCTGAAGCAAAAAGGGTTGATTCAATGCTATGCTTACACTAATGTTGCTAATAGATTTGTGTTTAGTTTTGTATGAAGGAAGTTTTCAAGTGTAGGGATTGGAGAATGATGAGATGAGATGAAGAATGGACAAAAGCTCAAGCTTGGGGATGCCCAGCACCCCAAGAAATATCCAAGAAGTACAAGCGTCAAAGCTTAGGGATGCCCCCGAGGCACCCCTTCTTCATCGGCAAAAATCAGGTCACCTTTCAAGACACTATATTTTTATTGCTTCATGCATTATGCGTTTTTCTTGGAGCGTCAATTGTTTTAGTTTTCAGTATTAGTTTAGTTTAGTTTGCTGCAATAAATGGTTAGATCACATCATGTTGTTTTGGAGGGAGATGAACTCCGTTTTTCATTTGCCAAGAACACTCTGTTTTTCACTCTTATCGTTTCAACGAGTGTTCTCTTTTTATGCTACTGCGTTTAGCCTTTGTTTTTCGCCTTGATTTTTGTTTAGATCTTGTTTTATCCTTGCATCAAGGTGTATTTTGACCTCTGGTATATGTTGGTTTTCCTCAAAAGAGTTGGATTAAAAAAGTTCAAATGGTGTTGGAAAAGAGAAAAAGCTTTATGCAAAAAAAGTGGTACAGGAAGGAGCTTGTGTAGACTGCGGCTTAGGCTTTTGCATGTCGTGCTTGATGTCTTTTTGATAGTATGCTTAGTGGTTTTGCTGTAGCATGACTTGTCTCAAATAACTGAGATTGCTTAATGAGCCTCTGAAAAAATCATGCGTTGTTTTTATTGTATGGAAGCATTATTTTGGTTTTCTCCTTAATGCTTTATTTGGGTTGACTTGGCGCATGCTCACACATGTTAGACTCTTACAAAGTCGCCATTGCCTCTATGATCATTTAGTTTTTGACTTTTGATGCCATCTTATGCTTCTTTTAATGTCGCTTTGTCGCTTTGCATGATTATGGCCGTTATTGCTCTCTTAGTTGGTCGCTCCCAGTCTTTTGGTAGCCCTCATTTTGTACTGAGTATGAGCTCTACTCGTGCATCCAACTCCTAAAAACCAAGTTTGCCATTGTGTCCACTATAAATTCCTATGCATGGCATTTGTAAGCCAGTCCAAGTAAATTTTCATGTGCTACCTTTCAAAAACCTTCAAAATACTTCTCATTTTGTGACACTGTTTTCAGCTCATGGGGACGTAGTGGTCGGATTTGCTATCTTCCATATTGCTTATTCCAAAAAGAAAAGAAAAAAGAAAAAAGAAAGAAAAAAGGCACTCCTCCATGGAATGTGAATGTTGGTGGGCACCCGATGGAATCGGTTAGCCATGGTTTGTGAAAGGAAAAAAGGTAGGGAGGAGTGCCAAGCTTTATAAATGAGCACAAAAGTGCCAATCTCTCTCTCTCAAAAACTTGCTTCATTTTTGTATGGAAGATAGTAAGAACCCCATTGCCAGTCGTTGACAAAGACAACCACCTCTCAAAACCAATTTTTATCTCTCTGTTTTACAAATGAAAAGCTCTAGCACATGTTTAATCACTGCTTCCCTCTGCGAAGGGCCTTTCTTTTACTTTTATGTTGAGTCACCACCTTCTACCTTTATGCACCATTAAGAGAGCATAGTTGTCATTCTTAGTATAATGTGCATTGTCCCAAAGTTTTCATTGATTGATTCATATTGTTGGTTTCACTTGTTCCTAAATTATTTGTATCTAGTCGCCCTCTTAAACTTGAAGGTGTCCTATGCATTTATGTTTTGCTCTCCATGAAGGACAAGCTGAAAACCATTTGTATGTTTTTTCCTTATGATTTGAACACACGTTTGACTTTCATTGTTTCATTATTTATGATCTTTTGTTTGTGTTCTTTTTCATGTTATAACATGGTTGCTAAGTTTTTATTGTCAAGATTATATCTTTCATGCCCATGTTTTAAGTTCTTATGATCCCAGCTCACAAATGCTTACCTATATGATCAAGATTGTGATGGTGCATGTCACCTCAAAAATTATTCTTTTGTTATCACTTACCTACTCGAGGACGAGCAGGAGTTAAGCTTGGGGATGCTGATACGTCTCCAACGTATCTATAATTTTTGATGCTCCATGCTTGTTTTTACACCATTTACCCGATGTTTCATTACACTTCGTGGCACTTTTATGCATTTTCCGGAACTAACCTATTAACAAGTCACCACAGTGCCAGTTCCCTATTTTCTGCTGTTTTTGTGTTTCAGAAAAGCTACACAGGAAATATTCTCAGAATTGGACGAAACAAGTTCCAGAAGTCTTATTTTTCCTGGAAGCTTCCCGAAGACCGAAATAGAGCCGAAGGGGGGCCAGAGGCCGCCCTCACACATAGGTGGCGTGGCCCAGGCCCTGGCCGCGCCACCCTGGTGTGAGGAGCCCCTGGCTGCCCCCTGACGACGCCCCTTCGCCTATAAGAAGCCTCGGGACGGAAAACCCTAAAGGAGTCGGCGAAATTTCTAGAACAGTTCCGCAGCGCCGCCACCGTCGAAGCCAAATTTCGGGGGACAGAAGTCTCTGTTCCGGCACCCTGTCGGGACGGGGAAGTGCCCCCGGAGCCATCTCCATCGGTCTCCATCGCCGTCTCCGCCGTCTCCATCGACCTCACCGCCATCTCCATCAACCTTGCTGTCTCCTATGATGAGGAGGGAGTAGTTCATCCCCGGGGCTAAGGGCTCTACCGGTAGCTATGTGGTTCACCTCTCTCTCCCATGATGTGATCTTTATGTGATCGTGAGCTTTGTATCATGTTGAACAAGTAGATATTATTATTCAGATATTATGTGTACTCTAGTGGTGTTATTAAAGTAATCTATTCCTCCTGCCATGGTGTAACGGTGACAGTGCGTGCATCATGGTGGTACTTGGTCTAGGCTATGATTGTGATCTGTTATGGATTATGAGAATAATTATTGCTATGATAGTATTGAAGTGATTTATTCCTCCTTTCATGGTGTAATGTTGACAGTGTGTGCACCGTGTTAGTACTTGGTCTAAGTTGCAATAATATCTATCTTGATTTGTGATTTGATTTGGATATCTCTATGAGTGGTGTTTGTCAAGTACTTGATGAACTTTAAGGGGTGCTTCTGTAGCCACTACACAATGATTAGTGTTATTCAATAGGAGAGTAATTCAGAGTACCATAATGGAGAGAAGTTGTTTATTTGTTCAATCATGTTATATTTGTTGGGAGTGTGTCCACTAGTGAAAGTATGATCCCTAGGCCTTGTTTCCAAGCATTGCACACCGTTTACTTGCTGTTTTGTTACATGTTTGCTTGCTGCAATTTTTATTCCAGATTGTATTTACTACTTATGATCATCTATACCACTTGTATTTCACTATCTCTTCGTCAAAGTAGTGCAACTATACATTTGACAAGTGTATTGGGTGTGTTGGGGACACACGAGACTTTCTGTATCGTAATTGCAGGGTTGCTTGAGAGGGATAGCTTTGACCTTTAACCTCCCTGAGTTCGATAAACCTTGGGTGATCCACTTAAGAGAAACTTGCTGTTGTTCTACAAACCTCTGCACTTGGAGGCCCAACAAGTGTCTACAAGAATAGAAGTGCGTAGACATCAATGATTACACCACAAAGAAGAACCTGATTTAGTACTAGTCAACCTAGCAGTGAATGGTAAAGATTTGATCACCTACAGAAAGTTTGGTGAATAGTACTAGATGGATTGGCACCACATTATTGCACCAGCCAAGAAGTGTACGGTGGATGTCTGACTTTCACTTGATAATTCAATGTGTGGAGTTATGTTTCAGTCTGTACCACGATTTGGCATTAAACCAGCGGGCTAGAGAAGCTCTTGTATTTCAGACGTATTTTCTAAGACAAGCATTCAATAATTATTACAATAATTAATGGCTCATATCCCCGCGTAGTAACGTCTGGCTAAGATTTGCAGACATGTAGCACTTATGAGCCAAAAATCCGGGTTGTTGTTTAGAGTCAATTTTTATGTAGTGTTTATTTTAAAAAGCATAACTTTCTCGTACGAAATCCATTTTTAATGTATGATCACTCAAAACGTTTAGGAAAAAGATATGCATCTGAAGGGGTTCGTCAAAACATAAGGTAGGGCGGCTGCCCTACCTTGCCTTACTAGGAGCTTTGCCCCTGTCTATATACAAGATTTGTTTCGGTTTTTGAAAGTTTTTAACTTTGTTTTTTCTAGTGCTATATCAAGCGTTCAAAGCTCTTGTATTTTCTTTTGCGGGTTTGATGTCCCCTTTGTGACCAATGAGAATAAACAACTTGTTGAAGACGTTTTGTTAAAAAGCTTGTTTGATTAGTGTACACATCTATGTACAAACTTTGCTTAGCATCATCTGTGTACATACTTTGCAGAGCCTTCATAAATCATGCACGCTTCACCGTCCTTAATTTTCTCTGACTAATTTTAAAAAGAGATTTTAATCATCTGTTTTGAGGGCAGGGCACCTAAAACTGTGCTCACGCCGACATGTGGGGCCAGTAGCTTTGCACTTGCGAACATTCCTGATTGCCCCGGGAGTAGGGACGCCATCACGCCAAGCCAGCGGCTTCACGCCTTCACCACTCACCAGCTGGTAGTACTCCTACACCGTCCAGTTCCTGGGCAGCAGCGAGAAGTCCGCGACGAGGTGCCGCCGAACATCTGGTCCAGGGCGATGACGACGCCCATGGACAGAGCTGCGCTCATGCGGTGGTCCGCCACCATCAGCCTGAACACGTCATCCCCCACCGACTCCTTCCGTCGCACCTCTGCCGCAGCCGCGCCGGCGCCGCGCGCGTCCCGTACCGCGCAGCTCCGCCGCTCGTAGGACCCCTCCACCACGTACGCCGCTGCATCCGCGGATGATCCCAACGGCGTTATGTGCGCGAGCTTCTTGTCGGACGCGCGCCGGTGGAGGCCAACGTGGTGGCGGCGCACCGAGAGGAGCGGCTTCGCGCCCGCGGCACCCGCGTCGCCCTCGTACAGCACCCAGTGCTCCGCAAGGCTCAGGCTCAGCTTGATCTTGCGACGTACGGTGAGGAGCGCCCTCCCGGCAGCGTCCATGAGCACGACGTCCTCGGCGCGGCGGCGGCTGCCGGAGGAGGAGCCGTAGCGGTCGACGCGGAAGGCGAGGCCACCGGTGGCGTCGAAGACTGTAAAGCCGTCGCAGTTGAAGAGCAGTGACTTGCGCCACACCGTCAGCACCGTGGGCTGCTGCTGCTCCTCGACGACGGCTCCAGCCGGCGACTCTGGTACGGCGACGTTGGGGTGCACCTTTGCCATCTAGTTAACCCCTTTCCTTGCTTAATCGATTCAGATTAGCTTGGTGCGCGGCGAGGGAAGCTCGATTGACCTGATGCTTTGGAGATTTGGAGGTGAGGTGAGAGATGGAGAATGAAGAGAGTAGGGGTAGGCAGGAGGGATTTATATACCAGCTTGGGTGGACGCGACGGGAAGCTAGCTGAAGTGGAGCACCGGATGCATGCCTTGTCTTAGCTAGGTGGAGATACTTTTCTCAGCTAAATCGACTTTTCCTCGAGTCTCTGTTGTCACTCCACAATAATGAACCGGACAATGGCACATTTTTATCCTTATTAAAGTTGTGTAACTTGGTCGACCCAGAAATAACAAACGAGTATCAAGAGATAATAAATCTTCAAGTATTCTTTCCCGTTTGTTGTTATTTGGATATGACAGGCCAGAGATCCAGTAATCAGGATAAATCATCGTTTGGGCGGCTGCTGGCCGGCCGTGCAAGGAATTTATTCCTGAGCCCTAACCTAGGGCCACACTGGTCGACTTAATTCGATCACTTTGTAGTATTGTCATAGTTTAGACTGATAAAGTTGAAACGATATGGTCCATTGTGGAATTCTGCGGCAAGGAAAGAAAGTTGTATACCTTGCCTCCAAAGCAAGGCTCCTCAAATATCGCATGCATCTATCACATTGTTTTATAATATATTAGCCATTTAGGAAACTAATTTAGTTGCTAAAACGACTTTTATAACGGAAAATTCAATTCCTGAATTATCTTAATCTGAAGGATGTTGTGTTTCTTTTTATGAGGAAAATGAAAAGCATGGCTCTTCCGATTGTTGTGGTTGTAAAGCATGGCTCTTCCGATTTGCAGTTTTCATGTTTGGCATATTGGTTATATCTGCTGGTCCTCTTGGGCCTTAGCATGATGATATTTTATCTGTCTACTACAACAAGCTCTACTATGAAAAGCTTTACCCAAATCCGGTGAGGAAGGGGCAAGGACGGCAGGGCATGTTTGTCTTGCTCGAATGTGTATAGTCGTGGCTAAGTGTCCATGAACTTATTTATATATATTTTTTATTCCTTTTGGGATTCCTTGTATGGTTGTTGATGTTTAATAATAGTTGATGGACCTTTCCACTAAAAAACACGTTTGATTGTATATTTACTTCGATGATCACGTGCGGTATGGTAATACTTGATATCAATGTTAACTAATTTCAACCAAAAACTAGTTCACTTAGTTCCTAGTCTACTAAAATTGCATGTCGTAGGTACAAGTCATGACAATATGCGATAACCTAGCTTCTACAGATAGGACAAGAGATCAAGTAAGTAGCCACGACGGGTATCAAGAAAATATGGCCACATGGTATAAATTCCATTATTAGCCTCTACGGCCACATGGTGTCGCCGAGGATAGAATGCATCTCTTCTTTGAATGCCCAGCAGCCCAAGCTGTCTGGAGACGTGCTTGAATCAACATCAACCTATTAATCTTCGATGATATATGGGAGCATCAATCTTCAGCACATCCATCTGCTTTAGTCTAGCCATGAATTGCGCTTCTGATTCTATGGAAAATCTAGGATTCTAGAAATGCTAAAATATTTAGGAATGAATCGAGAGATGCAGCTAGAACTCTCAAATATATAATTGATGACCTTTCAATCTGGCTCTATCGTTTCAAACATAGAGACCAAAAGGTGGCGGCCAATTCTTGGGGTGACCAATATAATCATTGGATGGTCAATTAGAAGCAAGACGAGAGGAAGCTAGTTTTACATTTTGGTTGATGTCTGCCACAATAGAATATTAATTATTGCTTGATGCAGCACCTACTTGGCTACTTGTAAGAACTGAGGTTTAGGATTTTTTTGTATGGTGGGAAACGATAAAAACAGAACATATGCGCGCTATGTCGATCAGGTTTTATGGGTATATGCTAGCAAGTAGCAAGTTAGTATGAGTATCACGCACAGGAAATTATTCAAGGATATGCTGAGGTTGCAATAAGTCAATATGATCCAAAGAAAATTGTTCCAGTATATGCTATATGTAGCATGTTAATCTGATCCAGATGAAATTGTTCAATGGCATATCCACCGTACATATATATACTTGGGCAGCTGAATGAATCCGACTTTAATAGTAGTTTAAAATAACATGCTATAGCAAATAGCGGCAGCCTCAAAATCTGCCATATTGTGCTATAGCGAGGAATTGTACATAAACTCTATTTGCTGCACCCATTCAAAACACTATAGCATTACCTATAGCGTTGATATAGCGCGCTATTTTAACACACTACTAGCTACTACTCCCTCCGTTTCAAAATATAAGATATTTTAGCTTTGTGAAGCAAATGTATATAGACATCTTTTTGTGTGTAGGTTTACTTGAATAGACACACTAAAATGTGTCTAGATACACTTGCTTCACAAACCTAAAACATCTTATATTTTGAAACGGAGGGAGTAGCATATACCTATGTTGTCGAACCTAATTTCGGCATTGTTGTCATACTGAAGCAACAAGAAAAAATAATCATGCTGACTCCTGGAGTGATCATTAATTCCTGTCTTTTTCTGCCGTGTCGACATCGAGTTAGCTAGCACTCCTAACCTTAATTTCAACGTACTGTACGTAGACACGCACATCGTAGTAGGTTACATGCATGCATGTATAGCTAGCTAGCCTACTAATTTGGCACCGAATTTACGTCAGCTAGCATATGCGTCACGTGGAGTGTCGATTTATTGATACACTGGATGGGTACACGTGGCTCCATCAGCAAGGCAGTCCAGCTGGTCGATTCAGCGTATTCTCGTTTCCAATTAACTCTAAAGCATGAGCCAACCCAAGATATGTACTCCCTTCGGCTCATATTACTCTTCGCTAATATAGATGTATGTAGATATACATCTATATTAGCGAAGAGTAATATGAATTGGAGAAAATAATATAAATAAATGTGGCTACACAGTTTGAGGTCTTTCCGATGAACCCCATGGCACATACAGTAGGATAAAATAAATCATAAATCAATAAGATGGTCAAGGGGTGGCTACTCTGATGCATGCATCCAACACATGCATCACCACTTACGCAAATTCAGGGATATATGTGTATACAATGAGCACGTAGCACTGTAAAAATCTTGCTAGGGATTGTGCAACTTTAACCAATACATATATTCTTGCATGCATCTCGAAGGTGTGTGGGAGCCGATCGATCAAGCTGTTCCTTTGCAGGGAAACACAAAGCAGAGCCGTTGCCCTCTATGGCAGGCAAAGACGAATGATACTAGTACTCCAGTACGCGAATGATCTAGTGACAAGTGCATATGGTCACTAGTGATTATGTTTTAAAAAAAGGATTTCTATTTTCGTGTCCTCGGGTCTTTAGTTGTACTCAGTTTTCCCCAACTCCTTAGTTTTTTCTCAGTTTTGTCTAAGCCCTTGTCTAAAACCCTCACAAGTGCTGTAACGGCCGGTTGTCCGACGGGTCAACAACTTTGACCGTTATCTGCTGACTAGTGGAGCCACGTAGAGCCCGCAAAGACACGTCAGACCATCCATCGTTGTTTAACCGTAAGCATCGCCGTATCCCTGACCAAAACGCGGACGAGTGGGGCTTCGGTATATCGAATGACAAGTGGGGCCATGACGCTGATACAAGGGGCAATACACGAGTAGGATTAGATTTTTAAACGGAGCTCTACAGCGATGACACGGAGGAGGTGGCCTGCGGGGTGCCGAGATGAGATCGATGTCCACAAAGAACTGTGAGGCGAGACCAGACGCATTAGATAGATATGAACTAGACGTGTTTAACCATGCAAAGAATAGAAGAAATGGTCGAGGACATCGACGACGACCACAACACTTTGACTGACGGTGTCAGATACGAACGCGAGCAATATAGAGAAAACTAGTGTCTCTCCTTTCTGGCGTGTATAGATGGGTGCTAGGGGAGTGTGGTGGCGAAGGGAAAGACCTCGCGGTGGTCTGCGGCGTCCAGCATAGCGGGGCGGCGTGGCCGTGCCCATAGCGGCGTGCATGTTCGGTATTGGCATCAGCATGTACGTTCGTCATTGGCCTCGGCGGTATCTCTGGTGTGTCAGTGATCGAATGAGGCGACAGGATTGAGGGTGCATCCCGACGGTGACCTAGCAGTGGCGGCGAGCATGCATAGCCGTTCTGACCATGCCGATATCGGCATCGGCATCGTTTGGAGGCTGTGGTGCTCAAATCATGGTGGAAATTGCGATATTATTTTTACATGCATAATATATAGAAAATAGCTAGATCTCTAAATCGATGCATATGGAGCTACATATATATTCTTGGTCATAATCCCCTTATCTAAAGGGGATGGATGCATGGCTTCACGTCGTCGTCGCTTTCATCGTCAGTATCTTCGTCGTCCGTGTAGTAGTACTTCATGCACATTGTTCTGTCGAACACCTTCACTGTGAGCACATCATCGCCTTCATATTTGAAGTGTAGGATGCAGCCGAAATCCACACCGTGCGCGATGGCGAAATTCTCCCAACCCTTGTCGAGGTACATCCGGCATTATCCGTCAAATAGGACCTCCACGGTCCAGAGACGAGGACCGCAGTCAGCTGCTCGCAGATACACCTTAGCGGGCTCCTGGCCATCAAGATAGTCCGCAAACTTTTTTGGGAGTGCCTGCAAAGAGATCGAGCGCCGATCATTTGAAATTAAAGGTTTTTTGGAATATGCACATAATTAATCACATGCATCATATATGTGGGAACGCGTACGTACCTTCTTGGCCAAAGGGTCTTCATAGATGATGATTAAGAACTCCTCTATGATCAATGGCAGTGTTGACGGTGGTGGTGGCAATGATGATGATCCACCACCCCGGCCGCCCCTTCCCCTTCCCCTTCCCCTTCCCCTTCCCCTCGGCATCCGAGACATGGAAGCCATGGTAATGGATCAAGTGTATGTGAACGAAGAAGAGAGAGGCAGAACCTATTGACATGAGGGATGGCCATTGTGGGGGTTTATAAGGGAGAGATGACCGTTGTGGGGTTTACACCATAAATTAAGGTAGAGATGACCGTTGTGGGGTTTACACAATAAATTAAGGAGGAGATTGATACGTCCATTTTGCATCACTATTTTGTATCATAATTTACTGTTATTCATTGATATATTTCATATTTAGAGTTGATACTTATGTTATTTCCTTTGTTTTCACATGTTTGATGATCTTTGGAGGAGTTGCTGCCGGAGTCAGGATTCTGCTGGAAAAAGGACCATCAAGGGACCATATTTTGAAGATCAGGAAAATTCCAGAAAAATACCAGGAAATTATATTTTCCCAGAAGACTCAGGAAGCCAGAAGGAGGAGTCGAGAGGAGCCAGGAGGGGCCCTCACGCTAGGGTGGCGCGGCCTGCCCCCTGGCCGCGCCAGCCCTGTGTGAGGCCGCCCTGGCCCACTTCTGGTCTCGCCCCTCTGCGTACTTCATCGTCCCCGAAAACCTAAGTCAGGAGGGGGCTCAGAGTTAGACACCGCCGCCTCTGCGGGGCGGAAAACACCAGAGAGAGAAAAGCTCTCCGGCAGGTAGAAATCTGCCGGGGAAATTCCTTCCCGGAGAGGGGAGATCATCGCTATCGTCATCACCATCGCACCGGACTTCATCGGGATCATCATCATCATCATCTCTATCACCAGCACCTTCATCTCCACCATCACCACGCCATCCCGCTGTAACATCTTGAGTTGGATCTTGTTATATTCATAGGGGAAACTTTCCCGGTGTTGATTACTCTTGTAGTTGATGCTATTGAGTGGAACCATTGAATTAAGGTTTATGTTCAGATTGTTATTTACCATTATTTCACCTTTGATCATGATCCATATGATGTCTTGTGAGTAGTTCGTTTAGTTCTTTGAGGACATGGGAGAAGTCAAGATGTTAGTAGTGAATTATTGTTGAGAAATATTTAATGGTTTGATATTGTTGTGGTGCTATTTCACTAGTGGTGTTATGTGAACGTCGACTACATGATACTTCACCATTTATGGGCCTAGTGAGATGCATTGTGTATTTGGCTACCAATTGTGGGGTTGCTGGAGTGACAGAAACCTAAACCTCCGTTGGAAAACCATTGCACCAGGGAGCGTAGGATCTTAGAGTTTAAGGCTGTGGTTAGATTTATCTTAATTACTTTCTTGTATTTGCGGATGCTTGCAAGGGGTATAATCACAAGTGTGTATTTATCCTAGTAAGGGTAGTGCGCTAGCACAGGTTCACCCCCATAACACCTATCAAACCAATAAAGACTATTGGCTTTATGAAGCGAAAGCTCTTGACAGAAACTCCCGTGTGTCCTCGAGAATGTTTGGTTATTATAAGTACACAACCGGCTTGTCCTTCGCTGAAGAAAGGATTGGGCCACTTGCTGCAATTGTTACTACTGTCTTTTATTTACTCGCACTTTATTTACTCGTATTACCAAATACCCCTGAAAACCTATTTGCTAGTATTTACAGTGATTCCTTGATCAAAACCGCTCATCAACACCTTCTGCTCCTCGTTGGGTTCGACACTCTTATTTATCGAAAGTACTACGATACACCCCCTATACTTGTGGGTCATCAAGACTATTTTCTGGCGCCGTTGCCGGGGAGTGTAGCGCTATTGAAGAGTGGAATTGGTAAAGGTAACCGTCGATGTGAGTATTGTTTTTATTTTGTCTTTTATTTTTTATTTTACTTTGCTATGGAGAACTCTCCATTTGGTTTCCTATTTGGAAACACATCTTCTACTACTGGTACACATGTGGATGAACCACCACCACCACCGCCTGCTGAAATTGATCCTTTTAAAATACCTATGAAAATTGTTGGGCGTATTATGGATAACTGCTATTCAAGAGATGGAACTGTCCATCCGGGTGATCACTTATTATTTATACATGAATTATGCGAGTTGTTCAGATGTGCAGGTATTTCACCAAGCAAGGTCAAGAAGAAATTATTCTCATTATCATTGAAAGGCAGAGCTGAAGAGTGGTATCGACTACTCCAAGATGGTCCATCTATGGCATGGGAGGATATTGTACCTCTCTTTTATTCCAAGTTTTATCCTCCAAGTGAAATTCATAAGATCGTAACCGGATATATAATTTTTGGCCTCATGATGGAGAGAGTATTGCCCAAGCGTGGGGGAGATTGAAGTTACTAATGCTCAAATGCCCCATTCATGAGCTCCCCAATAATATTGTTATTGATAATTTTTATGCGCGGCTTACTCTTCCTGATAAGGATTACTTGGATGCTTCTTGCTTTGGATCATTTACTCATATGAAAGAAGATGCTAAGTGGAAACTTCTTGACCGTATACAAGAGAATGCTGAAGGTTGGGAAAATGACAAAGGTAGGAAGTCAGGTATAAACTATGATTATGAATGCATTAAATCTTTTATGGGAACCGATGACTTCCATAGTGTTAGCACTGCTTATGGTCTTGATTCACAAATACTTGCTAATTGTCTTAAGGCCTTTGCCTCTTATCTTGATGTTCCAAAGAAAGATTGGAACAAATATCATGCGCCTTATAAAGATTCTATTAGTCATATACCTGCTGCAGCTACTGAAGTTTGTACTGTTGATAGCATTGTGCCTGAACCTTATTTTGAGAAGACACCTTTCCCTGCTAAGGTAAAGAAGTATTCTACTTTGGTAAGTGTGTCTAATAAAAGTACTAAGAAAGCTGCAGAACCTGATGAGCAAATTACTATTAAGTCTCCTGTAGCTATATTAAAGGATCTTGTTACTAAAGATGTAGGGGATGAATATATTCTTTTTTGTGAAGATGCTTCTAACATTCTCTCACATCCTAAAAAGCATAGGAAAACAAGTGTTCCTGTTATTTCTGTCAGGATTGGAGATCATTGCTATTATGGTTTATGTGATATTGGTGCTAGTGCAAGTGCTATTCCCTTAGAGCTTTACAAAGAAATCATGCACGAGATTGGCGCTTGTGAACTTGAAGATATTGATGTGGTTGTTCAGCTTGCTAACAGAGAGACTGTTTGGCCTCTTGGTATTGTTCGAGATGTGGAAGTTCTTTGTGGTAAGACTAAATACCCTACTGATTTTCTAGTACTTGGTAAGGAGGCTAGTAAAACTTGTCCTATTATTTTTGGTAGACCGTTTTTGAACACCTGTGGCGCCGTGATAGATTGTAAGAAGGAGAAAATCTTTACTAAGTGATGAGGGTTAACTCGACAAATGTCCTAGATGAAGGACTTAGGATCGGGGAGATAGGGCATCGGATGAACTCGAAGGTAAAGTTAGTCGAAATAGGTGTGTATCGAAAGTAACTTGGGTGTTCAACCTGGCTTGCTTTCAATCTGCCCTACACCGTCCCCTCCTGGCCCCTATATATAGGTGGCCAGGTCTCGAGGATCGGGTAGGGTCCGATACAGATTACAAATATCGACATACGGTAATAACTCGTATTCGACTATCATTACATTTGGGCCTAGCACAACGGGCCTCAGGGGTACTCAACTAACGGGCTCTATTAGCTATACCCTTGTCAGTAGCCCCTGAGATTCTACTAGAATTGCAGATTCAGGTTGAATCTCTAATCTTCAAATCTTCGACTTGATCAATTCTTCATATCTTCAAATCTTCGACTTGGTCTTTCGACTTATATTTCATGATATTCTTTCGCAAGGGGTTTTGATGAGCAAGCCTGACAACTCTGACGGATCAAGAGGTCAGTTAACTGCCGGAACAGATACTTGTCACCTACTTCAAATTCAATCCCCTTGGACTTGAATTCGGGATACCGGTCAAATCCATTCTTTTGCCGCATTTAGGACTTACAAAGAATGAATCCCAGTGGTTCTCAGGGTACCTAGTGCGTCCACCAGGATTTTCTTCGCGTCGAAGACACGGATACATACCAGCAGAGCGCATCCATGTGCATATACCAGGCCACACAGGACGGATCCTGGGGTCTTACCTTCGCGACAAGTCGCGGCATTCGAGTTTCGTTGCGATAACGCAACTCGAGAATCTCATATTCGCAGCCAAATTTTTGACTGATAAAACCATAGAATTTCGGATTTTAAATTAATCTTCTTCGCTCCCGATGGGAGTAATCTCTCTTCGTTTTGTTGACTATGTAGTCGAAGGTTGTATGCTTATCCTTCCGCATCTCCAATATTGATTACCTTCATCTCTATCGGGTGCGCGCTCAGCGCTCCCGATGGGAGTAGCCCCCGAGGCTATGTTTGGCGACTTGTAGTCAAGCATAGGCTCAAAGTTCAGCTCTTCTTTCTTTTGTTGACATCTTACTACTTGGCGAGCCCCCGAGTCTAAGTCGAGGTTTTCATATCGGGCAACCAGAGTCTCCTTTTCTTGTTTTTCTTTGATATTATCGTCTCCTGTACGCAGAATTTAACTCCTGCTGTAAAATATGTTTATGGGCTGTGCTGTAGCACGGGGGCCCAATAACACGTGCTTATAAATAAAGCACCATCTTGTAAAGGCAAAAACCCTAATCAGATATCTTCCTCCGCCGCATCGTCTTCTTTCCTTCATCTAGGGTTTTCCGAGGTTTTTCTCTCATGGCAGATGCTGAAGGTTCGCGTCTGAACCTTGGATCCCCGGCGGCGCCACGAGTTCGGGGTCGCCCGCGTGGCAGCAAGAATAAGAGCAATACCACTCTGGCCGCCACTGGAACTTCATCGGACGCTCCAGCTAAGCGTCGTCCCGGCCGTCCACCTGGTAGCAAGAATAAGCCCAAGGTGGCTGGCGCCACTCCAGGTCCTGCTGCTCCTCCTCCTGTTGCTCCTGCCGCTCCCGCTGCTTCTCCTCGAGTCTTCTCCTTTTTCTGCATTGCCATGGCGCAGTGCCGTGAGATTCAGCGCCTGCCGCTGAATTTTACCAAGTTTATGGATGGGCGCGAACTGCGAGAAGCTGTTCTTCGCGAGCAATCTGGCAGTGGTATCCCGTATGAGGTGGAGGTGTGGTATGATGGCAACGGCGAGCAGTACTTCAGGGGCGGCTGGCCGCAATTTGCAGAAGACCACGACATCCATCAAGGCTTCTTCATGGCCTTCGACTTCCACATCGGGACGTCGAAGTTTGATGTGAAGATCTACGATGGCACCCAGTGCCAGAAGAAATATGAAGCTGAAGTCTAGTTCCATTTAGGATATGTAATTTCGTTTTATAATGTTTTTCCTGCAATGATATTTGTAATGCATATTCGTACTTTGCGTCGATGCCTTTTGCTAGTACCATGAGAACAAGTCATGTTCTGAGGTATGCTTTCCATGTATCGGGTTCTTTGCGAACCAAAAAATGTAGGAATAATATCGGGTTCTTTTTATGAACCAAGTTCTCTCAATATTTATCGGGTTGTTTAAACAACCTTATAACGAAAGAAAAACCTCCAATCTTGCGATAATGACTCTTTTCGTACGACCCAGGGGTTGAAGCCCCCGAGCGGAGAAGTAACAAATATTTGTACAATTTCGTCGAGTGCAACCCAAAGAACCCGACCTGTGGCCTCATGTTCTGGGTTCAGAAGGTTAACTCGAATTTATTGATACCACTATATGTAGTCTACGCGTAAAAACGTCGTAGCTGTTCTGCGTTCCACGGGTTGCTCTCGTCCTTCCCAGTCTTCTTGTCTTGTAGTCGATATGCTCCTCCTGGTATTACTTCGGTGACGATGTAAGGTCCCACCCAAGGGGACTCCAATTTGCCATGGCTGTCTTGCCTGAGTCGCAAAACTAGGTCTCCCACCACGAAGGATCGTGGTCGAACTCGACTACTATGGTAGTTTCGTAGGCTTTGTTGATACTGCGTAGCCCTTTCTAGCGCTTTATCTCTTGCTTCATCTAGTGCATCGACATCGTCTTGCAATGCTTCTGTCGACGTCGTCTCGTCATATGTTGTCACTCTTGGAGCCTCGTGTGTAACTTCGACTGGAAGCACGGCTTCTGCGCCATGGACCAAGAAGAAAGGAGTTTCTTGAGTTGCTGCATTGGGCGTAGTTCTTAGGCTCCAAAGAACGGAGGGCAATTCTTCTACCCAAGCGCTCTTGGCTTTCTCGAGAGGTGCTAAAAGCCTATTTTTTATGCCACTGCATATTAGGCCATTGGCTTTTTCGACTTGTCCGTTCGTCTTCGGGTGTGCCACAGATGCGAATTTGAGCTTGATCCCTAGTCCTTCGCAGTAACTCTTGAATTCCTTCGAAGTGAAATTTGTCCCGTTATCTGTGATGATGCTGTATGGTACTCCAAAACGGAAAACTAATGACTTGATGAAGCTGATTGCTGCTGTAGAATCTTGAGTTGTTACCGGGGCCGCTTCCACCCATTTTGTGAATTTATCAACTGCCACTAGCATGTAGACATGCCCTCCTGGCCAAGATTTGTGCAACTTTCCTACCATATCGAGGCCCCATTGTGCGAAGGGCCAAGATAACGGTATTGTTTGTAGCTCCGCTGCTGGTGCATGCGGTCTGGAGGCAAACCTTTGACACGCTTCACACTTTCGAACTATATCTTTTGCGTCCTCGATGGCTGTTAACCAATAGAATCCTGCTCGGAAGGCTTTTGCTGCTATTGCTCTGCTGCTAGCATGATGGCCACATACTCCGCCATGTATGTCTTTTAATATTGCTTGCCCTTCCTGGGGCGTTATACAACGCTGCAAAACGCCGGTGATGCTTCTCTTATACAATTTCCCCTCCAAGACGACAAACGCTTTCGATCTTCGAGTTATCCTCTTGGCCTCCACTGCATCTTCTGGTAGTTTTTTGTTTATCATGTACGCAAGATACGGCTGCATCCAAGTTTCTTCTATCATCATGATCTCCTCTGGTTCTGACGTAGCCCCCGAGCCTGCTGTAGTAGTCGAACTTTTTCCACTTTGTATTGATCTTTCCACTATTTCCTCCCAAAATACTCCGGGCGGCACAGGTAAACACTGTGACCCGATATTTGCTAAATTGTCGGCTTCTTCATTGATGTTCCTGCTTACGTGCGAGACTTCACATCCATCGAACGTTCCTTCTAGATAATGGTACAAATTTTTGTAGGCCGTCATGTTGTCATTGATTGTATCACATCTGTTCATGACTTGCTGAACGACAAGGTTGGAATCTCCAAATATTTTTAGGCGAGTTGCTCCACATGCTTTGGCCATCTTCATTCCGTGCAGCAAAGCCTCATACTCCGCTTCATTGTTAGAAGCCTGTGGAAAGCTCATCCTCAAGACGTACTTTAATTTGTCTCCATGAGGTGATATCAACACTACTCCTGCGCCTGCGCCTTGGACTCTCTTAGAACCGTCGAAGTACATTGTCCAAGTACTCGATAAATCTGGTGGTCCCGTGCTTTGCAGCTCGAGCCACTCTGCTGTAAAATCTGGCAAGACTTGCGACTTGATCGCCTTCCTTTTTTCATACGTGATGTCCATGGGAGATAACTCGATTCCCCACAAAGAGACACGTCCCGTTGCTAGAGGGTTGTTCAATATATTCGATAGTGGCGCTTCATTGACCACTATAATTGGGTGCACCGCAAAATACAGTCGTAGTTTACGTGCGGTTGTGAACACACTGTACGCCAACTTCTGATAATGCGGGTACCTCTGTTTGGTTGGAGACAGCACTTCACTGATGAAGTATACCGGCCTCTGGACGCCATGAGCTTTTCCTTCTTCGCTTCTTTCGACTACTAGAGCTGTACTTACCACCTGATGGGTTGCGGCGATGTACAACAGCAGTGGCTCTTTCTCTTTTGGTGCGACCAGCACTGGTGGCGTGGAAAGCACTTTTTTCAATTGTGCAAACGCTGCGTCTGCTTCTTCTGTCCACTCGAATTTATCGTCTGACTTCTTCATAAGTGCATAAAAAGGAAGCGCCTTCTCCCCTAGTCGAGCGACGAAGCGACTTAGCGCCGCGACACGTCCTGCCAACTTTTGTACGTCGTGGAGTTTCGTGGGTTTCCCCATTGTTAGAATTGCTTAAATCTTCTCTGGATTTGCCTCTATTCCTCGTGCTGATACCAAGAACCCCAAAAGTTGCCCTGCTGACACTCCGAAAGAGCACTTTGTCGGGTTCAGCTTAAGCTTGTATTTATTCAGGTTGTCGAAGGTTTCCGCCAAGTCGCCCATTAAGGATTGCTCTTCTCTTGTTGTGATGACTACATCATCGATGTAGACTTGGATATTGCGTCCTATTTGGCTTCCGAGGCAGTTTGCATCATCCGCTGATAAGTTGCTCCTGCATTTTTTAGGCCAAAAGGCATTACCTGGTAGCAAAATACTCCGTATGGTGCGATGAAGGCCGTTTTTTCTTCGTCCTCTTTCTTTAATTTAATCTGATTGTAACCAGAATATGCGTCCAAAAATGAAAGCCTTGAACATCCCGCTGTAGAATCGATTATCTGATCGATGCGGGGTAGAGGGAAGGGATCCTTTGGACAATGCTTATTGAGGGATGTGTAGTCGACGCATACTCTTTGTACGTCTGTATTCTTCTTGGGTACTATGACTGGGTTCGACACCCAACTCGAAGTTTTGATTTCCCTGATAAATCCGGCATTCTCTAGCCTGTGCAATTCTGACGCTATCGCCTTCCTTTTAGGTTCATCAAATCGCCTCAATGGTTGCTTGACTGGTTTTGCCTTGGGATCTACATTTAGTGCGTGCTCGACGAGTTCCCTGGGAACCCCTGGCATGTCCGATGGACACCAGGCGAAGATTTCCCAGCGCTCACGGAGGAACTTGCTACTCGTGTGATGATGACGCCAGAAAAGAGCTGTGGCGTTTAATTGACGTGGGAGCAGTAAGTCCTTGTGCGTGGTGAATGACCAGCCCGTTGGGAACCCCAAGAGGAAGGTATGATGAGTGTAGCAGCAAGTTTTCCCTCAGTTAAGAAACCAAGGTATATCGAACAGGAGAAGGGAGACGGTGACGACTGAAGGTGTTTGTGGAACCTGCACACACACAAACAAATACTTTGTTCCCAACTTGCGATGAGGTTGTCAATCTCACCGGTTTGCTTGAAACAAAGGTTATGAGTGTATCGAGTGGAAAACAGTAGTAATATGCGAGTAAAGTAAACAGTGCGGGAAAAGTAAACAGGTGATTGCAATATGATTAAAATAGGACCGGGGTCCACAGTTCACTAGTGGTGTCTCTCCATAGATAAAATAACATGCTGGGTAAACAAATTACAGTTGGGCAATTGATAGAATAAAGATAACGTGATATGTCAAGAAGATCACTATGAGATTCACTCTGGGCATTACAACAAAATACATAGACCGCCATCCAACTGCATCTATGACTAATAATCCACCCCCGGGGATATCATCCGAACACCCTAGAAGTATTAAGTTGCGAACAACAGATAATTGCATTAAGCAAAGTGTGTAATGTAAACAAAGCATATGCCCTTGAGCATATGAATGTTGTTTTCTCCCTAGTAGCAACAGCACATCTACCACCTTAGAGGTTTCTGTCACTCCCCCAGGTGAAATAGAGACATGAACCCACTATCGAGCATAAATACCCCCTCTTGGAGTCACTAGCAACTACTCGGCCAAGATAGCTACTAACAACGGAGAGCATGCAAGATCATAAACAACATAGAGATAACAAAAGATATAATTCAGTACAGCAACTTAATCATAAACACCAATATTCATCGGATCCCAACAAACCAACATCATAGAATTACATAACGGTGATCACAATCATGTAAGGCAGCTCATGAGATCTAAACATGAAGCACATGGTGGAGAAGACAACCAGCTAGCTACTGCTATGGACCCATAGTCCAAGGTAGACTACTCACTCATCGCTCCGGAGGCAAGCATGGCGATGAAGAAGACCTCCGGTGGCGATTCCCCTCTCCGGCAGGGTGCCGGGAAGAGCTTCTGGACCCTCCCGATCTTCGGGTCGACGGCGGCGGCGGATCGCGATGTATTCTGGAAAACTGATTGGGCCCTTAGGTTTTTCTCGTCGGGGGGTACATATAGGCGAAGGGGCGATATCAGGAGAGGGACCAGGCACCCTCACACAGGGGTGGCGCGGCCAGGGGCCAGGCCGCGCCGCCCCCTTGTGTGGGGCCCTGGTGGCCCCCCTCCGACACTTCTTCTGATGTCTGGAAGCTTCCGGGTAAAATATGACTTTAGGAACTTGTTTCGTCCAATTCCGAGAATATTTCCTGTGTATCACTTCTGAAACACAAAAACAGCAGAAAACAGGAAACTGGCACTGTGGCACTTCGTTAATAGGTTAGTTCCGGAAAATGTATAAAAGTGCCACTAAGTGTAACGAAACAATAGGCAAATGGTGTTAAAACAAGCATGGAGCATCAAAAATTATAGATACATTTGAGACGTATCAAGCATCCCCAAGCTTAACTCCTGCTCGTCCTCGAGTAGGTAAGTGATAACAAAAGAATAATTTTTGAGGTGACATGCACCTACACAATCTTGATCATATATGTAAGCATTGGTGAGCTGGGATCAATAGAACTTAAAACATGGGCATGAAAGATATAATCATGACAATAAGAACTTAGCAACCATGTTGTAAACATGCAAATGAACACAAACAAAAGATCATGATAATGAAACAATGAAAGTCAAACGTGTGTTCAAATCATAAGGAAAAACATACAAATGGTTTTCAGCTTGTCCTTCAAAGAGAGCAAAACATAAATGCATAGGACACCTCAAAGTTTAAGAGGGCGACTAGATACAAATAATTTAAGAACAAGTGAAACCAACAATATGAGTCAATCAATGAACTTTGGGACAATGCATATCACACTAAGAATGACAACTATGCTCTCTTAATGGTGCATAAAGAAAGAAGGTGGTGACTCGACATAAAAGTAAAAGAAAGGCCCTTCGCAGAGGGAAGCAGTGATTGCAAGTTTTATAACCTTCAAAAATTATGGTACTTACCGGCTTTGATCTCTCATTGCCCCCATCATAAGCATCTTGAATGGTTAAAGTTAATGCGAGAACAGTTATGGTGCATATGCTTGACAAATCATAAGTTGAAAACCTCATGTCCCGTGAATACGAGTACCCAAACCATGCTAATTTACTTAGAGTCCCAAGCAAGGCTCTTGTCATTGTAAGTATATGCATATCATTGAGAACCGCCAATGGGGTACCTCCGTGCCCGATGACATGGAACAAGCCCACACCAAAATGACAGGACAAGCAGACAATGAACACCTCGACATCTCTTTTATTTGCTATATTGTTTAGCTTTTTATTATGAGATGCGTCGTCGAATGTTCACCATGGGTATGCTGCAAATTTCCACCATGAATTATGCATGGCTTAGATTGGCGGCCCGGCGTTTCCCTAACACATATAAAAACTCCATGATCCTCACAAGATTCCCAATTCATTTCACACAGCGGGCATCCATAAACAAAAGATCACGATATCAACTCAAAAAGAAGTGCAATGTTGAAAGCTTGCCCCATGACAGCATGGCTGGGCTAGAATCCAACTTACAACTTGCAAGCATAACAACTCAACATAAAAGACCACAATGTCAAATTTTTAAGAACAGGAAAAAGTAAAGTGTGCCTTCCGGTTCGTGAGAGCTTTACTGACCGAATTTCGCATAACACTGGTAAGAGTTTAATTTCAAGAGAAAATAAAAGCAAGTCAAATTTACTTGGAATAGCAAATTGCTAGTAGGTATGTATGGTGGACACTTCGGAAAACTTGGCTTTTAGGAGTTGGATGCACGAGTAGAGCTCATACTCAGTACAAGGCGAGGGCTAGCAAAAGACTGGGAGCGACCAACTAAGAGAGCAATAATGGCCATAATCATGCAAAGCGACAAAGCGACATTAAAAGAAGCATACGATGGCATCAAAAGTCAAAAACTAAATGATCATGAAGGCTATTGGCGACTTTGTAAGAGTCTAACATGTGTGAGCATGCGCCAAGTCAACCCAAATAAAGCATCAAGGAGAAAACCAAAATAATGCTTCCATACAATAAAAACAACGCATGATTTTTTCAAAGGCTCATTAAGCAATCTCAGTTATTTGAGACAAGTCATGCTACAGCAAAACCACTAAGCATACTATCAAAAAGACATCAAGCATGACATGAAAAAGCCTAAGCCGCAGTCTACACAAGCTCCTTCTTGTACCACTATTTTGCACAAAGCTTTTTCTCTTTTCCAACACCATTTGAAATTTTTATAAACACCTCTTTTGATGAAAACCAATAAAGATCAGAGGCAAAAATACACCTTGATGAAAAGATATGGCAAGATCTGAATGCAAATCAAGGCGAAAACGAAAACCAAAAGCAGTAGCAGAAAAAGTAGAACACTCGATAAACGATAAGAGTGAAAAACTGAGTGTTCTTTGCAAATGAAAACGAGTACATCTCCTCCAAAGGAAATTTGTTGGGGTCCAACCATTTATTGCAGCAAACAAACAAACTAAACAAACTAAGAAAACTAAAACAACTGATGCTCCAAGAAAAACACATAGTGCATGAAGCAATAAAAATATAGTGTTTTGAAAGGTGACCTGATTTTTGCCGATGAAGAAGGGGTACCTCGGGGGCATCCCCAAGCTTTGACGCTTGTACTTCTTGGATATCTCTTGGGGTGATGCATGGGAATCCCGAAGCTTGAGCTTTTGTCCATTCTTCAACTCATCTCATCATTCTCCAATCCCTACACTTGAAAAGTTCCTTCATACAAAACTAAACACAATTCTATTAGCAACATTAGTGTAAGCATAAAATATATTCAACCTATTTTAGCTTCAGGTTTCAACCCAAAACCACCACATATAAAGTATATACTACTGTAGCAACTTCCACAAGAGTTCCATGATCAAAAAGAACTCAAAAGAAAGCGATAAAGTGGCAAAAACAAATATTGGCAGAAATCTGTCAAAACTGGACAGCTGACAAAAGACGAATTTTTGAGGGATTTTCCGTTGCTCAAATCAAAAAGTGTTCAGCTAAGAAAAGTTTGGATATAACCTGGGGCATATGCACAAGAAATCGCAGGTCCAAAAGATATACAGAGAATTTTCACGAATTTTTACGGTGCAGCACCGAAAACAGTTTCAGGACAGCAATAACCCCAAATCTTTACCTCACTCAAATTAGAGGCTTCTCTTGGCACAAAAACGAAATAAACAAGATAAGGAGCGGTCATTACAGTAGTAATGACTTCCAAGACTCAAATAAAAGAAAAAGTACTGAAAAGAAAACATTGGGTTATCTCCCAAGAGTGCTTTTCTTTAACGCCTTTGAGCTAGGCGCAGAAAATTGCGAATCAAGTAATATCAGCAGAAGCATTAAGATCAACAGAAGAGGTCTTATCAATAAGGCATTGTATTTCATCCACATAAGTTTTTGAAGACCCTTTGTGATCATGCTTTGGTACACTATTCTCATCAAAAAGATTTTCAGGACAAATCCAGGCAAAATTGTTTTCGAAAGCATCATTCAATCCCAAAAGCTTGCAAGGTATAGGTATTTCGGTCTCTTTATCATCTGTACTAATAACATTTATAGGAGAACCGAGTTTATTAAAACGTTTAAGAACCTTCCTAGCTTCAACAACGACATCCTTAAATTCTAGGCGCAGAGTTTCCAAGATAAAAGCTTTCTTTTCGGGATCCTCAATTTCATGAAGCTTAAGGAACATGTATTGCATAGAAGGATTAAGACTAGCAAACCTAGCTTCTAACATGTGAACTAAATGAGCAGAAGCAACTTCATAACTAGGTGCTAACTCAACCAAAGACTTTTCCTCATCTTCATCGTGCATACTAATGTGATTAAAGAACTCCTCAATGTTACTTTTGCCAATAATTGAACCACTCCCTACAGAGAGGTCCTCCAGAACGAACTCAGGGAACAACATGATAAACTAAGGTAAAGAAATAACAACTACCAAGGATTCTAATTTTTTTGGGTTTTTGATATAAAAAGCAATGCAGGTAAAATAAAATCAAGTAAAGCAAAACAAATAACAAAGTAAAGAATGTGTGTGCGAAGAACTCCCCTCGCAGAAGTCTTCTCTCTTCCCCGGCAACGGCGCCAGAAAAGAGGCTGCTACTCGTGTGATGATGACGCCAGAAAAGAGCTGTGGCGTTTAATTGACGTGGGAGCAGTAAGTCCTTGTGCGTGGTGAATGACCAGCCCGTTGGGAACCCCAAGAGGAAGGTATGATGAGTGTAGCAGCAAGTTTCCCCTCAGTTAAGAAACCAAGGTATATCGAACAGGAGAAGGGAGACGGTGACGACTGAAGGTGTTTGTGGAACCTGCACACACACAAACAAATACTTTGTTCCCAACTTGCGATGAGGTTGTCAATCTCACCGGTTTGCTTGAAACAAAGGTTATGATTGTATCGAGTGGAAAACAGTAGTAATATGCGAGTAAAGTAAACAGTGCGGGAAAAGTAAACAGGTGATTGCAATATGATTAAAATAGGACCGGGGTCCACAGTTCACTAGTGGTGTCTCTCCATAGATAAAATAACATGCTGGGTAAACAAATTACAGTTGGGCAATTGATAGAATAAAGATAACGTGATATGTCAAGAAGATCACTATGAGATTCACTCTGGGCATTACAACAAAATACATAGACCGCCATCCAACTGCATCTATGACTAATAATCCACCCCCGGAGATATCATCCGAACACCCTAGAAGTATTAAGTTGCGAACAACAGATAATTGCATTAAGCAAAGTGTGTAATGTAAACAAAGCATATGCCCTTGAGCATATGAATGTTGTTTTCTCCCTAGTAGCAACAGCACATCTACCACCTTAGAGGTTTCTGTCACTCCCCCAGGTGAAATAGAGACATGAACCCACTATCGAGCATAAATACCCCCTCTTGGAGTCACTAGCAACTACTCGGCCAAGATAGCTACTAACAACGGAGAGCATGCAAGATCATAAACAACATAGAGATAACAAAAGATATAATTCAGTACAGCAACTTAATCATAAACACCAATATTCATCGGATCCCAACAAACCAACATCATAGAATTACATAACGGTGATCTCAATCATGTAAGGCAGCTCATGAGATCTAAACATGAAGCACATGGTGGAGAAGACAACCAGCTAGCTACTGCTATGGACCCATAGTCCAAGGTAGACTACTCACTCATCGCTCCGGAGGCAAGCATGGCGATGAAGAAGACCTCCGGTGGCGATTCCCCTCTCCGGCAGGGTGCCGGGAAGAGCTTCTGGACCCTCCCGATCTTCGGGTCGACGGCGGCGGCGGATCGCGATGTATTCTGGAAAACTGATCGGGCCCTTAGGTTTTTCTCGTTGGGGGGTACTTATAGGCGAAGGGGTGATGTCAGGAGAGGGACCAGGCACCCTCACACAGGGGTGGCGCGGCCAGGGGCCAGGCCGCGCCGCCCCCTTGTGTGGGGCCCTGGTGGCCCCCCTCCGACACTTCTTCTGATGTCTGGAAGCTTCCGGGTAAAATATGACTTTAGGAACTTGTTTCGTCCAATTCCAAGAATATTTCCTGTGTATCACTTCTGAAACACAAAAACAGCAGAAAACAGGAAACTGGCACTGTGGCACTTCGTTAATAGGTTAGTTCCGGAAAATGTATAAAAGTGCCACTAAGTGTAACGAAACAATAGGCAAATGGTGTAAAAACAAGCATGGAGCATCAAAAATTATAGATACGTTTGAGACGTATCAGAACTCGACGAGCGCGCCTTCCTATGCGGGATCCAAGTTCACCGCAATTGATTTTGTCTTATTTGGATCCGTAGGGTGGACCTAAATTTTCTTCGAGTCTTGCGTTGTGTCGAAAGCCTTATCTGGTAGGGATCGTCCAACGTCGGGTAGCACATTATGATCCGTTTCTCCTTTCAACCTTTCATATTCTGCTGTCATGCCGAAATTTTGCGCCATCCTGTTGAATTCTCTGTCGCATGTGTTGGCTACTTCAAAGCTCCCTTGTACCGTAATTGTTCCTTTAGGCCCTGGAATTTTTAATATGAGATACGCGTAGTGTGGTACTGCCATGAATTTTGCAAATGCTGGGCGCCCCAGGATTGCATGATATTGTGATGGCCAGTCCATGACTTCGAACTCCAGCTTCTCTCTTCTATAATTTTCATTGCTGCCGAAGCGGACATCGAGTTCTATCCTTCCCAAGGGGTAGTTTGCTGCTCCTGGTACTATTCCGTGGAAAGAGCAATCTGTTGGCTTCAGACTCGCCAGTGAGATGCACATTGCCTTTAGTGTTCTAGCATATATTAAGTTTATGCCGCTCCCTGCATCCATGAACACTCTTCCGATGTCGTACCCTCCTATTTGCGCTTTTAGAACCATAGGCGAGTGTCCCGGCCTGGGAACTTTCTTTGGGTGGTCCGCTCTACTGAACTTGACTGGTTGCTCTGACCACCGTAGGTACTCTGTGGTAGCTGGTGGCGATGATATTGCTAGGTTTACTTGCCTAGATATGCTCTTTCGCTCTTTCTTTGACTTGGGCACCGGTTGAATCATGGCTGATACGTATACTTTTGACTCTAGGTGCTTTGCTAGTCTTTGCATTTGATATCCTTGACTTCTACGTCTTTCTCCTTGCCTTCCTTCTTGGCTTGAGCCCATGGCGCCTTGCAACCTTAGGAATGTTCTGCAATCCTTCATCTGGTGATTTGAGACCCTTTTCCCGTCGAGATACGCGTAGTGGATTTGACAAGGTCCGTATAGCATATCCTCGGCCGAAGGACCAGAGTATCTTGGTTTCTCCTCTCCTTTTGCCTGAAATCTCCTACTTTCATACCCTTCCTCTTCTTCTAGTGTATAACCCGCGGCTACCTGATTTCGCCTTCCTTGGTTGCCCCCGCTGCGGTGTCGTCTCCTCTGTCGACTTATTCTGTCAACTTCTGGCGAACGTCCTCTTTTATTGTTATACGCGTCCTCTCCATCAGCGAATTTGTTGGCTTGTTCCATTAGCTCAGCTACCGTCGTAGGTCTTGTTCTTCCTATTTCTTCCACCAGATCTGAGCGACGAAGCCCTTCCGAAAAGGCGTCTATTGCTCGTTCGTCAGAGACGTCCTCTGCTGAGTTTTTGATTGTACTCCAGCGTTGTATATAAGAACGTAGCGTTTCGCCTTTCTTCTGCACACATGCTTTAACTTCTTCTAGTGATGCTGGGCGCTTGTAGGTGGAACAAAAATTTCTTGTGAATTGACTTTCGAGTTCCCCCCAGCTTCCAATGGATTCGTCGGGTAGGGTGTTCACCCAGGACCGGGCGGCGCCGGTGAGGTGCAGCTGCAGACTTTGCATTGCAGTCGCCTTTGTTCCCCCCAGTATCTGCACTGCCTGTAGATAATCTGATAACCATAAGGTGGGTTCATGTGACCCGTCGTATTTATTCTGGTCGTGTGGTAGTTTAAATCCTTTGGCTACCCGCGTTTTGCGAACCCTGCGGGTAAAGCATAACGCACCCATATCTTTATCGTCGTCTTCATAATTCTCTTCCCTCCAAGCATGTCGCGATTTATTTACTCGAGCTTGTGCTATTATACTTCTTGTATCTTCTTTCTTTTTCTGCTGCTTTTCCTCTTCTGATGACTCGCTATAGTCGTAGTCTGCGCGATTGTATCTGAACTTCTCCTTGTGACTTGTCGACTTTATCTCTGGGCCTTGCTCCCTGATCTTACCTTCAACTATTCCGAGGCTTCGTATCGCGGCTCGGTGCATGTCTTCTCGCGGGTCTCCATGCTTCGGTCTTATGGCTAGTAAATATGCTTGTGCTGCTGCCAATGCCGCCTCTGGCGTTTTTTGTATCAGGTCGTCTTCCTCCTCTTCTAGCTGCGGGGTGGGGCTCCTCGAGTACCCTTCTTCTCTGCCGCGTGCTGTCGCCCCCCTGTTATGTTTTGGATCTCCGCGCCTCTCTCTGCTATATTCTGAATCTTCACTGTAGTCTTCCCAGTATTCCTCCCTTGGCATACTGTTGTTGTCTTGAAACATCATGTCTCTTTCCTCCCTTAGTTTCTTCTTGTGTTGGTATAATGCATACTGATATCCCATTAGAACTTCTCTTCTCGATCCTTCGGGTACTTCTGTACCATGATTAATGGCTGATTTGATCATTCTCCATTCACCAGCCGAGACATGGATTTTCTCTTTTTCCATTTTGTTGTGAACTTTCACTTTGTCGACTTGTCTGTCGACCTTTTTACTTCCTTCGCTGTTATCTCCTTCTTCTGCTTCAATGATGATGACGCATAACTGATCTACCTTGGAGACGCCGCTGCTTCCTACGGCGAAATCCTTTGCGTTGCTGTGCGTCTGACACGCTTTTTCTTCTGAGTCGAAATTTTTCTGAATTTTGTCGCCTCCTGCGATTGATGCTTTTTCTAAGCTGACCGGCGAGTTTACCTCACTGGAAGAGCCTTCTGATGACTCCAATATTTCCTCTGTTTCAGGCTTGCCTGCCGACGGATCTGGTTTCGTCGAATCCGAAAGGCGGGATGAACCCGATGGCCCGATGAGGATGCTCAAACTTCCAATTGTCAACTCCATCTGTTGATTTTCGTCGAGTTCTGATCTGCTGTTGGCTAGAAGCGAAAAAGCCGTTGAATTCATGATTCCAACGCCCAGAGTCCCCACGGTCGGCGCCAATTGACGAGGGTTAACTCGACAAATGTCCTAGATGAAGGACTTAGGATCGGGGAGATAGGGCGTCGGATGAACTCGAAGGTAAAGTTAGTCAAAATAGGTGTGTATCGAAAGTAACTTGGGTGCTCAACCTGGCTTGCTTTCAATCTGCCCTACACCGTCCCCTCCTGGCCCCTATATATAGGTGGCCAGGTCTCGAGGATCGGGTAGGGTCCGATACAGATTACAAATATCGACATACGGTAATAACTCGTATTCGACTATCATTACATTTGGGCCTAGCACAACGGGCCTCAGGGGTACTCAAATAACGGGCTCTATTAGCTATACCCTTGTCACTAAGTTTAATGGAGAGTCTTATGAGTTTAATTTTTCCAAGTTTGCTAAGACTTCTTTTGAAAATGACACGCCTAATGAAAAATTTCGAGTAGAACAGCTTGCTTCTATTGCGCTTGCTCCTAATAATGCCTTGCAGCAATTCATGGAAGATCACGAAAGTGATGTTTTCAGCAAGGAAAGAGAAGAGATTGACGATATTCTTCTTCGTCAACCACCATTAATCAAGCATAATCTACCTGTGGAGGATCTTGGTACCACTTTGCCGCCTAAGGAAGATCCTGTTTTCGAATTAAAGCCTTTGCCTGATAATCTTAAATATGCTTATATAGATGATAAGAAAATATATCCTGTTATTATTAGCTCTAAACTTTCAGGAAAGGAAGAAGAAAGATTATTGGAGATATTGAGGAAACACCGAGGAGCTATGGGATATACTCTTGATGATTTAAAAGGGATTTCTCCCACTTTATGTCAGCATGCCATTAATATGGAGAAAGACGCGAAGCCAGTCGTGGAGTATCAACGCCGCTTAATTCCCAAGATGAAGGATGTGGTAAGAAATGAGGTATTAAAACTCCTTGATGCTGGTATTATTTATCCTATTGCTGATAGTAGATGGGTTAGTCCTGTTCAGTGTGTTCCTAAGAAAGGAGGTATGACTGTTGTGCCCAATGAGAATAACGAGCTTATTCCTCAAAGGGTAGTAGTTGGTTATAGGATGTGCATTGATTATAGGAAGGTAAACAAAGTTACTAAGAAAGATCATTACCCTTTACCGTTTATAGATCAGATGTTAGAAAGGTTGTCTAAGAAGACTCATTTTTGTTTCCTTGATGGTTATTCTGGTTTTTCTCAAATTGCTGTTAAGAAGGATGATCAAGAGAAAACCACTTTTACTTGTCCTTATGGAACTTATGCTTATAGACGTATGCCGTTTGGTTTATGCAATGCTCCTGCTACTTTTCAAAGATGCATGTCTGCTATTTTTCATGGCTTTTGTGAAGAAATTGTGGAGGTCTTCATGGACGATTTCTCCGTCTATGGAACTTCTTTTGATAATTGTTTGCACAACCTTGATAAAGTTTTGCAGAGGTGTGAAGAAACTAACCTTGTTCTTAATTGGGAGAAATGCCACTTTATGGTGAATGAAGGAATTGTCCTTGGACATAAAATTTCTGAAAGAGGTATTGAAGTTGACAGAGCAAAAGTAGAGGCAATTGAGAAAATGCCCTGTCCCAGAGATGTTAAAGGTATTCATAGTATTCTTGGTCATGCTGGTTTCTATAGGAGGTTTATTAAAGATTTCTCCAAGATTTCAAAGCCCCTTACTAATTTTCTTCAAAAAGATGTACCATTTGTCTTTGATGATGATTGTAAGGAAGCTTTTGAAACTCTTAAGAAGGCTTTAACTACTGCTCCTATTGTTCAACCACCTGATTGGAATTTACCTTTTGAAATTATGTGTGATGCTAGTGATTTTGCTGTTGGTGCTGTTTTTGGACAGCGCGTTGATAATAAGTTGAATGTTATTCATTATGCTAGTAAGACTCTTGATGCTGCTCAAAAGAATTATGCTACTACTGAGAAAGAGTTTCTTGCTGTTGTTTTTGCATGTGATAAGTTTAGATCTTACATTGTTGATTCTAAAGTTACTATTCATATTGATCACGCAGCTATTAGATATCTTATGACTAAGAAGGATGCTAAGCCTAGGCTTCTTAGATGGGTGTTGCTTTTACAAGAGTTTGATTTGCATATCGTATATAGGAAAGGTGCTGAAAATCCTGTGGCTGACAACTTGTCTAGATTGGAAAACATTTCCTTTGATCCTATTCCTGTTAACGATAGTTTTCCAAATGAACAGTTGGCTGCAATAAATGTAACTTCGCGAGACCTTCCTTGGTATGCTGATTATGCTAACTTTATTGTTTCCAAGTATTTGCCTCCGACCTTTACAGCTCAGCAAAGAAGAAAATTCTTTTATGATTTGAGGCATTACTTTTGGGATGACCCACATTTATATAAAGAAGGAGTTGATGGTATTATGAGAAGATGCGTACCGGAATATGAGCAACAAGAAATATTAAGAAAATGCCATAGCAGCACCTATGGAGGGCATCATGCTGGAGATAGAACCGCGTAGAAGGTTCTACAATCAGGTTTTTATTGGCCAACCCTCTTTAAAGATGCCAGAAGGTATGTTTTATCTTGTGATGAATGTCAAAGAGTTGGTAATATTTCTAGACGCAATGAAATGCCTATGAATTACACTCTTGTTATTGAACCGTTTGATTGTTGGGGATTTGACTTTATGGGTCCTTTTCCTCCTTCAAAAGGCTATACCCATATACTTGTTGCTGTTGATTATGCTACTAAATGGGTAGAAGCCATACCTACAAAGAGTGCCGATGGTGAGACCTCGTTAAAAATGCTTAAGGATGTTATTTTTCCTAGGTTTGGTGTGCCTAGATATCTTATGACTGACGGAGTTTCTCATTTTATTCACGGTGGTTTTAGAAAAACTCTTGCTAAATATGATGTCAATCATAGAATTGCTTCTGCTTATAATCCCCAAACTAGTGGGTAGGTAGAGCTTTCAAATAGGGAGATCAAGTCTATCTTGCAGAAGACTGTCAATAGATCTAGGAAAAACTGGGCTAGTAAGTTAAACGACGCCTTATGGGCTTATAGAACTGCTTATAAGAACCCCATGGGTATGTCTCCTTATAAGATGGTTTACGGAAAAGCGTGTCACTTGCCCTTAGAATTAGAACACAAAGCTTTTTGGGCAGTGAGAGAGCTTAATAGAGATTTTAAACTAGCTGGTAAGAAAAGGTTATTAGATTTGAGTTCTCTAGATGAGTGGAGAAATGAAGCGTATGAGAATGCCAGGCTTTTTAAAGAGAAAGTCAAGCAATGGCATGATAAGAGAATTCTTAAGAGAGAGTTTCATGTTGGTGAGAAAGTTCTTTTGTATAGGACTCGTCTCAGATTTTTTGGAGGAAAATTACTCTCTAAATGGGAAGGACAATATGTTATTGTGGAAGTGTACCACTCAGGTGCTATTAAGATTGCTTCATTGAAAGATGACTCTACACAAGTGGTGAATGGGCAAAGACTCAAATATTATATTTCTGGAGATTCTTATAATGAAGATGTTGATGTTATTGAAACAGTTTCTCCGGAAGAATTCATCCAAGACAAATTGCAGGTACCTGCAGAGTTCGTTTTCGAATAGGTAACAGTTCTAGTCAGAGAAGTTTCGTGAAAAGCTCTTTCTTAAATATTTTTGCTATTTTTACTAAATATGAAAAATCACGAGACGAAAACGGGCAGGAAAAGGAGCCTGTGGGCTTCTCACACATAGGTGGCGCGGGCCCACCCCTGGCCGCGCCACCCAGGTGTGAGAACACCCCGGAACTCATTTTCGTCCTGGTTTCCTCCTGTGAATTCGTTTCGATGTATAATTTTTGCCTATTTAACCCCCCGGAGTCCCCGAGGTCTGTATATCGTTTTCTCGTCGTGTTTTGTTTCGAGCTGTTCTGTCAGGAGTTGATCTTAAGCTTGGGGGAGCCATGGCCTCTTCAAGCGATGACAAGGAGAAGACACCTCCAGAAGATGACACCGAAGACTTCCGGCTGAAAGAAGAGGTTGAAAGTGAAGACGAGGAGGAAGATCAAAGTTCAATGCCAAACACCATGGTTGCCAGCATAGGGGTGGTGACAGATCATGACAAGTTCAAGAAGAGTGCTCGCATAAGGACCGGAGGGGGTGTGCCGCGTCACACCTTAGCTCCACGGACATCTCCGTCAAGCCAAAATCCTTTCCATACTCTAATTCATGAACGTCAGTTTCAAAAGGTGCCCAAATCACGATTACCCTCTGGCTGGGATATAGATCGTTCTAACAATGCAGGGATAGAAAGCTCCAAGAGTGAAGAAGGATGGGGAAATAATTCCAAGAGCTGGGATTCTCTTGCTGATAGGTTCATGAACCATGTTGAGCACAATTCTGAGATAATTAGTAACCTCGAGTACAAGATTGATGATCTGAAAGATTTGATTGAGAAGCTTATTAAAGATTATCCACCGCCACCGCCAAAGGAGTAATTCGTCATCGGTATAGGCATCCCCTTGGCTTGTTTCAAGCTTGGGGGAGTGCCGCGGTATCACATCATTACCTTTTGCTCATTTACTTTTCAAGTAGAGTCATATCATGAATAGAGAAGTTATCTTATAGAATAGTTTGCAGTTTGGGAGTATCCTCCTTAGTTGGTTATCTATGTATCCCTTGGTGTGAGTTGCGGTAATAAAATATTAATGAGAAGTTTTATCGTTTACTTTCCGCGCACTTTATGTTAGTTTGCAATCTCTCTTGTATGACTAGTCTTGTTGATTGGTATTGGTATCACTTTGGGAGCATGAGTAAATTTAGTTGGTTTTGGCAAACCTAGCTTGGTC
This sequence comes from Dactylis glomerata, assembly GCA_007115705.1. Classification (NCBI taxonomy): domain Eukaryota; kingdom Viridiplantae; phylum Streptophyta; class Magnoliopsida; order Poales; family Poaceae; genus Dactylis; species Dactylis glomerata. The sequence continues at coordinate 1,852,409 of QXEO01000472.1, read as the reverse complement.
AGTAGCAACTTTACCTTGAGGTTTGAGTAGAAAAGAATAAAGAAGTGCTTGTAGTTACATCACTTAAGTTTTCCTTATGTTTGGCTTATAAGCATTGTTATTCCTGAAGTCAAAATCATTGTACCTTCAAGGGAGTTTGCATGATTGTTCTTATTATATGTATGCTTGTTTGTTACATGCAACTCTTATGCTTGCTACCCAGCCTTGCTAGCCAAAAACCTGTACTGAGAGGAAATACTTCTCGTGCATCCAATTCCCAAAAACCAAGTCACTTCCAAAGAGTCCACTATAAATTCCTATGCATGGTATTTCAAGCCATTCCAAGTAAATTTTCATGTGCTACCTTTCAAAAACCTTCAAACACTTCTCATTTTTGTGCCACTGTTGTTAGCTCATGAGGACGTAGTGGATGGGTTTGTTATCTTCCATACTAAATTGAGTACCCCTCGACTAGGCAGCTTCATCTGCTCGTCATTAATTTTGCAAGGGAGCTGGTTAGACCATTATAATCTCAAAAAGAAAAGAAAGAAAAGAGCACTCCTCCATGGTATGTGAAAGTTGGTTGGCACCCGATGGAATCGGTTAGCCATGGTTTGAGAAAGGAAAAAGGTGGGGAGGAGTGCAAAGCTATAAAAGAGCACCAATGTGCTAATTAATCAAACATCTCGGAACCGCTCTCACTTGTTTAGTATGGAAGATATCAAGAACTCCGTTGCTAGTCGTTGACAAAAGCAACCACCTCTCAAAATAACTTTTTACCTCTGTTTTGCAAATGAAAAGCTCTAGCACATGTTTAATCCCTGCTTCCCTCTGCGAAGGGCCTATCTTTACTTTTATGTTGAGTCAACCTATTTCCCTCTATCTAAAGCAAGCATTTGAGTTGTTATGTTTCACTCATCCATATGTTGATCTGTTTAATCATGTTTACTATCTTCCTTGTTTTGTATAATGCTTTTGTCTGAAGGAATATATCTTTGAAAGCTTTCTATGAATGCAAAAGTTTACCTTGTTGAGCATATGGTTTTTGCTATATTAGCTCTGTTTTAAAAGGCTCCGTTTAAAAGAAAGAATAGCTTGTTCATCATTCTTTGACCAAGAACTAAGGTTTGCCATTGCCAATTATAGTTTACCTTGTGCATCTTTAGATGTGATTCCCTTTTACCCATTGCAAGTCTATATCTTATAAAGGGAAGTTGCTGTCTATTATAATTTGTGCCTTGGTGAATGTGATGCTTCTTGTCCGTATTTTGATTATCAACACTTCACTCCATAAACCTGTGGTCATGTTTACCGAGTTTAGTTTTCGCTTGGGGACAAGCGAGGTCTAAGCTTGGGGGGGTTGATACGTCCATTTTGCATCACTATTTTGTATCATAATTTACTGTTATTCATTGATATATTTCATATTTAGAGTTGATACTTATGTTATTTCCTTTGTTTTCACATGTTTGATGATCTTTGGAGGAGTTACTGCCGGAGTCAGGATTCTGCTGGAAAAAGGACCATCAAGGGACCATATTTTGAAGATCAGGAAAATTTCAGAAAAATACCAGGAAATTATATTTTCCCAGAAGACTCAGGAAGCCAGAAGGAGGAGTCGAGAGGAGCCAGGAGGGGCCCTCACGCCAGGGTGGCGCGGCCTGCCCCCTGGCCGCGCCAGCCCTGTGTGAGGCCGCCCTGGCCCACTTCTGGTCTCGCCCCTCCGCATACTTCATTGTCCCCGAAAACCTAAGTCAGGAGGGGGCTCAGAGTTAGACACCGCCGCCTCTGCGGGGCGGAAAAAACCAGAGAGAGAAAAGCTCTCCGGCAGACAGAAATCTGCCGGGGAAATTCCTTCCCGGAGAGGGGAGATCGTCGCCATCGTCATCACCATCACACCGGACTTCATCGGGATCATCATCTCCATCACCAGCACCTTCATCTCCACCATCACCACGCCATCCCGCTGTAACATCTTGAGTTGGATCTTGTTATATTCATAGGGGAAACTTTCCCGGTGTTGATTACTCTTGTAGTTGATGCTATTGAGTGGAACCATTGAATTAAGGTTTATGTTCAGATTGTTATTTACCATTATTTCACCTCTGATCATGATCCATATGATGTCTTGTGAGTAGTTCATTTAGTTCTTGAGGACATGGGAGAAGTCAAGATGTTAGTAGTGAATTATTGTTGAGAAATATTTAATGGTTTGATATTGTTGTGGTGCTATTTCACTAGTGGTGTCATGTGAACGTCGACTACATGATACTTCACCATTTATGGGCCTAGTGAGATGCATTGTGTATTTGGCTACCGATTGAGGGGTTGCTGGAGTGACAGAAACCTAAACCTCCGTTGAAAAACCATTGCACCAGGGAGCGTAGGATCTTAGAGTTTAAGGCTGTGGTTAGATTTATCTTAATTACTTTCTTGTATTTGCGGATGCTTGCAAGGGGTATAATCACAAGTGTGTATTTATCCTAGTAAGGGTAGTGCGCTAGCACAGGTTCACCCCCATAACACCTATCAAACCAATAAAGACTATTGGCTTTATGAAGCGAAAGCTCTTGACAGAAACTCCCGTGTGTCCTCGAGAACGTTTGGTTATTATAAGTACACAACCGGCTTGTCCTTTGCTGAAGAAAGGATTGGGTCACTTGCTGCAATTGTTACTACTGTCTTTTATTTACTCGCACTTTATTTACTCATATTACCAAATACCCCTGAAAACCTGTTTGCTAGTATTTACAGTGATTCCTTGATCAAAACCGCTCATCAACACCTTCTGCTCCTCGTTGGGTTCAACACTCTTATTTATCGAAAGTACTACGATACACCCCCTATACTTGTGGGTCATCAGAGATGACCGTTGTGGGGGTTTATATCTCAACAAAAAAGTAATGCCTAAAAGAAATGGAAATTTGTAATAGTTTATCATTTTACCGTGAAAAGTAATGCCTAAAAGAAATGGAAATTCGTGATAGTTTATCATTTTACCATGAAAAGTAATGCCTACAAGAAATGGAAATTCGTGATAGTTTATCATTTTACCGTGAAAAGTAATGCCTACAAGAAATGGAAATTCATGATAGTTTATCATTTTACTGTGAAAAGTAATGCCTAAAAGAAATGGAAATTCGTGATAGTTTATCATTTTACCGTGAAAAGTAATGCCTACAAGAAATGGAAATTCGTGATAGTTTATCATTTTACCGTGAAAAGTAATGCCTACAAGAAATTCGTGATTACCAAACTTGTTGAATCCGGTGGCAAACTCATTATTTAGCATACATAGAGGGGTAGTAGTTTGCCACCGACAGATAGAGAGAGGGTGGCCATGATGAGAGAGAAAGAGGGGTTATCCTGCCCGTTAGATCATAGGATCGATGGTAGGTGGGCACGATCTTGTGACAACAGCTCGACCAATCAGGCCAAGTTTGGGCTTCTGTGAGAAGGGAGAGGGTAAAACTGAGTAGTATCAAGGATCCAAGGGCAAGTAAATAGTAAACAGGCTAAGGAATTCAAATAAGAGATTTAGAAAAAGAAAAACACATGTTTTGTACAATGAAACTCAGGTTGGCCTACCTCAAAGTATTAGCAATTCAAATATACATGAGTGTGAAAATTATGACCTCATTCAGACAAACTATGTTTTGGGTATAGATGTTTTGAGAAGGGGTTTGACTGGAAAGCCATGAACCTTCATAGCTACTAGTGATTTGAGAAGTGGCCATTTGTGTTAAAACTTGATTTATATATGATTGTTATGATTTTCTACGTGGCAGGTCGCGTAACAAGACTCCATGAGTAGGAGGCACTATGATTTTATTTTTTTGAATTTTTTTGCGCATGAAATGACTCAATTAGATAGCTTAATCCCATTTGTTGACTCTCTGTTGACCAGCCACTTGAGGGTAAAACTGAGTATATTGCACTAGCCAGTATTAGTACTCGAGGGGAAAACTGAGTACAGATATTTTTCCAGTGTAAGACTCGAGGGTAGAACTGAGTATACATAACGGTGCAGACGTGCAGTACCACGGACGCGTGTTGAGACCAAACGTCTAGTTTTTTTGAGAAACTGCGGAGACGAACCGTCACTTTGCCAGTACAGAGCCCCTCTCTCCCTCCCTCTGCACACAGTCTCATTCTCACTCATGCACGCAACCACGCCTCTCACATCCCATCACCTTCTCGAAAAAACCCCAACCACCCTACGCGCGCTCCCCTGCCGGCGATGGAGAAGAAGAATGCGCCGGCGGCCGTCGCCCCTGAGCCCGTCGCCTCCGAGCCCGTCGCATCCGAGCCCGTCGCTGTCGAGCCCGTCGCATCCGAGGCCGTCGCCGCCGAGCCCGTCGCTGATGTCTACGCACTTCTATTCTTGTAGACACTTGTTGGGCCTCCAAGTGCAGAGGTTTGTAGAACAGCAGCAAGTTTCCCTTAAGTGGATCACCCAAGGTTTATCGAACTCAGGGAGGAAGAGGTCAAAGCTATCCCTCTCAAGCAACCCTGCAATTATGATACAGAAAGTCTCTTGTGTCCCCAACACACCCAATACACTTGTCAGATGTATAGGTGCACTAGTTCGGCGAAGAGATAGTGAAATACAAGTAGTAGTGATGATTATAAGTAGCAAACGTGATGTGAAATAAATATCGCTGCGAGCAAACAAGTAACAAAACAGGAAGTAAACGGTGTGTAAGGCTTGGAAACAAGGCCTAGGGATCATACTTTCACTAGTGGACACACTCCCAACAATATAACATGAATGAACAAATAAACAACTTCTCTCCACGATGGTACTCTGAATTACTCTCCTATTGAATAACACTAATCATTGTGTAGTGGCTACAGAAGCACCCCTTAAAGTTCATCAAGTACTTGACAAACACCACTCATAGAGACATCCAAATCATATCACAATTCAAGATAGAAATCATTGCAACTTAGACCAAGTACTAACACGGTGCACACACTGTCAACATTACACCATGAAAGGAGGAATAGATCACTCAATACTATCATAGTAATAATTACTCTCATAATCCACAAGAGATCACGATCATAGCCTAAACCAAGTACCACCACGATGCACGCACTGTCACCGTTACACCATGGCAGGAGGAATAGATTACTTTAATAACATCACTAGAGTACACTATAACAATTAAGCATAGGAGTAGCATAATATCTGAATGATAACATCTACTTGTTCAACATGATACAAAGCTCACGATCACATAAAGATCACATCATGGGAGAGAGAGGTGAACCACATAGCTACCGGTAGAGCCCTCAGCCCCGGGGATGAACTACTCCCTCCTCATCATAGGAGATAGCAAGGTTGATGGAGATGGCGGTGAGGTCGATGGAGACGGCGGAGACGGCGATGGAGACCGATGGAGATGGCTCCGGGGGCACTTCCCCGTCCCGGCAGGGTGCCGGAACAAAGACTTCTGTCCCCCGAAATTCGTCGGTGATGGCGGCGGAGCTGCGGAACTCTTTCTGGAAAATTGCCGAATCCCCCAGGGTTTTCCGTCCCGAGGCTTCTTATAGGCGAAGGGGCGATGTCAGAGGGCTGCCAGGGCCTCCTCAGACAGGGGCGGCACGGCCAGAGCCTGGGCCGCGCCAGCCCTGTGTGAGGGAGGCCTGTGGCCCCTCTCCTTCCTCTCTTCGGATGTCTGGATGCTCCCGGGAAAAATAAGACTTCTGGCTTTTGTTTCGTCCAATTCCGAGAATATTTCCTGTGTATCACTCTGAAACACAAAAATAGCAGAAAACAGGGAACTGGCACTATGGCAACTCATTAATAGGTTAGTTCCGGAAAATGCATAAAAGTGCCACTAAGTGTAACGAAACAATAGGCAAATGGTGTAAAAACAAGCATGGAGCATCAAAAATTATAGATACGTTGGAGACGTATCAGCATCCCCAAGCTTAACTCCTGCTCGTCCTCGAGTAGGTAAGTGATAACAAAAGAATAATTTTTGAGGTGACATGCACCTAAACAATCTTGATCATATATGTAAGCATTTGTGAGCTGGGATCATAAGAACTTAAAACATGGGCATGAAGATATAATCTTGACAATAAAAACTTAGCAACCATGTTGTAAACATGCAAATGAACACAAACAAAAGATCATGAAAATGAAACAATGAAAGTCAAACGTGTATTCAAATCATAAGGAAAAACATACAAATGGTTTTCAGCTTGTCCTTCAAAGAGAGCAAAACATAAATGCATAGGACACCTTCAAGTTTAAGAGGGCGACTAGATACAAATAATTTAAGAACAAGTGAAACCATGATCATGAATCAATCAATGAAAACTTTGGGACAATGCACATTATACTCAGAATGACAACTATGCTCTCTTATGGTGCATAAAGATAGAAGGTGGTGACTCAACATAAAAGTAAAAGAAAGGCCCTTCGCAGAGGGAAGCAGTGATTAAACATGTGCTAGAGCTTTTCATTTGTAAAATAGAGGGATAAAACTTGAGTTTTGAGAGGTGGTTGTCTTTGTCAACGACTGGCAATGGGGTTCTTACTATCTTCCATACAAAAACGAAGCAAGTTTTTGAGAGAGAGATTGGCACTTTTGTGCTCTTTTATAAAGCTTGGCACTCCTCCCCATCTTTTTTCCTTTCACAAACCATGGCTAACCGATTCCATCGGGTGCCCACCAACATTCACATTCCTTGGAGGAGTGCCTTTTTTCTTTCTTTTTTCTCTTTTTTTTTTTCTTTTTGGAATAAGCAATATGGAAGATAGCAAATCCGACCACTACGTCCCCATGAGCTGAAAACAGTATCACAAAACGTGAAGTGTTTTGAAGGTTTTTGAAAGGTAGCACATGAAATTTTTACTTTGGAATGGCTTACAAATACCATGCATAGGAATTTATAGTGGACACAATGGCAAACTTGGTTTTTGGGAGTTGGATGCACGAGTAGAGCTCATACTCAGTACAAAATGAGGGCTAGCAAAAGACTGGGAGCGACCAACTAAGAGAGCAATAACGGCCATAATCATGCAAAGCGACAAAGCGACATTAAAAGAAGCATAAGATGGCATCAAAAGTCAAAAACTAAATGATCATAGAGGCTATAGGCGACTTATTTTTGTAGTCAACATGGTGTAAGCATGCGCCAAGTCAACCCAAATAAAGCATCAAAGGAGAAAACCAAATAAATGCTTCCATATAATAAAAACAACGCATGATTTTTTCAAAGGCTCATTAAGCAATCTCAGTCATTTGAGACAAGTCATGCTACAGCAAAACCACTAAGCATACTATCAAAAATACATCAAGCACGACATGCAAAAGCCTAGGCCGCAGTCTACACAAGCTCCTTCTTGTACCACTTTTTTGCATAAAACTTTTTCTCTTTTCCAACACCATTCGAACTTTTTATAAACACCTCTTTTGATGAAAACCAATAAAGATCAGAGGGAAAAATACACCTTGATGAATAATAAGAAGATCTGAACGCAAATCAAGGCGAAAATGAAAACCAAAAGCAGTAGCGGAAAAAGAAGAACACTCGGTTTTTTATAAGAGTGAAAACTAGAGTGTTCTTGGCAAATGAAAAGCGAGTTTATCTCCTCCAAAAGAAACATGATGTGATCAAACCATTTATTACAGCAAACTAAACTAAACTAACTAAGAAAACTAAAACAACTGACGATCCAAGAAAAAACACATAGTGCATGAAGCAATAAAAATAGTGTCTTGAAAGGTGACCTGATTTTTGCTGATGAAGAAGGGGTGCCTCGGGGGCATCCCCAAGCTTTGACGCTTGTACTTCTTGGATATTTCTTGGGGTGATGCATGGGCATCCCCAAGCTTGAGCTTTTGTCCATTCTTCAACTCATCTCATCATTCTCCAATCCCTACACTTGAAAACTTCCTTCATACAAAACTAAACACAAATCTATTAGCAACATTAGTTTAAGCATAACATATAATCAACCTCTTTTTGCTTCAGGTTTTAACCCAAAACCACCACATATTAATCATATACTACTTTAGCAACTTCCCCAAAAGTTCCGTAATCAAAAGAACTCAAAAGAAAGCGATAAAGCGGCAAACACAAATATTGGCAGAAATCTGTCAAAACTGAACAGCTGACAAAGGTCGAATTTTTGAGGGATTTTCTGTTGCTCAAATCAAAAAGTGTTCAACTAACAAAAGTTTGGATATAACCTGGGGCATATGCACAAGAAATCGCAGGTCCAAAAGATAAACAGAGAATTTTTACGAATTTTTACGGTGCAGCACCGAAAACAGTTTCAGGACAGCAACATCCCCAAATCTTTACCTCACTCAAATTAGAGGCTTCTCTTGGCACAAAAACGAAATAAACAAGATAAGGAGCGGTCATTACAGTAGTAATGACTTCCAAGACTCAAATAAAAGAAAAAGTACTGAAAAATAAACAATGGGTTATCTCCCAAGAGTGCTTTTCTTTAACGCCTTTGAGCTAGGCGCAGTAATTTGCAAAGATGCTCATGTGGGCGCCATATAAGAGCTTGAGGCAAAGGCACCATATAGGAACTTAAAGAAATAGAGAGCATCAAAAAGCAAATGTGAAAGACATTTATATCTGAACCACTTCCTATGAAAAATAGTCTTGTAGAGAGACAAGTCATAAAAGCGCAAAGCAAAAAGCATAGGAAGGCAAAACAAGTACAACTTCAAAAATTGCAACATAAAGAGGGGAAACTCAATATTGTTGAGATCCATCAAACCATGTTTCCCTCTCTCATAGTAACTTTTAGTAGCATCATGAATAGAACTAACAATATAACTATCACATAAAGCATCCCTATCATGAGCCACATGCATAAAAGGATTAATACTCCCTACATGAACAATAGTAGTAGGAGCAGATTCAACAGAATAATTATTCTCATCACCATAATCATCAAAAACAGGAGGCATATTGTAATTATAACTAATTTTCTCCTCAAAAGTAGGTGAACTGAAAATATTATACCCATCATCACAAGCTAGAGAACTACTATGTCGCAAAGCATACTCGTCAAACATATCATCATAAGAAGGAACATGGATAGCACTAATGGTACAACAATTATTAACCATAGAATTGGTACCAAAAAGATTTTCAATATCAAAAGTAGAGTGCTTTTCCCAATCATGATCACTAACATAGGTAACAGGCATAGGAACATCATCCCAATCAGAATTTTCATAATCTATAGAAGGATCATAACGCTTAGGGGAAGATACCGTGTCCTCTCGCCTCTTACTCCTCTTCTTCTTCTTCTTCTTTCTCTTCTTACTCTCTCCTTTAGGAGGGAGAGACTTGAAGGGCATCTTCTCCACATATTCTTTAGGAGGGAAAGGCATCTTCTCCACATAATCTGGCTTGCTGACAGAAACAATAGAAGAAACTTTGGAGGATTCCTCCTCTCTATTAATAAGATCGAAACATCTATTAGTCCTATCATAGCTTGGCAAAACATCATGTTTAATAAGATCTTGTAAGTAAGTATTTGCGAGGCAATCTTTAGCACAATAGAGATGACAACCACGAAGGGTGCTATTAAGATCAACATCATTCATGTCTACCAAAGCAATATTTCTAGATATCTCTTCACAATTCAAAAACAAAGTAAGATCATCATACTGATTGAAAGTAATCTTATCATCACAATACAAATCTGCGGTACTTGTTCGATTAATTGGGCATTGAAAATTAAAGTGCCCCTTTTCACCGCAAAATTCACAAAGAAAAGGATAAAGCTCACAAACCCATTCACCAAGCACATCTAGATCCTTGAGCCACATACTGGTTTCTTCATTTGCGTGGGTGATGCAATAATCTTCCTTGTTGTAACTCTGTTCACAAGGTCTATGTACTCCACAAAAATTAACATGCTTATAAGAAATAGGACTTTTATAAGTTTGAGCATGTTTATTGCAATCATCAATAACAATATCACTTTATATGCAAGTGTCCTTAAAAGGTTCATGATACACGTCCCCATTTCCTTTAGGAACATTCATATGGGAAGCAAAGGCTTTAAAGCAATCAACCATAATTTGAGGATCAAGACCATATTTAGCACTAAGCTCTTGAAAATTAGCAGTTTCAGCAAAAGACTTAATGCAATCAAACTCGTAATTCATACCTGATCCTTTACCTTTGTCGCTATCCCAACCTTCAATATTGTTTTGAATTGTCTCAAGCAGACCCCACTTGGTGTCGACATCCTTGCTTGTGAAAGACCCATCAAAGCATGCATCTAGATAGTCCTTGTAATATCCTGAAAGCCTTGCATAAAAATTATTAATAACAATATTACGGGGAAGATCATGAATAGGACATTTATGCATTAGTAACTTCAATCTTCCCCACGCTTGGGCAATGCTTTCTTCCTCATGAGGCCAAAAATTATATATCTGATTACAATATTTATGAATCTCACTTGGAGGATAGAATTTAGAATAAAAGAGAGGTACAATTTCCTCCCAGCCAACAGATGGACCATCTTCAAGCAGCCGATACCATTCCTCAGCTCTGCCTTTCAGTGATAAAGAAAATAGCTTCTTCTTAACTTGGTTCATCGAAATACCTGCACACTGGAACAACTCGCATAATTCATGTATAAAGAGCAAATGATCACCAGGATGGACAGTTCCATCACCTAAATAGCAGTTATCCCTAACACGTTCAACAATCTTCATAGGTATTTTAAAAGGATGGGGAGCACAAGCATCATTAGAAACATCACATATGGGAGATAAAATATCATCAGAGCAAACTTTTTCCACTAAAGCTGGGGGACTAAAAATATCATACTCAACAAAACCAGCTTCCCCAAGCTTAGACTTTTCTATAGCATTAGCAATAACGGTATTCAAAGCATTCGTACTAATGACATTGCTATGCGAAATAAGCTCCAAAGGATTTTCAATTTTCTCTTCAAATCTAAAATCAGGAAAAAGACTAAAGAACTCTTTGTTTTCCATTAAGCCTAACTAGTGAAAAAAAACAAGAAACAAAAAGATGTAATTGCAGAATCTAAAGGAAATAACTCCGAGCACTCACACAGGAGGATGCGAGTACCTTTTACCTTACCTCCCCGGCAACGGCGCCAGAAAAGAGCTTGATGTCTACGCACTTCTATTCTTGTAGACACTTGTTGGGCCTCCAAGTGCAGAGGTTTGTAGAACAGCAGCAAGTTTCCCTTAAGTGGATCACCCAAGGTTTATCGAACTCAGGGAGGAAGAGGTCAAAGCTATCCCTCTCAAGCAACCCTGCAATTATGATACAGAAAGTCTCTTGTGTCCCCAACACACCCAATACACTTGTCAGATGTATAGGTGCACTAGTTCGGCGAAGAGATAGTGAAATACAAGTAGTAGTGATGATTATAAGTAGCAAACGTGATGTGAAATAAATATCGCTGCGAGCAAACAAGTAACAAAACAGGAAGTAAACGGTGTGTAAGGCTTGGAAACAAGGCCTAGGGATCATACTTTCACTAGTGGACACACTCCCAACAATATAACATGAATGAACAAATAAACAACTTCTCTCCACGATGGTACTCTGAATTACTCTCCTATTGAATAACACTAATCATTGTGTAGTGGCTACAGAAGCACCCCTTAAAGTTCATCAAGTACTTGACAAACACCACTCATAGAGACATCCAAATCAGATCACAATTCAAGATAGAAATCATTGCAACTTAGACCAAGTACTAACACGGTGCACACACTGTCAACATTACACCATGAAAGGAGGAATAGATCACTCAATACTATCATAGTAATAATTACTCTCATAATCCATAAGAGATCACGATCATAGCCTAAACCAAGTACCACCACGATGCACGCACTGTCACCTTTACACCATGGCAGGAGGAATAGATTACTTTAATAACATCACTAGAGTACACTACAACAATTAAGCATAGGAGTAGCATAATATCTGAATGATAACATCTACTTGTTCAACATGATACAAAGCTCACGATCACATAAAGATCACATCATGGGAGAGAGAGGTGAACCACATAGCTACCGGTAGAGCCCTCAGCCCCGGGGATGAACTACTCCCTCCTCATCATAGGAGATAGCAAGGTTGATGGAGATGGCGGTGAGGTCGATGGAGACGGCGGAGACGGCGATGGAGACCGATGGAGATGGCTCCGGGGGCACTTCCCCGTCCCGGCAGGGTGCCGGAACAGAGACTTCTGTCCCCCGAAATTCGTCGGTGATGGCGGCGGAGCTGCGGAACTCTTTCTGGAAAATTGCCGAATCCCCCAGGGTTTTCCGTCCCGAGGCTTCTTATAGGCGAAGGGGCGATGTCAGAGGGCTGCCAGGGCCTCCTCAGACAGGGGCGGCACGGCCAGAGCCTGGGCCGCGCCAGCCCTGTGTGAGGGAGGCCTGTGGCCCCTCTCCTTCCTCTCTTCGGATGTCTGGATGCTCCCGGGAAAAATAAGACTTCTGGCTTTTGTTTCGTCCAATTCCGAGAATATTTCCTGTGTATCACTCTGAAACACAAAAATAGCAGAAAACAGGGAACTGGCACTGTGGCAACTCGTTAATAGGTTAGTTCCGGAAAATGCATAAAAGTGCCACTAAGTGTAACGAAACAATAGGCAAATGGTGTAAAAACAAGCATGGAGCATCAAAAATTATAGATACGTTGGAGACGTATCAGTCGCCTCTGAGGGCGGCGCATCCAAGCGTGGCGCCTCCGTGAACTGGGCCTCTCTCAGGGCTGACGGACCACTTCACAAGATCGGCGACTGCTTACTGGCGAACGAGGAGTACATGGACACCTACTCTGCTTTGAGGCAAGTTTGTACAAATTGGCGCTCAGATTTACCTGAGCCCGACGTGCACCTGTATGAATAGATCATGGTAGAACACGCTCTTCCACGCGCCGCTAAGTTCTCCTTCCTCCACCTCCGCACATCCCGCTACGTCACCATCGATCTAACAGAAGTTTATGCAAGGTTCAAATTCCTCCATATCTATAGAGTTAATCTATTTTTATTTTCAATCGTAAACATCTTAGTGCTGAATGTTATCTTCATCAATATATTTTAGATACTACTTCATCGGCTTTTGCCGTGGCGTCATCGTGCTTGCCCAGAAGAACCAGCCGCACAAGATACGTCTTCTGAACCCACTCACAAAGACATTGAACACTATGTTTGAGGCGCAGATGCCATCTGTTATTCTGGAGTCAGTCGCTGTAATGAAGTCCCCGACTATGGTCTTCATTTCCACATATTACCCGGCGGAAATTGCTTAGGTCGATGAGAGCACTCCAACTAAGGGTATAGATGAAGATTGGGGAGAAGGAAGATTTTCAATCGAGCACCATTCTATGCGTTGCATTACCCTGTTCAATGGTGAATTCTATGCAATAGCTGTGAACAATTTGGAGTTCGGAACATTAGTGTGCACCAACAATGTCCAGTTGGAGCAGCGCGCGAGCACTGTCAACATGGAGACACTATTTTCATTTCCAGAACTTGGAAATGACAAGTTCTACCTTGTGAAGTCGGATGGTGATCTGCTGCTTGTGTTGTTGGGCGGTCATTTGGAGGAAGGTCAAACATTGGTGTACCGTGTGGACACTGAGAGCCGCTCTCTCCATGCCGTCAGTAACATTGGCAGTCGTGCCTTCTTCATCCATCATATCCGGTGTATCTCCGTCGACACCAGAGTGCACCCGATACTTCGACCTGGCTGCATCTACTACGCGGATTTGGGCTTAATAAGAGAGTACTTTGATGATATAAAGGCCTAGGATGAGTGGCCACTACGTGTGGATAGATTAGGAAAGTACGGTCTGAGAAATGAATAAAGGCCATACCGTTTGGAGGATGTATTGGTTGCACACTGTAGACGGAAGGAGTTCAATGAATATTTTTTTCAGACCAGAAAATGGAGCGATGAAGATATATATGATGAATGAAGAACATATTCATTCATCCTGGGGTATCCTAATCTTCATGTTGGCCATACATCGCGTCTTGTATTATTTTCAGCTTAGTTTGTCGTGAACATTAACATCGTTATTGGCTGGTTTTGGCTGCTGTATGTAGTTTATGTATTATACTTAGCTTTCTAGATTTATTATGCTGCTGTGAATTTATCCTATACTAGCTTCTAGATTTGCTACTAGATTTGTTACCATATTGGGCAAAATCGAGGGCCAAAAGGCAACAATCATTGAAGAAAGACAGAAATAGAACCTTCTCTAGATTTGATACTAATTTGGTGAAAAGAGAGAGAATTGTTATAGAGAGAGAGGGGAAAAAGACGCTCTGAAAAGGCGCTCTGAAAAATGCCAATTTGGGCCGAGAGAGACAGAACCGAGCTCTCACGTACAACCAAACGCGGTCTCGTCCTGTCCCACGTGGTCCCTTTCTACCAGCCCCACGCGACGCGGTCCCACACGACGCGGCCCCACACGTCAGCACGGAACGGTCAACTAAACGGGAATCCTCCCGTCCGAGCTCCTTCTCAGGGTTTCAGACAAGGGCTTGGGGAAAACTGAGAAAAAACTAAGCAGCTGGGGAAATCTGAGTATAACTAAGGACCTGAGGGCACGAAAATAGAAATCTCTTTAAAAAAATATACGATAATTGTATTTCTGAGCTTTAAAAATGAAAAAACTTTCAGATGTAATTAACTATTTATTCTAGAAACCTGCAAAAATCATATTTAAATAATTTATATTCAAGGCTACACTAAAATAAAACATCTAATAAATTTGTAGACATGAAAGTATGTATATTTTCATATCTACAAATTTATCAGATTTTGTTATTTTTGTGTAGCTCGCAATACAAAAAAGTAATAAAATTTCACATGCTTGTAGGTTACATCATTGAGTATGTCTAGATTCATTTTCATATATTTTTTTAAACATGGAAATATGATTCTTTTCTAAAAAAATTAATGAAAGAATCACTAGAGCTCAGGAGCCAAAATACTTTCCACTCTCAAAGGATTAATTTTGATTTAAACCATTTATTGAAATCATAATAAATGTTGCCCATTTAGGACAATATACTAAATCAGCGACACTTAATATGGATCAGAGAAAGTAACATAAAACAATGGCAGACAAGCACATTCAGATTTGAGAGATTCGCTGCATTGAAGCGTTTATCGCTGCTCCACCTGAACAATGAACAGGAGAAGAAGACAAGTTCCTACATCTACATAGGTCATCCTATAGAGATTTTATAGCAAAATACAAGAACGGATGAAAGGATCGAGATAGACAACCTAGAGGGAGGGTGAATAGGTTTTTACAAAAAAATAATATAAGTTTTAGGCTATGTGGATAACAAGTGTGACTCTAACAACTATGGTGAGCAACCTATATGAGGTGATACAAGGTGCTTCAAGCTCGAAGGCCACCACAAATGTAAATACATAAGTAAAGAGCTCGAATAGAAATAATCGAGACACGCGGAGACGAAGATGCATCCCGATGTTCACTTTTTTGGGGGGAAACTAGTCACTGTTGGAGGCGTGTGGGTTACCACGAAGATGATGGGTATATGCCCTAGAGGCAATAGTAAAGTTGTATTATTCAATATTCCTTTTGTTTATAATTAATGTTTATATTTCATGCTATAACTCTATGTTGGATCTGAATATGAGATTTGGAGGAAAACCTAATTACACGTGTGGAATAATAAACAACAAAGAGTTCCCTAATCTTGCCTCTAAGATTAGTTCGTATATTATTCGGTGGTCTTGTTTTCCTGACTATGGGCATAAGTAATTTGTTATGAGATTGCCGATAATAAGTAAGAGCATATTGTTCGGGGAGAACAATGTGTTGGGCAAGACCCCATTGATATACCACGAAACTAAGTCCTCAATATGTTGTTGGTATTTAATCATGTTAAGCATAGTCTTTTATATGCTTCGGTGGACCATGAGAGAAATAGACGTGGGTACCAAAATATTGCTTTCACTACACTTAACATTATCTGTAAAAGGGTGATTATTAAAGTGATAGTGGAGTACTCGGAAAGTACGCTATAGTTCTATTGTCTCGAGATTAGGATTTACTGCTCCAATGATGGAGAGATATTCTCTGGGCCCGCTCAGTGTTGTGATGTTTGTCATCGTCTGTCCGGACATGTGACTAAGTTGTTAGTCACAAAGAACATCGACAACATGGATAGAGTAAAGAGAGCACACTGGGTAATGAGATACAACATAACAGTTTCATCTCAAGTGATGCAAAATATCGCCAAGTAAACCGAAACCCTAACGGACATTGTAACGGTTCACATGATAAAGATATTAGTGTTATATCTAGGGATCAATGCAGCGATTCAAGAGCACGCATATGATCATTGCCACGGAAATGTGTCCGGGGCATGTCTACATATATCTGAACCATTGGCCACACACTTTAAGAGTTTCATGTCTATTGAATATCAGTTCGGTATTTGGATCGAAGAGAGGGGGAGACTCTGAAAGTGGTTCAAGAAGTCTCACAATGTTTCTACTATATCAGGGATGGTTTCGGAAGGGTCCGAAACCCTACCGGTGATAAAATGGAGGTGTTGGAATGGAAAAAGATCAAACCAATGTATTTATGGAAAGTTCAGAATACACTGGAGAGAAGAAACCCCGAGGGTGGCATCATGGGCCATAGTGGGCCGCATGGGTCCACCCCAACCGGCACACCATGGGAGGGGGGTACTTTGGAAAGTCTCTCCCCCCTTAGGTTGGTTTGGGGAAGCAGAATCGACCCCGGACTCTTCTTCCCCCTCTAAGTCGGTTTGGGGGGGGGGATAAGTTCGGGTTAAACTCGTATTCTCCCTAGTCGGTTTGGGCAAGGGGAGGGACTGGCCGGCCTGGCCACTAATAAGAAAGGGGGAGTGGGGTGCCCTAGAGCACTCCAAGCTCCCAAGCACCCCGCGCCCTAAAACCCTAGCCCGCCGCCACCGACCACCTCCACTCCGCCGCCACCGGCCACCTTCGTCGTTGCCACTTTGGTGTCATTGATGACACTAAGCAAGTGTCCCAAGTTGGGACTCCAAGTACAGAGTGTGGTACCAAGAGTAAAATTTCCCCACGAGGGAACTCGGGGTTTATATCGAACTCTCTGGGAACAGTCGAAAAAGCTCCGTTGGTTCTTCTTCCAGCAACCTGCAAAACAATTCCTCGTTCTTGTGTCCCCAACTCCACCGAGTGGTTGTCAAGAACATGGTGTGAATGCAAGTAAAAGTAAATATGATATGCAAGACCAGTAAAGTAAATAATAATGCAATAAAGTAGATATGCTATGTGATGACCCACAAGTATAGGGGGTGTATCGTAGTACTTTCAATAAATAAGAGTGTCGAACCCAACGAGGAGCAGAAGGTGTTGACAAGTGGTTTTGATCAAGGATTCACTGTAAATACTAGCAAACGGGTTTTCAGGGGTATTTGGTAATGCAAGTAAATAAAGTGCGAATAAATAAAAGACAAAAATAATAATTGCAGCGAGTGGCCCAATCCTTTCTAGAGCAAAGGACAAGCCGGTTGTGTAACTTATGATGAGCAAACGTTCTCGAGGACACACGGGAGTTTCTGTCAAGTGCTTTCGCTTCATACCGCTAAATAATCTTTATTGGTTTGATAAGTGTTATGGGGGTGAACCTGTGCTAGCGCACTACCCTTACTAGAATAAATACACACTTGTGATTATACCCCTTGCAAGCATCCGCAACTACATGAAAGTAATTAAGATAAATCTAACCACAGCCTTAAACTCTAAGATCCTACGCTCCCTGGTGCAATGGTTTCCTAATGGATGTTTAGGTTTCTGTCAATCCAGCAACCCCACAATTAGTAGCCAAATACACAATGCATCTCACTAGGCCCATAAATGGTGAAGTATCATGTAGTCGACGTTCACATGACACCACTAGTGAAATAGCACCACAACAAATAAATATCAAACCATTAAATATTACTTAACATAATTCCAGTACTAACATCTTGACTTCTCCCATGTCCTCAAGAACTAAACGAACTACTCACAAGACATCATATGGATCATAATCAGAGGTGAAATAATGGTAAATAACAATCTGAACATAAACCTTAATTCAACGGTTCCACTCAATAGCATCAACCACAAGAGTAATCAACACCGGGAAAGTTTCCCCTAAGAATTTGACAAGATTCAACCCAAGAGGTTACAGCGAGATGGCGTGGTGATTGTGAAGATGAAGGTGTTGGTGATGAGGATGATGGTGATGATGATCCCGATGAAGTCCAGCGCGATGGTGATGACGATGGCGACGATCTCCTCTCTCCGGGAAGGAATTTCCCCAGAAGATTTTCTGCCTGCCGGAGAGCTTTTCTCTCTCTGGTGTTTTCCGCCCCGCAGAGGCGGCAGTGTCTATCTCTGAGCCCGCCTGACTTAGGTTTTCAGGGACGATGATATACGCAAAGGGGCGATGGCAGTAGTGGGCCAGGGTGGCCACACCACAGGCCGGCGTGACCAGGGGTGGGGCCGCGCCCCTGGTGGTGAGCCCACCCTGTGGCTCCTCTCGCCTCCTCCTTCTGGCTCCTTCAGTCTTCTGGCGAAATATAATTTTCTGGTATTTTTCTGGAATTTCCTGATCTTCCGAAACATGTGGTCTTGACGGTCCTTTTTCCAGCAGAATCCGAACTCCGGCAGCAAATCCTCCAACGATAATCAAACATGTAAAAACAGAGGAAACAACATAAGTATCATCTCTAAATGTGAAATATATCAATGAATAATAGGAAATTATGATACAAAATAGTGATGCAAAGTGGACGTATCAACCCCCCAAGCTTAGACCTCGCTTGTCCCTAAGCAAAAACTGAACTCGGTAAACATGACCACATGTTTATGGAGTGAAGTGTCGATAAACAAAATATGGACAAGAAGCATCACATTTACCAAGGCATAAATTATAATAGACAGCAACTTTCCTACATATAATATAGACTTGCAATAAGTAAAAGGGAATCACAAATAAAGATGCACAAGGTAAATTATAATTGGTGATGGCAAACCTTAGTTCTTTGTCAGAGAACAATGAACAAACTATACTTACTTTTGAACGGAGCCTTTTATAACAGAGCTAATATAGCAAAAAACCATATGCTCAACGAAACAAAATCTTTGCAATCATAGAAAGCTTTCAAAGATATATTCCTTCAAATAAAAGCATTGTACTAAACAAAGGAAGATAATAAACATGATTGAACGGATCAACATATGGATGAGTAAAACATAACAACTCAAATGCTTGCTTGAGATAGAAGGGAGTAGGTTGACTCAACGTAAAAGTAAAAGACAGGCCCTCGCAGAGGGAAGCAGGGAGTAAATATGTGCTAGAGCTTTTCATTTGTAAAATAGAGATAAAAGTTGTTTTGAGAGGTGGTTGCTTTCGTCAACGACTAGCAACGGAGTTCTTGATATCTTCCATACTAAACAAGTGAGAGCGGTTCCGAGATGTTGATTAATTGGCACATTGGTGCTCTTTTATAGCTTGGCACTCCTCCCCACTTATTCCTTTCTCAAACCATGGCTAACCGATTCTATCGGGTGCCCACCAACTTTCACAAACCATGGAGGAGTGCCTTTTTCTATTCTTTTTCTTTTTTAGATTACAATGGTCTGACCAGCTCCCTTGCAAATTAATGATGAGCAGATGAAGCTGCCTAGTCGAGGGGTACTTAATTTAGTATGGAAGATAACAAACCCAACCACTAGGTCCTCATGAGCTAAAAACAGTGGCACAAAATGAGAAGTATTTGAAGGTTTTTGAAAGGTAGCACATGAAAATTTACTTGGAATGGCTTGAAATACCATGCATAGGAATTTATAGTGGACTCTTTGGAAGTAACTTGGTTTTTGGGAATTGGATGCACGAGAAGTATTCCCTCTCAGTACAGGTTTTTGGCTAGCAAGGCTGGGTAGCAAGCATAAGAGTTGCATGAAACAAACAAACATACATATAATAGGAACAATCATGCAAACTTCCTTGAAAGTACAAAAGATTTTAACTTGAGAATACTATTGCTTATGAGCCAAACATGAAGGAAAGCTGAAATGATGTAACTACCAACACTTCTTTCTTTTTCTACTCAAACCTCAAGGTAATGTTGCTACTGACTAAGCTAAGTTTGCCAAAACCAACTAAATTTACTCATGCTCCCAAGGTGATATCGATACTAATCAACAAGACTAATCATATAAGAAAAATTGCAAACTAAAATAAAGTGTGCAGAAAGTAAACGATAAAGCTTCTCATTAATATTTCATTACCGCAACTCACACCAAGGGATACATAGATAACCAACTAAGAAGGATACTTCCACACTGCAAACTATTCCATAAGATAACTTCTCTATTCATGATATGACTCTACTTGAAAAGTAAATGAGTAAAACATAATGTTGTGATACCGCGGCACTCCCCCAAGCTTGGAACAAGCCAAGGGGATGCCTATACCAATGACGAATTACTCCTTTGGCGGTGGTGGTGCGATCATTCTTGGACCAAAGAAAAGTTCCAGCATCCTGCGAAGCCTGAGATTCTCTTCTTGAAGTATCTCTATCTCCCTTTCCAAAACTCGGTACTGGGCATAAAGCTCGTCAGTGACCAGAAGACCCTCTTTTATTACTGGCATGAAGTTTAGATCCAAGACTGGTAGTGTTGGTCCCTGCATATTATGAGAAAAGGCATGTCCAACGTTCATTGATCCTACAAAAGTAGGGTCTCTTGCCCTCGATCCTCCAGCGACATGTTCTTCCTTCAGCTTGAGGTCTCGGTGGTCCTCTTCCATAGGCTTTTTGCCCTTGTCGTCGCTTGAAGAGTCCATGGTACTCCTAAAACTGAGATCAACTCCTGACAGAAACAGCTCGAAACGAAAACACGATGAGAAAATGATATACAAACCTCGGGCAATCCGGGGGGTTATATAGGCGAAAATTAAACATCAAGATGAAATCACAGGAGGAAACCGGGACAGAAATGAGCTCTGGGGTGCTCTCACCACAGGGCGGCGCGGCCTAGGGTGGGCCCGCGCCCCTAGTGGTGAGGAGCCACCGGACTCCGTCTCCTGCCCGTTTTCGTCTCGTGATTTTTCATATTTAATAAAAACAATAAAAATATTAATTGAAAAGTTTAACGCGAACCTTTCGTGACTAGAACTGTTACCTATTCGAAAACGAACTCTGCAGGTTCCTGCATATTGTCGTGGATGAATTCTTCTAGAGTCACCGTTTGAATAACATCAACATCTTCATTATAAGAATCTCCAGCAATATAATGTTTAAGTCTTTGCCCATTCACCACTTGTGTAGTGTTATCTTTTAATGAAGTAATCTTTATCGCACCTGAGCGATACTCCTCTTCAATAACATAGGGTCCTTCCCATTTTGAGAGTAATTTTCCTGTAAAAAATCTGAGACGGGACCTATACAATAGAACTTTCTCACCAACATGAAACTCTCTCTTAAGAATTCTCTTATCATGCCATTGCTTAACTTTCTCTTTGAAAAGCCTGGCATTCTCATAAGCTTTGTTTCACCACTCATCTAAAGAACTCAAATCAAGCAACCTTTTCTTACCGGCGAGTTTAAAATCCCTATTAAGCTCTTTCACTGTCCAAAAAGCTTTGTGTTCTAATTCTAAGGGCAAGTGACACGCTTTTCCGTAAACCATCTTGTAAGGGGACATGCCCGTGGGATTCTTATAAGCAGTTCTATAAGCCCATAAAGCATCGTTTAACTTGCTAGCCCAATTTTTCCTAGATCTATTTACAGTCTTCTGCAAGATAGACTTGATCTCTCTATTTGAAAGCTCTACATGCACACTAGTTTGGGGATGATAAGCAGAAGCAATTCTATGATTAACGTCATATCTAGGAAGAGTTTTTCTAAAACCTCCGTGAATAAAATGAGAACCTCCGCCAGTCATAAGATACCTAGGTACACCAAACCTAGGAAAAATAACATCCTTAAGCATTTTTAACGAGGTCTCACCATCAGTACTCTTTGTAGGTATGGCTTCTACCCACTTGGTAACATAATCAATAGCAACAAGTATATGAGTATAACCTTCTGAAGGAGGAAAAGGACCCATAAAGTCAAATCCCCAACAATCAAATGGTTCAATAACAAGAGTATAATTCATAGGCATTTCATTACGTCTAGAAATATTACCAACTCATTGACATTCATCACAAGATAAAACATACTTTCTAGCATCTTTAAAAAGCGTTGGCCAATAAAAACCTGATTGTAGAACCTTTTGTGCAG
This sequence comes from Dactylis glomerata, assembly GCA_007115705.1. Lineage (NCBI taxonomy): Eukaryota > Viridiplantae > Streptophyta > Magnoliopsida > Poales > Poaceae > Dactylis > Dactylis glomerata. The sequence continues at coordinate 1,830,094 of QXEO01000472.1, read as the reverse complement.
TTCTATCTCTAGCGTGATGTCCTCCATAAGCCCTACCATGGCACTTTCTCAATATTTCTTGTTGCTCATATTCTGGAACACATCTTCGCATAATACCATCAACTCCTTCTTTATATAAGTGTGGGTCATCCCAAAAGTAATGCCTCAAGTCGTAAAAGAATTTTCTTCTTTTCTGAGCTGTAAAGGTTGGAGGCAAATACTTGGAAACAATAAAGTTAGCATAATCAGCATACCACGAAAGGTCTCGCGAAGTTACATTTATTGAAGCCAACTGTTCATCTGGAAAACTATCATTAACAGGAATATGATCAAAAGAAACATTTTCCAATCTAGACAAATTGTCAGCAACAGGATTTTCAGCACCTTTCCTATCTACAATATGCAAATCAAACTCTTGTAAAAGCAACACCCATCTAATAAGCCTAGGCTTAGCATCCTTCTTCGACATAAGATATCTAATAGTAGCGTGATCAGTATGAATAGTAACTTTAAAATCAACGATGTAAGGTCTAAACTTATCACATGCAAAAACAACAGCAAGAAACTCTTTCTCAGTAGTAGCATAATTCTTCTGAGCAGCATCAAGAATCTTACTAGCATAATGAATAACATTCAACTTCTTATCTACGTGCTGTCCAAGGACAGCACCAACAGCAAAATCACTAGCATCACACATAATTTCAAAGGGTAAATTCCAATCAGGTGGTTGAACAATAGGAGCAGTAGTTAAAGCCTTCTTAAGAGTTTCAAAAGCTTTCTTACAATCATCATCAAAAACAAATAGTACATCTTTTTGAAGAAGATTAGTAAGAGGCTTTGAAATCTTAGAGAAATCTTTAATAAACCTCCTATAGAAACCAGCATGACCAAGAATACTACGAATACCTTTAACATCCCTCGGACAAGGCATTTTCTCAATTGCTTCAACCTTTGCTCTGTCAACTTTGATACCTCTTTCGAGATTTTATGTCCAAGAACAATTCCTTCATTCACCATAAAGTGGCATTTCTCCCAATTTAGAACAAGATTAGTTTCTTCACACCTCTGCAAAACCTTATCAAGATTGTGCAAACAATTATCAAAAGAAGTTCTGTAGACGGAGAAATCATCCATGAATACTTCCACAATTCCTTCACAAAAACCATGAAAAATAGCAGACATGCATCTTTGAAAAGTAGTAGGAGCATTGCATAAACCAAATGGCATACGTCTATAAGCATAAGTTCCATAAGGACAAGTAAAAGTGGTTTTCTCTTGATCTTGCTTTTTAACAGCAATCTGAGAGAAACCAGAATAACCATCAAGAAAACAAAAATGAGTTTTCTTAGATAACCTCTCTAGCATTTGATCTATAAACGGTAAAGGATAATGATCCTTTTTAGTAACTTTGTTAACCTTTCTATAATCAATGCACATCCTATAACCAACTACTACCCTTTGAGGAATAAGCTCATTATTTTCATTAGGCACAACAGTGATACCTCCTTGTCTAGGAACATAATGAACAGGACTAAACCATCTACTATCAGCAATAGGATAAATAATACTAGCATCAAGGAGCTTTAATACCTCATTTCTTACCACTTCCTTCATCTTGGGAATTAGGCGGCGTTGATGTTCAACAACTGGCTTTGCATCTGGCTCCATGTTAATAGCATGCTGACATAAAGTAGGAGAAATCCCTTTTAAATCATCAAGAGTATATCCCATAGCTCCTCTGTGTTTCTTCAATATCTCCAATAACCTTTCTTCTTCCTTTCCTGAAAGTTTAGAACTGATAATAACAGGATATATTTTCTTATCATCTATATAAGCACACTTAAGATCATCAGGTAAAGGTTTTAATTCAAAAACAGGATCTTCCTTAGGCGGCAAAGTGGTACCAAGATCCTCCACAGGTAAATTGTGCTTAATCAATGGTTGTTGACAAAGAAGAATATCGTCAATCTCTTCTCTTTATTTCCTGAAGACATCACTTTCATGGTCCTCCATAAATTGCTGCAAAGCATTATTAGGAGCAAGAGCAATAGAAGCAAGCTGTTCAACTCGAAAATTTTCATCAGGCAATTCATTTTCATAAGGAGCTTTAGCAAACTTAGAAAAAATGAACTCATAAGACTCTCCATCGAACCTAGTCACAACTTTCTCCTTCTTACAATCTATCACAGCACTACAAGTATTCAAAAAGGGTCTACCTAAAATAATAGGACAAGTTTTACTAATTTCAGTACCAAGTATAAGAAAATCAGTAGGGTATTTAGTCTTACCGCATAAAACTTCCACATCTCGAACAATACCAAGTGGAGAGATAGTTTGTCTATTAGCAAGCTGAATAACCACATCAATCTCTTCCAATTCGCAAGGGGCAATTTCATGCATGATTTCTCTGTAAAGCTCTAAAGGAATAGCACTTGAACTTGCGCCGATGTCACATAAACCATAATAGCAATGATCGCCAATCCTGACAGAAATAACAGGAACACTTGCTTTCCTAGGCCTACTAGGATGTGAAACAATGTTAGAAGCATCTTCACAAAAGACAATATGTTCATCTCCTACATTTTTAGTAACAAGGTCCTTCACTATAGCTACAGGAGCCTTAATAGTAATTTGCTCATCAGGTTCTACAGCTTTCTTGGTACTTTTATTAAGCATGCTTATCAAAGTGGAATGCTCCTTTACCTTAGCAGGGAAAGATGTTTTCTCAAAATAAGGTTCAGGCAAAATGCGATCAACAGTACAAACTTCAGTAGTTTTAGCAGGAATATGACTAACAGAATCTTTATAAGGCGCATGATACTTGCTCCAATCTTTCTTTGGAACATCAAGATAAGAGGCAAAGGCCTTAAAACAGTTAGCAAGTATCTGAGAATCAAGACCATAAATAGTGCTAACATTATGAAAGTCATCAGTTCCCATAAAAGCTTGAATACATTAATAATCATAATTTATACCTGACTTCCTACCTTTGTCGTTCTCCCATCCTTCAGCATTTTCTTGAATACGGTCAAGAAGATCCCATTTAGCTTCTCCTTTCATATGGGTAAATGATCCAAAATAGGAAGCATCCAAATAATCCTTGTCATGAAGAGCAAGCCTCGCATAAAAGTTATCAACAATATTACTGGGGAGCTCATGAATGGGACATTTGAGCATTAGTAGCTTCAATCTCCCCCACGCTTGGGCAATACTCTCTCCATCATGAGGCCAAAAGTTATATATTCGATTGCGATCTTTATGAATTTCACTTGGAGGATAGAATTTTGAATAAAAGAGAGGTACAATTTCCTCCTAAGCAATAGATGGACCATCTTTTAGCAGCCGATACCACACCTCAGCTCTGCCTTTCAGTGATAAAGAGAATAGCTTCCTCTTAACCTAGCTCGATGAAATACCTGCACACTTGAACAACTCGCATAATTTATGTATAAAGAGTAAATGATCACCCAGATGGACAGTTCCATCTCCTGAATAGCAGTTATTCATAACACGTTCAACAATTTTCATAGGTATTTTAAAAGGATCTAATTGAGCAGGTGGTGGTGGTGGTTCATCCACATCCACAACATTGGTAGCAGTGTTCCCAAATAGGAAACCAAATGGAGAACTCTCTATAGCAAAAATAAAATAAAAATAAAAGACAGAAATAAAAACAATACTCACAGCGACGGTTACCTTTACCAATTCCACTCTTCAATAGCGCTTCACTCCCAGCAACGGCGCCAAAAAATAGTCTTGATGACCCACAAGTATAGGGGGTGTATCGTAGTACTTTCGATAAATAAGAGTGTCGAACCCAACGAGGAGCAGAAGGTGTTGACAAGTGGTTTTGATCAAGAATTCACTGTAAATACTAGCAAATGGGTTTTCAGGGGTATTTGGTAATGCAAGTAAATAAAGTGCGAATAAATAAAAGATAATAATAATAATTGCAGCGAGTGGCCCAATCCTTTCTAGAGCAAAGGACAAGCCGGTTGTGTAACTTATGATGACCAAGCGTTCTCGAGGACACGCGGGAGTTTCTGTCCAGTGCTTTCGCTTCATACCGCTAAATAATCTTTATTGGTTTGATAAGTGTTATGGGGGTGAACCTGTGCTAGCGCACTACCCTTACTAGGATAAATACACACTTGTGATTATACCCCTTGCAAGCATCCGCAACTACAAAAAAGTAATTAAGATAAATCTAACCACAGCCTTAAACTCTAAGATCCTACGCTCCCTGGTGCAATGGTTTCCTAACGGAGGTTTAGGTTTCTGTCACTCCAGCAACCCCACAATTAGTAGCCAAATACACAATGCATCTCACTAGGCCTATAAATGGTGAAGTATCATGTAGTCGACGTTCACATGACACCACTAGTGAAATAGCACCACAACAAATAAATATCAAACCATTAAATATTACTTAACATAATTCCAGTACTAACATCTTGACTTCTCCCATGTCCTCAAGAACTAAACGAACTACTCACAAGACATCATATGGATCATAATCAGAGGTGAAATAATGGTAAATAACAATCTGAACATAAACCTTAATTCAACGGTTCCACTCAATAGCATCAACCACAAGAGTAATCAACACCGGAAAAGTTTTCCCTAAGAATTTGACAAGATTCAACCCAAGATGTTACAGCGAGATGGCGTGGTGATGGTGAAGATGAAGGTGCTGGTGATGAGGATGATGGTGATGATGATCCCGATGAAGTCTAGCGCGATGGTGATGACGATGGCGACGATCTCCCCTCTCCGGGAAGGAATTTCCCCGGCAGATTTCTGCCTGCCGGAGAGCTTTTCTCTCTCTAGTGTTTTCCGCCCCGCAGAGGTGGCAGTGTCTATCTCTGAGCCCCCCTGACTTAGGTTTTCGGGGATGATGATATACGCGAAGGGGTGATGGCAGTAGTGGGCCAGGGTGGCCACAACACAGGCCGACGCGGCCAGGGGTGGGGCTGCGCCCCGTGGTTGTGAGCCCACCCTGTGGCTCCTCTCGCCTCCTCCTTCTGGCTCCTTCAGTCTTCTAGCGAAATATAATTTTCTGGTATTTTTCTGGAATTTCCTGATCTTCTGAAACATGTGGTCTTGACGGTCTTTTTTCCAGCAGAATCCTGACTCCGGCAGCAAATCCTCCAATGATCATCAAACATGTAAAAACAGAGGAAACAACATAAGTATCATCTCTAAATGTGAAATATATCAATGAATAACAGTAAATTATGATACAAAATAGTGATGCAAAGTGGACGTATCACTATGGGAATGATATTTTGGAGTTTTGGTTGTGTTTGCAAAGAAGTAAATATGTTTTTGTATTTTCGGAATAATTTAATGCTAAAAATAAAAGTGCATGCAAAAGCTTTGGAAAGGTGTTTCTTATGATTTAAATTGGATCGGGGTTCATGGGTTCACTTGCCTACTCTCTTGTTGAATTGTGGTGGCATTAAGCGCAATGCGGATGATCGAAACGTTGACATGATTTTTATTATATTAGTTGATAATATTCATATGGGCATCACGTCCTAATTTAAAGATGATGTAACATATCTTACTTATACTCAACTAGAAGGAATACACTTTAAGCATCTAGTATTAAGAATTAACAGAGTATAGCCTTAAGTACTTTGACATGATGTTGAACAACAAATATCCTACCACTTGGACATATTACGATAGAAACTGTGTCTATGAATGTCTCTCGGGATTCTCAGTTGTCACTAAGAAAATATAACACATGCATTCTTTTTATCCCTAGCAAAAATAACTATGGAAGAAGGTACACGACCCTAGCAGATCAATGAATACTGTTCACTATTCAATCACTACTACCTAGTTATCTCGCCAATACACACCATACTCCTTATGCCCTCGCATACATGTTGGATCAGAACAGGTAATAAAGAACAGAGTGATAATATGCATCTACTCATACACCAAGAACATAATAATATATCACATCTCATCAATCATCCAATAATATAAAGATCCACCACATAGGAATTACATACTATGCATCATAATCATGTTGGGCAGCTCTTATGGTGTCTAAACAATGAAGTACAAGAGATATAGGATAAGCTACTGCCACAAACCCGTAGTCCAGAGGTGTACAAGAGAAGCGGTAGTCGACGATCTAGAACACTCCTATTCATGGCGGTGATGATGGTGTTGACATTGGAGAGGGTGGAGAAGCGTCCGGGGCGACTCTGGCAGCGTTTTCCCCCTCCAATCTTCGCTGGAACAGCCTCTGTTATGTTTCATGTTTCTCCGCTGCCTCCTAATCGTGATCATCGAGGGGGTCTTTATATAGGCGTTTTTAGGTCAGGCTGAGCATCTGGATACGAAGATGGATGACTATGGAGGCTCGAGCCTCAAACGAGACTAGGTGGCATGGCCTGGCTGGGGGCCCGCGCCACCTGGTCTCTTTTGGGCTCTGAGCCTCGTCTCGTTGACTTCTTCTCCTCCAGGTGCTTCTTGTGGTAAAATATTAACGCCCGAAAAATCCCAGGTCAATTTGAGTCCGGGAAGGTCCCTAAAACACAAAAATACACAAAAGCAGGGTTTTCCTGTTCTGCAGAGTTATAACCAAAATAAGGGGGATCGATGCAAAATACCCCATAAAACATGATTATAACAACTAATAGCATTATAATATGTAGGAATATGCATCAATAAACTACAAAGATCATGCATGTATTTTGCATGCATTAGCCATCGACTCTTCTCTCTCTCCCGTGGAGCGCTGCCCGTCTTCTACCCCGATTCCATCGGTGACGCGGAAGCGCTGCCGGATCTTCACCGACATATTCCGCATAGTCTGTGTGCTTGATCACACGTTCGATGCGGCGATGCCAAGCTCGTATGTGTGGATACCATCAGAGGTGTTGCACATGAGACACTAGATCGTGGGAGCCGAAGGAGGATAATACATCTTCTCGTGACTAACCGAGGTTAGTTGCAGGAATCGACTCATGACTACATCGACCTCTTCATCGACAAACTCTTCCGCTAGCTTGATCAAAGAGCTATGCGATCCGTTACCTCCCCCTTGCAAGCTTGATCTTGGTTAAAGCGCTAGAAAAAGTTTTGTTTTGCATAGCGCGATCCCCAACAGAAGGATATCCAACTGCCCCAAAGGTCCGAGATGCGGAATTTGGGCGGTGGCCCAAGGTCCTCATCGATGAGCTGAGGTCGACGAGGAATAGGCGGAGGCGGCCGGCTTGGTTGGCCAAGAGGAGGTCGGATTCGCTGGCCGTGGAGGAGGCGGACGCTAGCGCTCATCTGCGATGTCTAGCAAGCTGCGAGCGGAGGAGCGGTGGAGCTCGAGCATGCATGAGTGGCCGGCGTGCGTTGTTCACCGGTGGTGGAAGAGCTCGGTGACTGTGGCCACGCGACGGCGACGTTGGTTCGATTTGGGCCCGCTTGGGCCCAATCTGCACTGCAAGGGCCGCTGCCTTCTCATGCAGCGTTTGTTCGGTGAGCTTTGCTTGCGCGGCGTTGGGCGTGGTCTATGCTGCAGGGCTCAGCGAGTTGGTGGTGGCTGAGGAAGTGGTGGAGTTGCTGCGGGTCAATTTCTTTGGAGACGAATGGCGTCGTTGTGTTGCATCCTCTAGAGAAGAATGGCGCCACGGTGTTGCATCCTCCGGAGACGAATGGCGCCGCTGCATTGCATCCTCCGGAGGTGATTGGCGCCGCTCGAGGTATTGCTTCATCTCGTCCAGTGGGTGGAAGGGGAAGGAGAGTTGTCGCGCGTCGGGCTTGCCGAGGAGGTGTGATCGGCCATGGAGGCAGGGGCAGTGGTTGTGTTGTGGTGGCTGGCCGGATCCTGGTTCATGGCTTGTGTGGGTGAGACTGCCGGTGAAAGCCGTGCTCCGCCTGTGGCCGATGGCATCGACGGCGGCGCCTATGGGCGTCGTACCCTTTTTGGAGGCGTCGACGTAGCAGCTCCCACCCGACTTTTCCTTGCCTACTCCAGGGGGAACCCTAGATCTAGTCTTTCGATCGGATGATGGTGGCACTACTCGACATCATGTTCCCTCTTAGGGGCATCATCTCGGAGGTGGATCCGGTTAGAGAGTCCCATGGCTCGTGAGGTTGCGCGACAATGGGCAGCTGAAGTCCCTTCCACATGCAAGAAGTGTCGATTGAGCCGTTTTGTTCTCGCTCGTGGGTTCGGAGAGGCACATGTTCTCCTCTTTTAGACATGGCGTCCCTCTCCAGCGTTGACGAGGTTGGTGTAAGGGCTCTTAGCAGATTTAGACGATTCGACGATTTCCGGTGAGCACTGTGATCGTTATGATAGCTCGGGTATGTGTGTCTCGTGTGTTTCGTCTTTCGATGTCTTGTATGTGTTGTGGTTTAGGTGTGGCTTGCCGTTGTATAGGTTTTCGCCCGATTTTCCTTAATAAACTGAGCGGTGCGGGTTTCTTGATCATCTTCTTTCTAATCAATGAATTTAGCAGTTCTCCTGTTAACATTAAAAAAAAATCCCTTATTTGTGGAGGCCGGTCAACTATGTTGGGCTAGAAATTAGAGTATTTTTTTCGGTAAGTGGGAGTAGCCGAGTGTTCAACCACTAATGGCCTCAGGTAAGATACGTTGATAACAGTATATTGACGTCGACTTTACCATGTAGGTTTGGTCCATGACATTTAACAATCCCATGCAACTATGCAAGCATATATGGCGCCTAGGCATCTTGCCAGCTTGTACGCACATATTGACGGCGACTTTACCAGTTATAAATCACGATGTTGGTGAAAAACCTACACAGCACGCACAGATATGCCACAAATTAGTTTCTAATTCTAACAGATGCCAACGATCGATTAAGCAACACAAAGTAACATTTAGCTATACTAGTGCCGTTACTATGACGACAGTGGCATGCAGTGCGACTTTTGATCAAGGTCAACTCAGTAAACAAATCCGTAAACATCTTCTCTGTTAGAGGTGATCAGTGAGGGTTGAATCTTGTTTGTCATGTTGCTTTTTCGTTTGTGCACGCCAAGTGGCAGCTAGGATATCTTAATTATATCAAACTTTTCCGAGATACAGTATGGAATGGTGAATCATCATGGGAGTGCTGGTTAGTCAACCCCGTTGCTGCATATTTTGCTCCTCCACTTTCTCTGGCCATGCATGCATCTGTACCATCTTATCCACTTAGAAGTAGACTGGACATCGTCTGGTTGTTTGCCATTTTTTAGTGAAAATCATTGGATTGCCTTTTATGCAACACTAGCACAATGTCCATCATCGCTAGTACCGAAAATGCAGCCATATATACTGCCGCCCCTCAAGCTCATGTGATTTCTTTTGTGTGTTTGCTGTACTCTTCATGGTTGCAGCCGCGAGTTTTTCCTTTCTAGGCTACAGTACACCGCAGGCCTATGCTGTTGATAAGCCCGCTGAGAATGTTCTGTAGCGCGCGCGCGCGCTAGGAAACACCCGTTTCGCTAAACGTCTCAGAAGATAGGCTCAGCCCATTAACGTGTTCTGTTAGATTTTTTCCGTACGTATGTTCCAGCTGTACATTTAGCTAGCAGTTAGTTAGGGATTCGGTTATGTATCTAGGTCTTTGCTCTACAATACGTTAGGGTCTGCTAGTCAGATTTTTCCTTTTCATTTTTTCTTTCATATGTTTCCTTCTATTTCTTTCATTTTTCTATTTCTACCTTTTTTACATTTTAAGTACTTTTTGTTCCATTTAGTTTCAAAAGTGTTCCTCTTTTTATGTTTTTAATATATTTTTTAGTTTCAGAAAGTGTTTCTCTTTTTCTCTCACCATGTTCTACAGTTTAGATTTAATTTATCCTACCTTTTTTCCCTTGGCAATCATGTTTTGTTCCATGGTCTCTTATTTTTGTTCCCCATAATTTCCGCATTTAGATTCGATTTTTCCTCCATGCTAGACTTGTTTCCTTGGCTGTCACATTTTGTTCCATAGTCCAATATTTTATAGTTTGTTCCGCATTTATATTCATTTTGTTCCTTCGCGCTATCTGCCTTCAGAAGCAGTATTGTTTTGTTCCACATTCCCTATACTTTGTTCCCCACATTCTAAAGTTTTTTTAGCATTTAGGTTTGATTCTGTTCCTTCGCGCTAGCTTTGTTCCATTTTGTAACCATGTTTTGTTCCATAGTCCATATATTTTTGTTCCCCGTATTTTGACAATTTTGTTCTGCGTTTAGATTTGATTTATTCATTCATATTATAACTTTTGTTCCTAGTGTAGAGTGATTTTGTTCCATATATCCTACATTATTGTTCCCATGTAGGTGTGACTTGTTCCTCGTGCATACGATTTTATTTTAGAAAAATTATTAATATTTTAAAAGATTTGTTCCTCTTATTTTAGAAAACAAGGTCCTACAATTTTAGTTCCCGGATGTTTTTGGTTTGTTTGTGATGGCCTTTTTTTGTTCCCCTGCAGATAACTTTTTGTTGTTCCTTTATTCAAAATTTGTTCCTCTTACTCTACTAAATTAGTTTCACAAATAATTGTGCTCCAATGTGTAAATATTTATTCCTTAAATTAAGAAAGTTTTGTTCCTTTTACTTTACAAAATTAGTTGCACTAACACTTTTATTTCCCTATATGTAAATATTTGTTCCCTGATGTATATTTATTGGGTCCTCCCTTTGGAGCTTGTTCCACATAATATAAATTTTGTGTTCCTTCTAGTTCTCATGATTTCTTTGTTCCTCATTTATAAAATTTTGTTCTGCTCTGTCCAAAATAGTGTTCCATTTTCTTGTCATGATTTTATTCCACTTGTCAAGAATCATGGTCCTAGTTTTTTTTGTTCCACTTGCATATGTCTTCTAGCACTTGGTTACTAATTATTTCCATCTAGTCAATGATCTATTTTCCACTATCAGTCATGCCATCTTAGCTAATTTCTCTGTTTATTTTGGCTAATTTAATTTTTCACCCTTTTGAAATTATGGTTTTATTTCTTTTTATACACTACCATTAATGTAGACCATGCTAAATGTAGCCCTTTATATTTAAACATACAAAATTTATAACAAAGTTTTTAAAGATTTCGGAAACAAAATTCTTGAGGTAGCCAATGTTGAATGCTACATACTGGTCAAAATCTCAATATGAAATACTTCATATTCTAGGCTACACAAAAATGACAAAATCTGACAAAATTATATAGTGTTGAAATATGTACTATTCACTATATAAAATGTGATATTTTGTCATTTTTGTGTAGTCTAAAATATAAAGTATTTCATATTGAGATTTTGACTGGTTTGTAGCATTCAACATTGTCTATCTAAAGAATTTTATTTTAAAAAAAATATGAAACTTCAAAATACAAATTTTATATGTTCAAAAATAAAGTGCTACATGTTGCTCGGTCTATGTTTTGAATTTCCCACCATTACAACCGGTCTATAGTAGGTCCATTTCGTTATTTCCCTAAGCTCATGTGAGTCTGACCTAACACTTATTTGAATTCTAAAAAAATCTTAATTATCCGCCTCGCTCCATTGATGATTCTTACCTTCGACTAATTAGCTCACTAGGAGGCTAATTTTTAAATTTTTTTTTTTAAAAGCATAGGTAGCGTGCAGGCGCTACGCAGGGGCAAATCCTATTTGACGCTCCTAGCGTCCCTTACATCGTTGGTTTTCTTAAGCGGGCCGGCCCAAAATGAATCAAATGGTATTGGTTGTGTGCCTCGGGCTTTTTCTATTTATGTAGGTTAGGTTTATTCCTGTTTTCCTGGTAGTTTTTTTAATCATTTTGAAAATTGGAAAAAAAAATTAAAACCGTTTCAACTAAAAAATTCAAGTTTTTAACAAATTTGAATATGAATAGATTTCGTTTGAACAGAATTTTTATTGAACAGATTTCGAGTTGAATAGATTTTGAATTTGTACAGATTTTTAATCTAAAAGAGATTTCGATTGTTGAACAATTTCGAATTTGAACAGATATTTGATTTTTTTTAATAGAACATATTTCAAGTTTGAATATAAATTGAAATTCAAACAAATGGAAAAATTATAAAATTCAAATTTGAACCAACTTTAAATCTGAGCAGTTTTTCGTATATGCATTTTTCCAATCTGAACGTTTTTTATTTCACCAAATATTTTAAATTTTATAGAAAGAAGCCTGGTCGTTATTGGGCCAGCCCATCCGCGAACGCCTCCAAGCGTAACTTCGGGAACCGACGCAACGAGCACCGGGAGCTCCTATTCTCCGCTTTCAGCAGAGAAGCTCTTTCGGTCCGCCAACGTAGGATCCGGGTTGGGCCGGCCCAGGTAAGCTACTTCTTCAGTTTTTTTTCTATTTTTTATTATTTCTTTTTGAAAGAGATTCAAAAATAGCATTAGAACTAATTTAAAAGTTGAACAAATATTAAGTTAAAAAAAATTTAGAATCTGACACATTTTGAACTTGAAAAAAAATTAAATTTGAACAAAATTTCAAAGAACAAATTACAAATTTGTTCCAATTTTCGAAATTTGTTCCATTTTCAAAATTTGAACAAATTTAAAAAATTGGAACAAATTTCGAAATTGGAACAAATTTCAAAATTAGAACAAATTTTGAAAATTGAAACAAAATTCGAAATTGGAACAAATTTTTAAAAATGGAATAAATTTCGAAATTGGAACAAATTTTAAAAATGTAACAAATTTCGAAAATGAAACAAATTACGAATTGGAACAAATTTCGAAATTGGAAAATTTTTCAAAAATTGGAACAAATTTTGAAATTGGATTTTTTTTAGAAAATGGAACAAATTACAAATTGGAACAAATTTCGAAAATGGAACAACTTTCAAATTGGAAGAAATTTCAAAATTGAAACAAATTACGAATTTAAATGAATTTCAAATTTTAAAAAGTTCAGATTATTCAATTAAAAAAGAAAACAGAAAAGAAAAAAAGGCAGAAAGAAGAAAACCCGAAAAAAATGAAAAAAAAACGGCTCAACGGGCCGGCCCATTAGTTGACTGGGTGCTCCTGCCCTGTGCGAAGCCTCGGATCAGATCCGCAGTGGGCGGAGAATAGGATTTTCTACGAGCACCACATAGGACCCGCTTCAGCTGCACATCACCAAGATGGGGCTAGCGTGGGCTAGTAAATACTCCCTCCGTTTCAAAATATAAGATATTTTAGGTTTGTGAAGCAAGTGTATCTAGACACATTTTAGTGTGTCTATTCAAATGAACCTACACACTAAAAGATGACTATATACATTTCCTTCACAAAGCTAAAACATCTTATATTTTGAAACGGAGGGAGTATAAGCCCAGTTAGTTTTCAAGCCCACAGCTACCCCCTTACCCCACTCTCTTCTTCCCCGACCCCGACTGAGTGCTAAACTGGTTGTTCTAAAAAAAAGAGTGCTTAACTGGTGCGCTCTGCTCCGTCCTGCCTCCTGCGCTCGCGTGCCCCTCGCCTCCGCCGCCGGAGATGGAGGCTTTGGCGTACAAGTTCGGGCCCTACACGATCGACGCAAGGGGGGTTTTCCACGCCACGCCCCTCTCCTACGCCATGGTCAACCTCCGCCCCGTCCTCCCTGGTAATATCTACGCTTGTTCCCCTCTCTCTTGCCTAACTTCTACTACTCAATTTACTGTGTCCGCAACTAGTACTCCACTTACGTCTCAGAATCGCAGTATATTTCAATGAATTGATGTGATCGCTTCTTCTTTTTTGTGTGGGGAGATGCAAATGTGGTTGATGATAGATAAGAAATCACTCTTTAGCTTTACACTTACAGCACTAGCACAATTTTGCAGTTACTTGTGATCAAGACTTTATATATTCTGCATATAATATCTGCGCTGTTCTCTATTAAAAAGATGTCTCAATCTTACTCTGCAGGCCATATCCTTTATTTCGGCAAAGTCGTCGCCCAGATTTACAGTTAAATTGCTAATTATTGCATTCCTGGATTGGCTGTTCATAAACATTGGTTCTTGCTTGTTTTGAAGGGTGTCCATGGTCCAAAGTCCAAACACATACAGTAGAAACCAAAGATCAGATCTAAAAAATGAAAATTATATGGTATTTACCCCCTTTTCAGTTTCCACTGATCTGTAAATTGCATGGCTAGTGTAAATCTGAATATCAAGTATGTCAAGATAATTATGCTAGAGTTAGATATTTATATAAATGAATGGTTCATTAAAAAATGGTTAATCATCTCTTGTTTGAATAGTTTCATTGCTGGTAGGCTGATGACATCGCAGTCATCTTTGCTGTTGTGCTTCATCACTTTATGCACCTACTAGTTCACCTAAAAGATTTGCTTCTCGGCAGTAGGTGGGAAACTCCTAATACTACAACAATCATAATGATTACCTCTACCTATGGTATATATCTTTAACTACAGATAGTTATCCACTGTCCCCTTTCTGTCCTGTGGTTCACATATTGCATAGTTGACAACAATCATAAAGTTTTGTTTTACTATTTTTTTCCTTGACAAGAAATACATGTCCTTGTGATACCCAAGCGTGAAGTGAAACGTTTTGGTGATCTAAGTACTGACGAGACTATTGATTTATGGGTCACTGCAAAGGAAGTTGGTGTACAGATTGAGCAGTACCACCAAGCATCTTCTCTTACATTCACAATTCAGGTAAACTCTCTCTATAGATGTCATGAATAGCTTATGCTTTCAAAATGTTATAATGGGATCATCCAACTTGAAAGGGCATGCTGTGCTGATTTTGCTATTGGGATCCAGAACAAAATAGATTAAGCTAATCACCCAAATTACACTTAAATGCCAGTCTTCCAAATCTGCTCTTTGGACTTTTACTCCAAACTTGATGCTGAGTTGATTATCTTGTTCACCTTTACCTTTTTATAGGCTTGAGGAAAAACAAGAATTTCCTTATTGATAGCTTTTTGTACAGGATGGTCCTCAATCTGGCCAAACAGTTCCGCACGTTCACATCCATGTGATTCCCAGGAAGAAAGGAGATTTTGAAAATAATGATGAAATATATGATGCGGTTCGTTGACCTTATTTTGCACACATATAATTTCGTATAATATGTTTCACTCTGCCTTACCATTTTCTTTCATAATAGATTGATGTGGGAGAGAAAGAACTGAAAGAAAAGCTTGATCTGGACAAAGAAAGAAAAGATAGAACCATGGAAGAAATGAGTCATGAGGCCAGCGAGTACCGTTCTCTTTTCTCCTAGATGTATTTTGTAGAAATTGTTCCGTAATTTTTCGCTTGGTGCTTTCCCTGAAATAGAACTTTTAGGAATGTTTTTCTGAAATACAGCAATAAATATTTTATTTCCAAATGGTGATGTGTAGTCTAATCTAACGAGCCTAATTTAGTGGGTTACTATCATGCTATGTGGGATAGCAGTTGTTGCTCAGAAGATATATGTTTTTACTGCTTAGGTGTTTTCTTTATTTTGATCTGTAGTGAATGGGTACCTTTTTAGGTTAGTCATCCATTACTTCTTGCCTTATGGAATATGGATATTGATGGTCCATTGATCCTGAGCAGTAGAGTAGTTTGCAAGTCTCTAGATCTTGCAAGAATGCGAAAAAGTATTGTGAGTACACTGTACATAAAGTATTTATTCATGAGATATACAAGCTAGTGGCTAGACTTTTTAACAAAAATGATATGTAGTATTAGACTTTCCATTGCTTGGTAAGTAATAGCTTGCTAGGTATGGATCATTAGTTTTTTTGCTAGTCGACGGAAAGCAGTTTTTGTTCTTTGTTTCATGATTATGCCATGAATGATGAAATCGGCTGATATCAATAGTAAGAATAATTACAGACAACGGCTCTCGAGCAGTAGTGTCTAATGTAATCTTTGAAAATGTGGAAGACATTGTATTAGGCCTCCTGCAGATTTCTGCTAACGATATACGAAGAGTTACACTTGTAAAACTGGCATCACAAAATGTGGAATACATTGAACTAGGCCTCCTGCAGATTTCTGCTAACAACGGCTCTGGAGGGATCATTTATTTTCAGTTGCACCTTGGCTCCACATTGCCCATACTATGAAGTCAACCAATGGATTTATATTTTTACATTACTCTGGCAAGTCCATTAACGGTTATATCTGCCCATAGTTTATTTAGGTAGGAAAACTCTGCCCCGTTTTAAAGCCTAAAAGGTCACAGCCCAGCGCACCCTATAGTTTGCACAACATTGTCAATACTTAATTCATATACTTAGTTCAACATATTCTTGATAGGGACTGGAAGAGCTGTATGTGGTTTCTTTGCTGATGGGCTAAAGTTTTATTCGCCCAGAGGACTAAACATTTACTGTGATTTGGCCGAAAGTGGACTCTTCATGTTATAAAAAAAATAGCAAAAAAGATAGCCGTGAATCCACGTCAGGTATCATAAGTTGAGACTGACTTATGAATACAGGAAACCTGACTCTTTACAAAATTTTATCCCCATGAAACATTCTGGCACCAAGCTTCTTGTGGTGGACAAACTAGATAACCATTGCTTAGTCTCGAGCAACACTACTGAGCAATACTTGAGGTTTCTTTACGTTATACGGAAGACACCTCAGGTAACTGGTTAGAGCTGAATCTCATTTTGCGGGACTTTTTATCTCTTTCATCTTTTGCATATTCTGATCCTGTAGATTGGCAACTTTGTTCACTTCTTTTTTATTAAACTTTGGTCAATAGTAGCAATAAGTACAAACAGAAGCTCTAATGTAATCTTTGAAAATGTGGAAGACATTGAACTAGGCCTCCTGCAGATTTCTGCTAAAGATATATGAAGAGTTTCACTTGTAAACTGGCATCACAAATTAATATCATCCAACTGGAAGCATCATTTATTTTCAGTTTGCACCTTGGCTCCATATTGCCCATACTATGAAGTCAACCAAAGGATTTTTCTATATATTACTCCTCGAAACAGGCTTTCGCCCCGCTATATATTATATAGCAACCACACCAACGATACAGGAGTTCGGAACAAAGGTGCTGGGGCAACAGCAAAAACATGCCCAAAATAAAAGAAATGAAGACAACGGCGAAGCGACAAAGAGATGAAGACCCGTAACAGCTGCGCCCTCCGACTTTTCCCACCACACTCCAAGCACTCCGAAGCGTCCAGACCAAGCAGCACCTTCAAAGAAGGAAAGCACCGTCAACACGGCGCCGCTACCCAGACCAGATGGTCCTAGGGTTTCCCCCGGCGCAAAGTAAAGTAGATGGAGGCTTCCCACGACGCCCTCCAGGAAGGAATGACACCACTCGAAAGCGGCACCGCGCCAGGGTCAGACACGCCGACAGAGATTTCTCCCGACCCCCGCCCACAAAAAAACTCAGACACAAAGGAGCGCCACCACCAAGCAACACCGCCCACCAACACGCGCCACCACGGTCTTGCGGTCACCATCCTCGTCGCTTCGAGATCAATGGTGTATGGCCTGGAAGGTGGTGGTACACGACACCGTCAGGACAAGGACAACAACTCTGCAACCGTGCCAGAGGAGCCCACCTCCACCACCAAGCTGCGATCGTCGACCGGACAGAGTAGTCAGGACACACCAGACCCATACTGGCCCGGCCGGGTCCAAACGGACCCGTAAAGCCCTGATTGCCCTGCTGCAACAGGCAGGTCACGCCGCCGTCCCTATCCCACCTGCATCAGCGCCGCCACCTCCAGAAGGCACCACGAAGTGTAGGGCCCCGGCCCGCCCAAGCCCATCTGGGGCCCGCCCGAGCCCATCTGAGGCCCAGGTTGCCCAGATCTGGGCCAGGCGGTCACCGGCGGCCACCACCACAGCCTGGCGCCCCGCCACGCGCGCCACCGCGCGGCGCCGACACACCATCGCCTCCCGGACACGCCGGACCGAGGCCAACCGAGGAGCACCGCCGCCAGACTAAGTAGGGCCCCGACCCTCCCGTCCAAGGCGCGGGGAAAGGCAGGCCGCCGCCGCCGGCGTCGCCCGGGCTTCGCCCGGCGACCTCTGCCGGCAGCGGCGACGGAGGAAGGGGCCGGAGGGAGGGAGGCGGCGGCGGTAGGACGGGGTTCGTCCCGTCGCCCTCGGGGGGGGGCGAGAGGACGAGAGGGTTTTTTCCTTCAGTCGTGACCTCGAAACGCTTGATCAAATCCAGCAGGTTAGCCTTCTATATATTACTCAGGAAAGTCTATTAAGGGTTATACTTCACCTGCCCATAGTTTATTTAGGTAGCAAAAGTCTGCCCCATTTTAAAGCATAAGATGTCACAGGCCAGCGCTGCTGATAGTTTGCACAACATTGTCAAAACTGATTTCGTATACTCACTTAACATATTCTTGATAGGGACTGGAAGAGCTGCATGTGGTTTCTTTGCTGATGCGCTAAAGTGTTATTCCCAAGAGGACCAAACATTTACTGTGATTTGGCCGAAAGTGGACTCTTCATATTATAAATTGTTTATTAGCAAAAAAAAAAAGTCAATCTAAGGTATCCTAAGTTGAGACTGACTTAGGCATACGGGAAACCCGACAATTTTCAGCATTTTTTCCCATGAAACATTCTGGCACCAAGCTTCTATGTGGTGGACAAACTAGAAAACATTGCTTAGTCTCGAGAAACTATACCTTTTTAGTATCTGAAGGGCAGTAGTTCAGGCTTCTTTACGTGTCTCAGGTAACTGGTTAGTGCTGAATCTCCTTTCGCTAGTTTTGCTTCTGGAATGTGCACAACTTTTTATCTCTTTCGTCTTTTGCATTCTGCTCCTTAGCTTGGGCAACTTTGGTCACTTCTTTTAACTTTGGTCACTTTCATCTTTGGCATAATACCAAGAGGACTTGTGTTCTTGTGACAACAAAAAGATGGCTTTTGTCTCACTGCATGCTCCTGGCTGGATGCCATCCATTGACATGATAGGATGCCCTGATCGAACAGAATAATTCTGCCTTGTAATTGAGTTCAATGCCCTGAGGATTACAATTTGATGCATCTTTGCCAAGTGGCAAGTGGTCAGACTTTTGCTATGCTGGATATGTTGCCTTGCCTATGTACTAGGTAACCTACACCAAGTAATTTTCTTTCCGTCCTAGTCGTGTGTCCTGGAGCGCCTGGCAATGCCAACAACTAGGCTGTCGTCCTTGGTGCAGGTGCTTGGCTATTCTTTGCCTGGTTACCCCAACATGCTGGTTGGAACGCGTAGGTATCCTCCATCATCAGGAGAGGAGATACTCAGGTTAGTTGCATTGCAAAAACAACAATTAATTTGGTTCATTTTAGCACTTGGGGTATCCGGAGATCACAGTTGCCTGTAATTTCATTATTTTTCTAGATGGTTGCTGAAACCGTCCTACAAACTGTGGACAAATGCAACTCTGAAACCTCTCACCGATACATGCTACTCTTACAATCCATTACTTGTGCCTTATGGATATTGATGGTCCATTGATCCTGAATAGGCATGAAAAAAAGGCTTCAAACCTTAAATCATTCGGTAGTTTGGAAGTCTCTGAATCCTGCAAGAATGCGAAAAAAGTATTGTGAGTACAGTGCTACAGTAGAGTATTTATTCAAGAGATACACATGCTAGTGGTAACAAAACTCATCTGCAGTATTAGACTTTCCATTGCTTGGTAGTAGTAAGTAATAGCTTGGTAGGCATGGGGCATAAGTTGTTTTGCATTTTGACTAAAAGCATTATTTGCTCTACGTTTTGTGATTTTGCCATGAATGATGGTAACAATAACTCAGACGACAGCTCTAGCGTGGTAGTGTCTAATGTGAAATGTGAAATATATTGAACTAGGCCTCCTTCAGATTGTGTTACACTTCTGGCATGACGAATCTGTATCAACCGGTTGGAATAATCATTTATTTTCAGTTTGTACCTTGTCTCCACATTGCCCTATATATACTATTAAGCTGGCCAAAGGCAAATTTCCTTGATATTACTTCGGAAAGTGTATTAAAGGTTGTCCCTCACCTGCGCATAGTTGGAAAGGTTAAGAATTTACAGAGAAGCACCGCTTATAGTTGGCACAATATTGTCAAAACTAATTTGTATACTCAGTTCAACATATTCTTGATAGGGACTGGAAGAGCTGTGTGTAGTGATGGGCCAAAGTTTTATTCCCCGAGAGGAATAAATATTTGTTCCATGCTCTTGCCGAAAGTGGACTTTTCATGTTATAAATTTTTTATTAGCAAAATTATTAGACGTCAATCCATGTAAGGTATCCTAAGTTGAGAGTGACTTTCGCTACGCATACAAAGACCTGACAGTTTACTGCATTTTTCCCATGAAACATTCTGGCACCAAGCTTCTTTGTGGTGGATAAACTAGAAAACCATTGCTTAGTCTCGAGCAACAATACTTTTGTAGGGTATTTGAAGGGCAATACTTGAGGTTTCTTTACGTGTTACCGAAGACGCCTGAGGTACCTGGTTAGAGCTGAATCTCTCTTTGCTGGTTCTGCTTCTGGAATGTGCACGACTTTTTATCTCTTCCATCTTTTGCATATTCTGCACCTGTAGGATGTGTACAACTTTGGCCACTATCATCTTTGGCATAATACCAAGAGGATTTCTGTTCTTGTGCTAGCAAAAAGATTGCTTTTGTCTCACTGGATGCCCCTGGGTGGATGCCATCCGTTGACGTGATAGGATGCCCTGATCTAACAGAACAATTTTGTCTTGTAGTTTTGTATAATGCCCTGGATTGGAATTTGTT
This sequence comes from Dactylis glomerata, assembly GCA_007115705.1. NCBI lineage: Eukaryota > Viridiplantae > Streptophyta > Magnoliopsida > Poales > Poaceae > Dactylis > Dactylis glomerata. The sequence continues at coordinate 1,809,407 of QXEO01000472.1, read as the reverse complement.
ACATCTTCTGCATATTTGCCAAGTGGTGAATGACTGAACGGTCAGTGCTTTTAGTTATGCGTTGCCTCTGTACTAGGTAACCTACACCAAGTGATCTTCTTTCCGTCCTAGTCGTGTGTCCTGGAGCGCCTGGCAATGCCAACAACTAGGCTGTCGCCCTTGGTACAGGTGATTGGCTATTCTTTGCCGGGTTACCCCGACATACATGCTGGTTGGAACTTGAACACGTAGGTATCCTTCATCGCAGGAGATGCTCAGGTTAGTTGCATGGCAAGAGCAACTATTTGACTTATTTTCAGAGTTTGGGGTTTCCACTAATCTAGCTGAATTTCTCCACTGGAATTCGCATACCATCCTGAGCTCACAGTACTATGCCTGCAATTTTTTTTTCTCTGGACGATTGCTGAAACCGTCTTACAAAATATGGACAAATCCAACTCTGAAACCTCTCAATGATGCCTTCACGGCATGATACTGTTACAATCGGTACAATATTAGTCTGAATGACACTAAAGCATACAAAGAACAACTCTGACATCAGAATGTCTTCTCTTCATGAAGGGGGCCGCGTCTATGCGCGGCAGTTCTCCGGTCCATCGAATGGATGACAAAGAATTCTCTTGACTGATGTAAGTGTTTACTAGTCTGCTACTACTGTGAAGAGCACGCCATGGGCGCGTACGGCCTCCGGCAGATCCGGTCCATGACAACGACGATGGCCATGACCGTCGCGGCGTCCACGCCGGGTCGAACGACGAGGCTGAACACGTCGTCGCCGAGAGAGGCCGGCCTGGACGCCGCCGTAGACGCCCCGGCTTTCTTTCTCGATATCCGCGCTGCCTCGTGGCCGTCGCTCCCGGAGATCTTGCAGCTCCTCTTGGAGAAGCAGCCCTCGACGCGGAAACCGGGCGGAGGGGAAGGCTGAGCCCGGCAGCCACGCCCTGACGTCGTCGCTGTCGACGACGATGATATGTAGACCTCCGCGTTATCGTTGTTCTGCAGAGCCGCGCACTTCCTCATCGAGAAGAGCTGCTGTGGCGGCGGCGCGGAGGAGCTCCCGTCCGTGCTGTCCGGGCAGCCTTCTTCTTCCGGTGCAACTCTGTAGCAGTTCCATCGGTCGTGCAGACTGAAAATCTGTCACGAAGATAGCAAGCAAAGGTTAGATGCAACGTACGCGGAACTGCGAGGTTGCAAGGTTTTTCCCGAGATACACAGATGGTGTTGCGTGCGAAGAAGCGGCGAATGATCACCTGCGGCCTGAGGGAGAGGAGAGGGGCGCCACGGCCGTCCATGAGCAGAAGCTCGCCGGCGAAGGCCTTGGGGCGGCGGGCGTAGTTGTCGACGCGGAAGGCGAGCCTCCCCGCGGCGTCGTAGACGGAGAACCCGTCGGTGCCCTGGAAACCCATGCTGGACCTCTTCCACACCGTGTACACCGCCGGCTGCTCGTGATCTGACTTCGACCCGGCACGTCGGGCGCCATGGCCGGCGCGGCGATCGGAAGGGTGGATCTTGTTCATGTTGGTTGGTTTGTCTACTAGTGCCAGGGAGCAGCAGGCACATATGGTATGGGCGTGACGGGAATGAAATGGCAATGAGTTTGTGGTGGTGTTTGGTTTTCTGATTTGTGGAGTGAGGACTGAACATATGCACACGGGTTGATCGCGACGGATGTACCGGCGCGTAAGGAAAGGATCGGGGAGGAGGACGGATGTCGTGAGGGAGCAGGCGCTTGATCGAGGATGCTGATGGGATATGGATCCCATACTTACAATGCTACCATGATACCAGTTTACAAAATTTGAATCTATAAATGTCCAAAAATTTCATACAAAATAGGTAAGTGTTTGACAAGATGTGTGTTTACAATACCTCAAAATTTGAGAACCGAATTCGAAATAGAAACATAGAAACAAAAAAGAGAAATCTAACAAGAATAGTGTCACAAAAAAACAAAAGTACAAATGGCACTATTCATGTATCAATTTGCCTTTTTTGTTCCTCCATTTGCATTTCGGATTTGGTTCTGAAAAATTTAGGGATGGTAAACACACATCTTGTGAACTCACATATTTTCTCTGAATTTTTTAGACATGGAAATTTGAATTTTAAAGAATGGTATCATAGGAGCACTTAAAGTGTGGGATCACTGGATACTTTCCGCCCTGGTAAGCCTTAATCTGCATTTTTTTTCTATTTTCCGTTTATTATTTTTTTTCAAAAATTTCAGATTTTAATCAAAAGTTAAGAATGAGCATTTTTAGAATTTTGAAAATTTTAAAATAAACAAACTTCAAATTTGCACAAATTTTGAATCCAAACAAATTTGGAATTTGAACAAATTAAACAAAATTCAATTTGAAGAAAATTCATAACTATTTTTTTTTAAAATTAAAAAATTCTAAAATTTGAAAAAAAATCAAATTTAAAAGGAAGGGATACTAGAAAAAACCATTGAAAACCGAGAAATTCCTGAAAAACACTAGAAAAAATGTAGAAAAAACAAAAACGGTAAAAGCAAACAAAAAGTACCTTAATGGGCCGTCCCAACGTGCAACCCCGAGGCATGCAGCAATGTTGCACATAATGAGTGTGGTATATGGTTTTCTAAAAAATAGGTCGTTCACTGCAAGTGGGCCTAGCGCTCCTGCCTCCCATATCAGTCAAATTTATGATAAATCGTGCAACATTTAGAAGATGTGATAAAAATACAAAAAAATCGCATATTTTGAAAAACAATGCAATAAAATGTGGTTATGTAATTGTTTTTGCAACATTTTTCTAGTAAATTGTTATGACCTTTAAAAATAGTTTCACAACTATTTAATAAAAGTAATGCTACAAAAAAAAGTGGTTATGCACTAATATGTTTTTTGTTCAAAAAGGATTTGCAACATTTCAAAGATGATAATGCAAAGAACGCAGACATGTGTTTGCAGCATTTTGAAAGCATGTGGTAAGACAGACACAAAACTAAGTCGCACTTAGAATTGATAAGTCGGCATTGGCTTCTAGCAAAGCTTGTCGGCTCCCTGGTTCCAATGAGTAGCCTTCGCCAATGTGATAGTTTGTCTAAGTCTCTTTGCCTCATGATATTACTGAAGCCGCACACCAGTAACTCGTCATGTCAGTACGACATAACTCGTATTCATAAAATATGATTCCCTCTGGCTAACTCTTAGTGGGAACTACCTTGCTTAACATTTAACCAAGTAGTGCATGGCCCTGTTTCTAAATCATATCACATGAGAGGGTCAAAGAATATCTCTCCGAGATGGAGGGGCAAATTGTTTCTTGGTGCATTCCATGGTCATGCGACTTGCCTCTTAGTCGGCCCAGGCACCACTTTTTTATAACTACTAGTTACATGCAGCGTTAGACGGACTCAAAGCTGGCTAATCCACAATTCAGATTATGCAATCACCTCATGTCTAAGTATTTCATTGCTTGAGTCGGATTGTATGATGACTTTCTCACGTCGACTAAATCCTTGGGTCTGTTTGGCCAGCTTAACTCTTTGACATAGCCCGTGCAAATCAGATTAGGATCACCATGCCCATGATAGGTGGAACCTAGTCATCTTCCTCCTTACACATTAGTCTTGGCAGTGTGTCTAGCACAAGCTCAAACGACTAAGTATAAAACTATATAAGCTAATTAAGCACAAGGTTCCACAACTGAATCATGTATCCAATGACAAGTGTAATATAGTTCATACATGGACTTACTTACAGATACAAGGCGGAAATAGTGTCGCCTCTAGGGCATTGTTCCAACAGTCTCCCACTAAAGTACTACTCCACAATTTAGAGATTTTTTTCGTCCATTAATACATCAGTTTTAAAAAGGTGAACTCAAGCTGTTCAAATTCCTATCGGTAATATTTGAAAAAAAAGGTGCTAGATTACAGTAAAATGGAATATTGTTGCTTGACTTGTCATCATGATAATATATCTCTTAAATAACATACACATTTACAAAGTAACACACAAAGATGCGTGCTAGAGGCTTAACCTTGGAACAGGTATGATGTTCATGCATTTCAAAAAAAAAAAGGAATGACCCAATTTATGAGAAAAACTACGCTAAAATCGTACATAAAATGGCGACATTACAAATGAACAACAGAAAACATATCAAGATTACTCCCAACTCAGAAGACATTGTGACAACATGACCAACGCGGCAATAACACAACATTGATGGCGGTGATTCTTCACCAACATAATCAACAAACTAAAACAACAGATGCACAACAATACTCATAGCAGAGATATACAAGTACGACCCAACGACTAGTTCGCCTTACTCTTCCCCTTACTACCATGGCCACATTCCTCACAAGCGCATCAATGGCTTTGATCAATGTCGCCGCGAATGGCCTTTCAAACAACTTGGCAAGTGCGCCTCTGAGGAGTCTCGTCACTGCCCAAGGGCCTCTTGCGCCGCAATGCTTTCGCTTCTCTGCAACGTCTTCTTCTGCTGAATCGATGTCTATTTCTGAACGAACAGATTACGAACTGCTTTTTACTAGCAACGTCACATTGTGTGCTTCCAGCTAACTTCAAAAGCAGTCGCTTAGATACGATAAAAAGTGAAGACAAGACGGCTAATCTTTATAGGAATATCCCCCAACTTCGTCCATCTTCTTGACTCTTCTGATACTTTTTAAAAATTATTCTCTCAGTACGCTGACGCAGTGTGTCCTTTTTTTCAGTATGTTTCCTATGTATTCCGTGTCATGCTGACGGGGATCGCAGATGTAAGAGATGCAATAGTGAAGGGACGGCACAGAAGTCGCAGGTTTTCTCCGCTAGGATTCAACAAACCTATATGTCATTGTTGTTTTTTGTACTGTCCTCGACACTTTTTGTCTGATGGTTCAACTAATCCAAGGTGGGCCATTTATATTGAACCGAACAATAATACTATGTAGATTTACGGAACAAGCATTTCATGCCCGAAATTCACATTTCGGGCTTTCCTTATGATGCACACAGGGTAAGTGTTACTGCAAGTTAGTAGATTCAGGCTTTTAGACAACTGACAGCCACAATTCGCCAGCCAGCACTTTTATCTATACCGGCTCTCACATGCGGCGAATGTCACTTGAAGAACTGAAAAAGAAAAGAAAAAACATCTATTGTTCCCCTGTGTCAACCAAAGAAACAGAGGTCCATCGATCGGGCTACGAAGAGCATATCAACGGCGTGTACGGCCTCCAGCAGATCCGGTCCAGAACGACGACGAGGGCCATGATCATCGCGCAATCCACGTCCGGCTGCACCACAAGGCTGAAGACGTCCTCGCCGAGCGTCAGAGGTGCCTTGTCACGCGACGCAGCTGCTGGCCCGGCCTTCTTCCTCGCGATCCTCGCCACCTCCTGGCCGTCGCCGCCCCTGCGGATCTTGCAGCTCCTCCTCCGGAAGCAGCCCTCGATCCAGAAGCTGGGGGCCTGGTGGCCAGGAGGACCGGGGTCTGTTGCTGGCGAGTTGGTTGTGGTGGCGGCGCAGGCTGAGGACATGTGTACCTCTGCTTCGCGGTTGCTCTGCAGGACCGAGCATTTCCTCATTGAGAAGAGCTGCTGTGATCTTGCCCTCTTTGTCTGGCTTTCTTCCGGTACTTTGTAGCAGTTCCACTGGTCGTGCATGCTGATGATCTGTACCAACAAGAGAAAACGATATCAGTTGTCACTGCAACTAGTTGTCGTTGATTCGTTTTCTTTTCTGAGAAACTCCCCAGTGAAATGAGAAACAAACACGTATTTTATTTCATAAAGTTAGCCTGTTCAATGTTGATAACATCACTGCTGCAACACTAGAAACTATCATGAAAGTGACATGAGGGTGCAGGCAGGAAACAAAGTTGATTGTTTTTCCTCATTTTCAGATGTGTTCTCTACAGATACATCATAGTATCATGCATGTCTGCAGTGAATGAAGTGGAAATTGAACAGCTTTCGATAGAGGCGATACCACGAACACCTTGCGCGCATCCGTCAGATAGCTTCAGCCGATCTAATCGATCAAACCCCTAACTAGATGGCTAAACCCCCGGACCGCAAACTGTACGGCGGCGTGTTTACGTCGAACGGATCGGAGCCCTCACCTGCGGCCTGAGGGAGAGGAGCGGCGCGCCGTGTCCGTCCATGAGGGTGAGCTCCCCGGCGAAGATCTTCCTGCGGCGGGAGTAGTTGTCGACGCGGAACGCCAGCGCGCCGCCCGCGTCGTAGACGGAGAGGCCGTCCGTGCCCTGGAACCCCATGCTGGACCGCATCCACACCGTGTAGCATCGCGCATCAGCCGCCTCCGCCGACGCCGCCTCCGCCGACGCCGCCGCCGCGTCCCGCCGCCGCCTCGAGGCCTCCGCGTTGGGGTGTATCCGGCTCATGATGATGGTGGTGGGTCGGTCGGCGCGGCGATGCGATCGAGACGCGGGCCGCGGGCTTTTATATACCGGGCGGTGGAGGAGTGGAGCGATCGAAACGGAATGGCTCGGTGTGTCCGACGTTGGTCCCGGCGGTATGACGTGTGAGAGTGACGTGGCGTCCCGCCTTTATGTTTATGAGTGTGTTGGGCGCATGCGTTGGAAGATTCTGTAACCCTAGGCTAGCGTAGGCTTGGCCTGGGGAGGGAGAGAACCTTCTAAGAATGTACCGAGAGTGGTTTTCCATCCACCGTGGATCGCACCTTATCTCCGGCCGGCACATCATATCAGCTGGGCTCTGAAAAATGAAAATGGGGCACTATGGTATATGCTAGGATTAGTTTGTGTTTCTTACATTATGGGACAATTCTCCCAGTAAGGACGATGAGTCTGAAATCGACCCATTCTCTCATAATGTTTAGTCACCGAGCGAACTACCGCAGTTATGGATGGAGCTCCTAGTCGTCCTCTCCGAGCTTCCCCGAGGCCAACCTGACCTAAATAATAAACACATATCATGTGAAACCTGCCCGATTTTTTTGTTGCCCTTGCCCAACCAATTGCCCTTCCAGGATTTTTGTCAATGCTCTGCCACTGGCTAAGTGGTTACTAGTTACTCCAACCTAAACCCTATATGTGTCTTCCCACGCCCCAACTTCATCTTTCTACTCCCCGTCCTTACAACATCAGAATTGAAATGCTTAACCTTTATCAAGTTTAAAATCTAGTTTCATTTAACATGATATGTCCATGGGAAACCCAACGATATTGGTTAGCTTGATTGACTCGACCTATTTTTTTCACTGTTTGGTGTAGCCATGAGCAATTTGACATCAAGGTTGTTAAGGGGAAAAAATGAGCATAATAAGGTATGTCATAAGTTAGGTTATGCTTTAGCTCTCGAGGGCCAAGTGTGTCAAAGCATCCACATCTACATGGACAGAGATACCCCTATAGGAGTGGTGTAACCTTACCATACTAAATATGGTAAACCTCTACTTATTTTTAATGAGTAGATGGAGTTGAATCCATAGTACAAAGATGCCCACCCCCACCCCCCACCCACGCAACACACACACACATTGAGATATATGTGGCTAGCTTCATCAATGCACCTTGAGGTTAGACACATTTGTGTGGCTAGCTTTATCAAGGTCTGTTTGGACTACCGTAAGATAGGAGAGGGGGTACAAAAACAACATCTAAACACGAGAAAATATCTAGTGATCCCATGTCTTATATGATACCATCCTTAAAAATGCAAATTTCCAAGTTTTAAAAAAATTAATTTATGGGTGCTCACAAGATATGTGTTTACAATTCCTAAAAATTTCAGAACCAAAATAGAACTATATTTGGAGAAACAAAAAAGAAAAATCCAACATAAATAGTGTCACAAAAGGACAAAACACAAAATGACACTATTCACATAACAATTTGTTTTTTGTTTCTCTTAGTGTATTTCAAATTTAGTTGTGAAAATCTTAGGAAATGTGAACATCCATCTTGTGAACACCTACAAATTTTTTCTCAATTTTTTTGACAGTTGTAAATTAAAAATTAAAAATGGGATCATGGTATCATATAAGTAGTGGGATCACTGGATATGTTCTAGACAACGCATATGATGGCTTCATGGCTCGATTTTCCCAAAACCTCCTATATTCTCATCCATATACCCCTCCCACATTGTAGGCCATCCTCCTCTCTCACTCGTCTGAACCCCTAGAGAATTATGTTGGGTTGTCGGGTCCTATATAGGTGGGTGGTTCTAAAAGTGTGACAACATTGTGCCTCACTCCATGCCACTATTTCAAGTCTGGCTTTTCAGGCAGCCTATATATATTCGCCCCGTTGACGGATCATTCACTTTCGTGGTGAAGGAACTAATGTTGCAAGGCCAGTGCTTGGGTACACCCCCCCCCCCCCACCCCCCCTCTCCCCAAACTCAGAAGGTTATTATGGTATTTTGTCCCTAATTAGTTTCTTCACGGATTAATTATTTTAGGTCCAGCGAAGCCCAGATCCAAAACCTGTATATGCATACGACATTCTCGCTCCTCGTCCACAGCCACGATCCGTCATTCTCTCGCTCGATCCCTATGTCCTCACCAGCTCAGGCGGCCGCTCGATCCCTGCTCCTCGTCCGCTCCGGCGGAAACCTCCCAATCCCCGCTCCTCACCGACTCGTCCCTATTCCCCGCCTTGGATCCTGCAGAAGACTGACTGAAGCAAAACGATCACCTGTAGCAGGTGCGTATGGAGGTGACATGCGCGTGTATACAGCAGCTGCATTCGGAGGAATAGGTGTGCATGCATCAGAGCGGAGGCACATAGAGACGTACATGCATCGAGCTTACGATCTAGCTTGTGTATTCAATGATTGGTTGCTGTCCAGAGGAAGAGATGGAGCCGGCAGCAGCCATGATCGTGCCGCTTAGGCTCTCTGCATAGCGATGAGGAGCCACACATACCGTAATACGATGTGTATAAATACGGTTTTACAAGTGTATGACGTGTACAGATCTAAATGGGCCATACGTGTTTAATAAGATATATATGACTCTTAATTATTTTGTAATGCCCGTCATGGCCTTAATTATGAAGGGGTAAGAAAAGATCTGAGCCATTTATGTATTTAAGTTTGAGGAGGGGGGTGTGTACCGAAGCAAAAACCATGTTGCAAAATGAGGTTATCCTAATGTATTTTCCGTGTGTGAGGTTGAATTGCATGTCCTTGTTTTCACATGCATCTCATCATTCACCTCAGCACGTTGTCGTGTCCAGTATAGCCTTTCTCTGGGGACAACCCAGCATAATGCTGGTTAATTATCAGTAATCACTGCGATGAATAATTACCCGTGCAGGCAAAGGTGAAAATTAAGCCCAAGTTGCCCCAAACATAAAATAAAATCTTGACTCCTACATTGGTGGGTGTGGCTGGAGTGGAGTTCCAATTAGGTCACCGCTGTCATGCACGCGTAGCTACCATCGACGGATCAAATGGAGCTGTTGCATCACAAACAGCGGCAAACGAAAACTAGTGGGCGAGATTAAGCATGACTAGATCAGTCTCCTACCTTGTACGGAAAAGTACGTCCTGACAACGAACAACTTGTTCTAAATTGTATAAGAAGGATTATTTGGGGATCCTCCTCGACCTGAAGATTCTGATTTGACCACAAACGCCCACTGGAATCCACTACATAAGCAGAAAGGATATTTGTTCTTCTTCCTTTCGACAACAACCAGTCTACGCTATATGCGCAGCCTACATTTTATGTATGTTGTCATGTACGGATATATAGTTTTTGTGAAGAGGTTGCGCAACTTGCATGACGATATAATGCACATTGGCAAGAAAAAGATCGTCCCCTTTCTCAGCAGAAGGATTTGGAAGCTCCTCCTTCCATAAGGTGAGAATTAGTGCATGCATGCGAGGTTCTTTTTACATCGATCAATCATGTGTGCACATTCGGAATTTCATATGCGTAAGGCCGTAAGTTATCTGAAATTTGGACCGCCTGGTCAAATGGAATGCCAAGTGCGTGCCCGGCAGTGGCAGGCAAAGAGAAAACATACGGAGATGGTATCGGTCGAGTGAAGACTAGGTGAGAACAGAACAGCATCAGCTAAAATGTCGATCGCTTTTGCTTATTAACAACAATTGGTTTGTAATGCCTCCACTGTTTAACTCACATGCAGGAATGTCTAATGGCAAGCAGACAAGCTTCGCTGCGTCAGTAATCACCCTGCACAACACAAACGACACCGGATTTAGCTGACGCTACTGACGAGATTAGTTCGAAGAGGAAGAGGTTAACCAGCTATCTAGCTAGCTTCTCTGACGAATTGGCTGCATGTCCTCTCGTGATGCTGCTCCTGCTTTTGCAATGTGATCCTAATCATCATGTCCTTGAATTCAATTAGTTTAATTAGTACGGGAGAACAATTAATGGTGGGTTTGGTGCTCACCGCGTATCTCTCGGAACAATTAGGGGAGCTAATTTAGACGGGGGTGGAAGGAGGTACTCCGTATATAATTATCTGCAAGTTGGAGATTTCAATTACATCATCATCTTCTGTTTACTCAATTGACCTCTCCTTTGAGATGGAGAGGGACAGCATGATTAGTGCGAGTGCAGTGTATGTACTACCAGTTTGTTTGTTTATCTTTGCAAGAGAAATGTGAAGCATGCAGTGTACTTGCAGCCTTGCAGGTTCGTCGTGCGTGACAACATGAGTGATTTCATAAATTTTAAACAGAACACAACGGGCCGTACTGGTCGTTATGTTGGACTTAATTTCAGTGGGCTAAATTATCTTAGCGTACGGGCTAAACTTGCGAGGCAGGATTCGGGGTTCAGGCCCATGATTCCTCGTTGGGCTGATGAACGTCGAATGTTCTCACTAGCTGGACTTGAGCTGCCACTAGAGCGGCCCATAGTAACACTTGACTACCGCCTCACTGCGCCATTGCCCCACCAGTTGCACCATTTCAAGCAGCACCGCAGCAACACCGGCGACGGCACCGAGGGCGGGGCTGAGTCGCCGGAGTTCGGTGGTAGAGAAAGAGGATAGCCGGAAGAGAGAAATTGTGAGGACAAAGAAGGTTGAAGATAGATATTACAAGTGTGTCAGTGATGTCCATCAGAGTAACGATTTAAGTTTTTTTCTGGCTAAAAAACAGGTTCAGGGTTGAGGATAAACCGGAATTGAAGTTGAGGGTTTGACTTATCTTTCATCTTCAAGTTTAACGTTTATTTTAGACTCTTTTATTTTTCTGTACATGACGTGACATGATCATGAGGGAATTAAATCGTCGGTGATCGATGTCAGGATCATTTTCCAAATGATACGAATCAATCGAGTGGGTTGAGTTAAGTTGAGCTCAACACTGGAGCTACGTAGGCTGTTTGACCAAAATTATTTGGCAGCTGAGATTGAATGTATTTCACAAGTTTAGATATCTATAGTAGAGATAAATAAATCAGGAGAGGATATGATCTCCCACCTTCGTTTGCCCGCGTGTTGTATTTGTACATTTCTCGGGTCTTAGGATGCTCCTTGATCGGTACACTCTCTAGTTTCACCTCCGAATCAACACAGTCGAGTGGGGTTCTAGCTACTTTCCTTTCAAATTTTAATACACTCTCGAGTTAGTTAGCGTGACGAATTAGTGGTCCATTCCAGCACGCACAGCATGTAGCGTCAACGTAGGTATGCTGTCTCATAGTCTACTCTCAAACTTTTATCTCTATATAAGTGCCGTCAGTAATAAGCAATTAGACGCTGGTTTCTCTAAAAAAAACAAGCCTGTTCGTCCGTAACGTATGGGTTGATATTGGTTCAGTTCTTAATTGTTTTCCTAAGAACAATTCGCAGGACGTATCATACTAAATTAATTACTATCTGGCTGCACGGCAGTACTGCTATTTAAGCATGCCATTGCTTCGTAGCTTTACACTCAGCATCCCAAACTCGATCAGCCTGCTCTGTTAGCTTAAGCTCGATCTTGAACCCAGCCAAAGAAAAAAGCTCCATCAAGACAGGGATTAAATTAGATGGCGCTTCCTCTTTCCAGACCACTGCTTCTGCTGCTCGTGGCGATCACCGTCCACTGCGTCGTCCATGCATCGGCCTCCGGCGCGAACCCTACGGCCGGGTTCGTGAAGGTGGACCTGACTGACGGCAACTTCCAGGTGCAGAGCCCCTACAACGTGCCCGAGAGCCAGCGGTTCCGGTATAGCCATGGCGTCCGTCAATTTTGGGTGCATGACACCGACAAGCCCTTCAACACCGCCACCCACACCAACCCCCGCACCGAAGTCAGACTCCGGGTAAGTTAATAACTTATGAGACAACATGATCTAGCTAGTTTCAATGTGGCATTTCCGTACTCGCTTCTCATTTGTTACAAGAAAAACAAAAATTAACAATAATCAAGCGTCGCAGGGGCACGACTACTCGTCGGGTGTGTGGCAGTTCCAGGGATACGGCTACGTGCCATCGGGCACATCTGGCGTGTCGGTGATGCAGATCCATAACGAGGAAGGCGCAGAGCACTCGACGGTGTTGATGTTGCACGTCTACGACGGTGTGCTCCGCTTCTATAGCGGGCAGGCCGTGGAAGGGAACATCTACGACCGCTGGTTTCAGCTTAACGTGGTGCATGATGTGGACAGGTCCACCGTTGCCGTGTACATCGACGGACAGAAAAGGTTTGACACTGATGTGACCCCCAGTCGTCAGGGTGTAGATGGACACGGACGTCCGTATAATTATCTGTCCACGTCCGTAAAAAATGCCTAAACGGCGTCACGGATGGACCGCATAATTTCGACGGACCGACGGATCCGGCCCGCTCAGCCTGTTAGGCAGTAGGCATCCGCTACGAAAAAAAATCAGCAACGAAACAAACAGGGATAGGGCACGCCGCCTCGCCGTTCGCCATGGCTGCTGGCTGGGCCGGCGCCGACCTTCCTCCACCTTGCTCACCGCCGACCAGCGCCTCCCATCCACCTCGCACGTCTGTGACCAGTACCTCCCCTCGACAGTTGCCTCATCCCGTGCAGACAGAGATGGACTTGACGATGGAGGAGAAGAATCTGCCGGAGATGAGGACGAATCGGATAGATGAAGAGGAGGCGGAGGTGGGGAAGATTCGGAAGGAGGAGGAGGCGGCGGAGGTGTGGAAGAATCGGGCAGAGGAAGAGGATGATGAGATGGGGAAGGATCTGGCAGAGGAAGAAAAGAATCCAACGGAACAGGTGCTTTCTTTCATCCCATTAATGCAGCTATTTTCTTAGTTCTCTACCAATCCCATCTGATCCCTCAACCAACTGAGCTTTTGATTTTTTATTTCCACTCCGTCGAGTAGGATTACACCAGAGTCAGGATCATAGAAACACTCTAGTAAAGCAATTACTGTAGATTTCCTGCTGCCACTTTGCGAGGCGGAGGAGAGCGAAAAGACGAGCCGTGGCACTAAACTGCAGAGTTGAATTGCTGTGGAACAGCGGGAAGATAAGGAAATTGGCAGTGGCACATGGATAACTCGTTCCCTTACTGTAGATTTCCTGCTGCCACTTTGACCAACAAGCGCAACAGTCTGCAATAAAAATGTTACTAAGTAAGTCCTTACAAAAAGCACTGAACAGTAGTAAATTGAGTGCTCGAAATACTTTTGAGAAAATGAAAAACAAATCTTGTTAAAATTTCAATATACCTTTCTAGAGGGAATGCTCAAGTTAAAGTCACTGAATATCTGAATATCTTGACGGGATGGGTATATAAAGCTGATATGCATAAAATCAATGTCACCCTTGACATCAACCGTGGTTGAACCTTCTTCACTGCTGGAGTCGATTTGAGATTTTCTATCTAAGATTGTGAATATGGAAGTTGCAGAATCTTTTGCCTTGGTTGAATCAGAAGCCATAGCACTAGTTTGTGCTGCTCCAACCACGGTCAAAACTAAAGAAAATAGAGCCTGCATTATATTAATTTGAAGCAAAACTAAAGATGATACTGTTCTGATCAGATGGGATCTGGCAGAGCCGTAGGATGTTAGCTCTTTGCATACAACCTGTTGCTTCATTTTGACTTAGTTCTCTACCGTTCCTAGCCTTTCATATTCTGTTGTTCCCAGCCTTCCATTATATCGGAGCCTTTTAAGATGGCTGTTTTCAACCTTTCATTTTCTGCACATAACTTTATGCCAATACTGATACTAGAAACAAACTACAGCAGCAGGTAAAATGCTAACAGTAACCAGCAGTTACTAATACATACATTTTACCTTGATTTCTTTAATATGCAGATTCTAGTCTACACACTTCCATCTCTATTTATCTATAAGTTATTTTTATGGTATCTCTTAGATGAATTTCCTAGTATGATTTGTGCTCTATTTTTAATGAATTTATTGTTAATGTTGTTGCAGATTCCCTCCTTTCCGAGCACATCAGATCTGTTTTCAATTTGTTTATTTTTTGCAGTGCACTGCAACCCTAAGTGATACTCGATTGTCAAAGTGACAGAAGTTTTAGCGCTAAAAACATATGTGAGTCATGTGCTCCAAGTGATCTTTGCTTTGATGCTTACAGGAACTGAATGAGCTAGCTCGCTGATGATAACCAAGTGATCTCCTGTTTTCTTTCAGTTCCCCCCATCGATGAAATTGTTTGTGAAGGACTCATCTGCTTCTGAACCAAAGAGAGACTTGAGCTAGCTCTTCCTGAGACATGACCGGGCATCAGGTGGCTGTTTAAGATATGATGATCAAGATGTTTAAGATCTATTTTACAATCTAGCAGAGCCATGTTCTATTTTAATTGACTGGCATTTTGATCTGACCATAGCAGCTAAAGGCTACTGAAAATGGCAACTGGCTACTGTAGATACAGGCTAAGCAACTAGTAGTATACATATACAGTACAAAGCATGATGGATATTTTTTGTTCTCTTTCTTGGCATTCTTTGTTCTCTTTCTTTATTGGGGTTTCCTTGCTCCCATATTGTCAAACTTGATTGCTTTTGGTTGTTAATATTCCAGCCTACATTCGCAATTAAATAAACTTTGTTGTTAGAAATCCTCATTCAGAAACAAGTGCTGCTCTGCACTACAAAAAGTTTTGGTTCAGATAATTCAGAAAGGCTTCATTTACGTATCTGAACAACTGTACCAAGTTATAATTCAGCTACTGTATAATGGAGTACTAGTTTGTATTTGATATGAGTGAAGTGCAAAAAATGAAGATAATTAGAAAAGTGTATTTTATTTCTGTAGTCTATGCCAGAGTATGTACGCTGAAGTGAGCATGTACTGCAAATTGTTGATCGAACTAGCTAATGGATAGAGCATGTGCTGCTAGCTACTGCATACGAGCTGTTGACCACAGAAGCTACGTATACAAGCTACTAGGTGCATCGGCATGTCCGCGTTGTCCGGTGGACGCGGGCGGTCAAACAAACGCAGTTATGCGGAAATCACGGACATGTGAATTACCTTAAACGGCTTAGTTAGCAAACGTAACGGACGTCGCGGACGCGTCCGCCTGCATCCTGACCCAGTCGGTCATACTACTTCAAGTTTGGCGTCTACATGCAGCACCATGACTGGTCGCCGTGCATGGAGTCACGCTGGAGAAACGTCACAGTCTACACCAAGCCCTAGGTCGTCCAGCCCGGTTCATGGGCTGATAGTATACAAATTATATTTATTTTTCCATGAGATCGTATGCATATTTTTATTAATTTGTGGTGAGATTGTATTGTATACATACTATTGAACTATATATGTTTATATGTACTAGAGTTGTACTTATTGCATGGCTATTATATTTTAGAATTGATTGTTTCACAAATAGTCAAAAAAAAACTTGATCGAGGTTCCACACCGTACTCTACTATTTACAAGGAGAGCCAGACCGCCTAGACCATAGTCACCAGCTGGCTGTGCCAGCAGAGAGAGAAGGCCAGGGGCGGCAGGGAAACACAAGAGTCGACTCTCAAGTTGTCACGAGAGAGGCAAGAGGAAAATTGTCTCCCGTCGAATTGTGTAGTCACTTTGTCGAGAAGTATCATCGATTTATGTAGTCACTCTGTCGATGCATGGAGGAGACCATAAAAATGCATCATATTGCACAATCGTCTTGAAATGATGTTTTGGTAGAAGTGGGCCTAGCTCATTTGATTAGAAAAGTGAATGTACAACCTAGCCACCTATGTTAAGTCCTCGCAGACATAAATTTGGATTCTTATTTATTTTTTTACACGTTGTAGGGGCGTTCCTACCATATTCCTTAAAAAAATGATGTTGCAGTGAAACAAAGACTGGGTGGTGGTTTGAGACACCATGGCAATACCAAAATACATAACCTATCTTGTGTTGGGGAGAAAAATATGCATTGGGATGAAAAGAAGAAAATATCATTATGTTTCCCTGCTGCTCATTTCAGATGTTTAGGGCCACCATATGGTATGAATTAGTGCATGCGTGCAAGTATTGGAGGTGCTATGTTCTAGGGCTTTTCGGTTGATTTAGAAGGTCGCACCGATATGCTTGAATAGAATGCTTAATTGCTGTGCTGATACAGGTGTGTGGTGTCAGCAATACGTAGGATCTACTCGCTCTCAATGCACGAAGAGGAAGAAGAAAGAAAACAAGTGTTTGCATGCTCAAACTTCCGCAGCTTTTCTCATTTCTTCTTTGTGGCCCTCTAACGAGTCGTCAGTCGTGCCATCCCACGTCTAACGTGGCCCTCTAACGAGTCGTGTCATCCCACATCTCAAGGATCACGATCGCCCTTCGAACCTGGGCGAGAAGGTAGGGGCCTTCTTCGGAGGTGGAGGCGGATGGCTACAGCGACAGCGTGCGACGAAGGCTAGATCGGTCTTTGATGGCATACCTGCTTGACATTTCTTCTCCAATTTTCTGACCGAGAAGATGGACGTGGGCTTCAACCTACAAGCTGTGTTTTTTTGTAATCTTTTTCTTGTTGTGTGCGTTGCCTGTAAGCTGTTCTTTCAGCACCTTGTGCTTGCCGATTCGGCGTTATTAATTTAACGCAGGGCTAAGGCCTCCTGTTTAATAAAAGGATCACGATCGCCGAGCTATTGGTGATGAAAGACTCGGACAACACGAACCAACCCGTGCATATCCCGGATCCAACAAAAACTTCTCAGCCGCCGCCCTATTGACCTAGCCGGCTAGCCGCCTCCTCTTCTCCCACTTCACTATAGATTGACCTCTCCGGTTTTATCTGGCCTTGCCAATGTCAGGAGAGGTGGGTAACCCGATCTATGTGTGAAGGTTTTGATAAGAGGTCTTTTACTGTACAATTTACTAGACCATTAAAGTAGTATATTGAGATTTATTCAGCATTAATTAAAAGAGTGTTTATGGATAATTTACTGAGCAAGAAATCATGATACAGATTTGATTTGATTAAATTTATCTCCTCTCAGTATACCTGTTTATAACGATGCTATTTACGACATGCTTTCTTGCACGATGGCCAAGGTCCTGCTAGTGGCTGTGCTCCGATGCATCGCCCCTCCCCGTTACTCCCTCCGTCAAGAATTATCCTGCATTCTGTGTTTGGTCAAAGTCAAACTTTTTAAATTTTGACCAAACATATTGGTAAAACTATCAATAACTATGAAACCAAATACATGCAATATGAAAATATATTTTATAACAATTCTAATAATGGTTATTTTATATTATAAATATTAATATTTTTTCTTATACACTTAGTCAAAGTTTATAAAGTTTGACTTTGACTAAACTCAGAATGCAGGGTAATTCTTGACAGAGGGAGTACTCTTGAACACAGTGCCCGCTATGAGACATACGCCTCACTACGGCGCCTCTCCGTTCCTTGCTCCTGTGACAGTATGGTGTTTTTTTTTTGCTTAAATATGTTTGCATTACAGTGCGTTCGACATTACCCTTTTTTATTCTCCTGTAAATTTGATATGCAGACATATGATTTCGAAGGCATCACAAGAATCAAGTGTTGCAGAATATAAGAGAAGGGAAGAGCCCATCACAAAAACTGATTTTGATTATTTCTATGTTTCCTCTCTCTTTTTAAATGAATAAAAATAGAGAAAATATTATAAGGAAAGCTAAGCAAAGAAAACTAGTGTAAGAAAATTTCCTATATTAAATGGAACAAACTTTTTTCACCTGCCAAATTTGCTATTGGATGAAAAAATACTACTCCTCTAATCAACAAGTATTGGCCAAGTCTAGACCATCGGATCTGCTAATTGGATGCTCATTATTTTCCTAACCCTACCGTAAAAAACTTCTTTGATAAAGTAGTATTTTCACAAGATTAGATTAGAGTTTAGTAGCCATCTTCCACATTGTCTTTAATAATTGATCTCCAGCCCTTTGATCGACGACGAGATCTTCCTCCCAACGTTAATGATGGTGTTAAAAGATTAAACTCCTTTAGATATGGTCCTTCAGATCTTGCTTCGACAGATCGATTTTGGATCTTTTTTCTTGGTCGCCGCGAGGAAAATTATCCTCACAATATTTTTTCTGACTGCTACGTCCTCGAGAATAGTGATTCATACTCGACCAAGTTATTCGTTTATTTTGCCTTGGCATACTGGTGTTGGTACTCTTACCAACGTTGATTGACTACTTCAATAGTTGCGCGCGTGTACGTAGCCTTGGCATTGCGGCTCAAATTAAAATTATTGGAGAACCTTTGTTAGTATTTATAGATTTACGGTTTGGTATCTATCTCGGGTTGTCTTCAGAAAAGTACAAAATTCTATTATGGAAGAACAAAGAGTTTGAAGACCTTGAAGATTTGCTAGTTTTTATTAGATTTTACTTTGTAATCGTCAAAAATAGCTCTTGTATCTCTACCATGTATTATTTATTACTATAAATATATATGGTAGTATTGATTGTCAAAAAAAACTGTGCGTGTCCTATAACTGCTAGCTGCCGAAATTCAGAAAACGGAAAACGATACACTGAACCTACTGAAAACTACTTTGACAGGTACACAAGATTTATTCAACATGTGGTGTTTCTATTTTGTGTCGCGGTGCGGTCTATAATACTACTAGCAGTCCCCCCCGTGGTTTCACGAACTCTCTCGAGAGTCTAGACTGTGGCGCCATCGGGCCAGTGTCAAATCCATACGTGCCATTTCGCCGTGCACGGTACGCCGGCGGTGGTCATCTTCAGATCTCTCCTACGTGCACTTGATGGAAATGGGAGCTGCGTCCGTTGGGAATTGGGATCGATGCTTCTTGTTGAAGAGCTGACGGGCACTCGCACACAGCATCTGTCCAACACTCCAACTGTCGATCGTTCGTAACCTTCCCTCTCCGCTGTCCTATCAGGCCATCACATTCATCTCCATTGGTGCGCGCGTGCGCGCATGATTCCCCCGGCGCGCGGGCGCCGTCGGCCGGCCGTCCGCCGGACACGCGCTCGCGTGCCCGAGACGCCGGCGCGGCCCGACCACCGTACGTGGCATGCCAATCTCCCCGTCCCCGGCCTTGAGCATCGCATGATCGCATCGCATCCCAAACCACCTGTCTGCTCACCAATGTCCCTCCATGTAGCACGTCGCAGCTCAGGACCGAACGAGCTGTCCATCTAAAACAAATATGCTTAGCCTGTCAGCTTGTGGCTCTCAGACAAAGCTAATCTTCCTGTTGATCTCGCGGTTTCAGACTTACTTTGATCTGTAGTTCTGTACTGCTGCTTTGTCGTGTCGGCTCTGACTCTGACAGAGGTTCCTTTGTTTCAGTATTATTTTCTGGGGGTGTGCAGCTGTGTGTCTGACGGACAAGAGTATCTTGGGGGCGGGCAGGTACATTGATTTGTGCGTGCCGAGCCGATCGATCGAGTGCTCTCACGTCACGATGCGTGCGCTTGGTCGACGATCAGTTACTGAACTGCATAATCAGCCAAAAAACTCGTTTTAGGAAGTCGCAACGAGCACGATCGATCGAGGACATGGAAACTAACGTAGCTTTCACAAGGTTAGGTGGTGCACTGGTGCTACTGCTTCTTTTCCACGACCAAGAGTCCATAGATCAGTCGCCTGTGTAGCGTCGTTAGACTTAGATATTCATGGGCGATTGATCTTGCCAATTTGTAAGCCGGGGAAACGCATCAACGGGGATTAATCAGTGAGCCTGGTATTCATTTCTCCGGAAAAACTACTACGTCAGTGCGCTAAGCTTCTGATTCAGCAGTTAGTAGAAGGAGTGCGTGATTGAAAAGACCTAGCATTTGTCCAAGGAAACCGATCGATTGATTAATCAGACAAGGATGTAACGGTGCGAGGTTACTGTCAAACTTTCAGGTAGATCGATCACACATGTCAACAGCGATGACCGAACAGCTTTGAAAAGATCGGCGAGAACAGACGACAGTCGACAAGTATGAAAATCGATTCGTATAATTAATCAGCTTAGCTGCACCGCAGTAAGTATGCATCAACCTGATCATACATACGTAGGCGGATCAGATCAGCTGATGAAAATTAATCGGATTTAAGTATAGTAACTATATATAGAAAGCTAGCTAGGCGGGGCGGGCGCGGCCGTGCAGTTGCTGCCGGCGGCGGCGTCGCCGCAGCCGCAGGTGCGTGGGGTGAAGCCGCAGGTCCCGAAGGGCTTGCCGGGGATGTTGCAGTCGATGCCGTAGCAGCAGTTCGTGGCCACGCAGGACGAGCCGTTGTTCGCCGCCCCCGCGGCCCCCGGCGGGCAGCACCGGCACGCCATGCACAGCCCGAACGGCGCGTACGCCGCCGCCGTCCATGCCGCCGCAGCCGCCGACCGGTTCACCACGGTGCGCACCGGCACGTACCCCTCTAGTGAAAGGGCGCCCGAGGTGCCTCCTCCATAGGCAGCTTGGAGGAGGAGGAAGAGAAGAGCGACGCCGGCGAGAGGGACGGACCCGGCCATGGCTGGTTTAGCAGCTTGGAACTTTGCACTGGGGAATGAGGTGGGTTTGGCAAGATGGCAACACCATTCGACGTAGTGCTAGAATATATATGTGTGGACCGTGGTTTTTTTTTCTTCTTGTCGGAAGGAAACGGACGAACATGAAAATTAACTGGGTGCAAAATAAACTGCCATCCAACTCAACACCACTAAAGACTCAATAAAACTTCTCCTCGAGAAAAAAGGCTTAATAAACTGAAACATCGAGTCAAAACCCTAACCAAGTTAGGCTACCATGAAGTCGGTGTCTAGAATCCTGGAAATGGAATTGAGTTTTCGTAATATAAATGTTTTGTTGCCAAAATAAATAAGAATATGAACAAAAGGGTAAAATTAAATCACCCTACAAAAAAATAATGACTTAGAAAAAATACTATGGTCTGAACACAATGGTTAATTTCTTTTTAAAAAAACTAAGTTTTATGAAGACCATCACTATAAATATATCAAACCTATATGTGCCCTTTGGTATGTGAATAAGGAGAAACCAACTCCAATGCATTTGCACAAACCATCAAATTTCAGTTGATTTTGAGAAAATAATATAGAGATCCCAAGGTCAATTTTTTACAAAAACCACCTCTATAAGTGTGTGAACACCACTTACATGTTGTTGTTCGTCGATAAGCTCAGAGTAGCTTCTCTACATTGTATCGATCCTTCGAGCCGGCTTGTGAGCTTTACAGAGCCGGCTTATCGAGCTTGGCCGGAAGTCTTAGGCTTGGCTTGTTAGGCCTTCGAGCCGAGCCGGGCCTTGTCAATCTCGAGCCGAGATTCGAGCTTTGAGCTTTTGTTACACTCCTACTCTACACATGGACAATAACCATCAAATTTCAGTTTATTATGTAGAAAAAATCACTGTGAGCAAAACTAATAGTGTGAATTTGATACTAAAAGTCGAAAACCTTTCTAAAAAAATGGATAGTGTCCAACTTTGCTGGCAAGAGCAGAATAGCTTGAATGTTCTAATTGCCCCTAGGTCTGAGTACTTAGAGAAAAACAAATCCCCATATTACGTTATATGGGAGCAATCACTTGATTTCTTGAGATCAATGTTAATGAAGTACACATATTGAGTTGAAGTCTATGATATCGAAAGTCCGTGATACGTTTCTCGTTTCGCAAGATCTTATAAACTAAGGTTTATGTTTACATGGGTCTATTCAAGCAAAAGATTAATGTGAATTTCCACGTAGTGCTGAGTTATACCATCCTCTCCGAACTTGTGTAACAACTATGGATCGTGGCAACGGGGATTCCTTAGTTGTCACGGCCATACCATCCTCTCAAACACTTGTGTCTTATACGGTATGAGTTATACAATCTTCTCGAAGCCATTAAATTACAGGCAGGATATACCCATGTAGGGCATACAAATACATATTTTTTTTAGTGAATTTAGAACTCTATTGATCAAATAGAGTCATTAGAAAGAGCATCGCAAATACTCTCGGGTTCTCTATCAAGAAAGGTAGAAAACCCATAAAAATTGCTTTACTAGCTAACAAGTGTGCTGATTAATTAGGCGGCGGGTAATGGTGCTCCGCAACATGGGTCTGGGACATCTTTGGGGAATGCTGTTATGTCATCAATACCTTCCCAGAGTGCCTCGCTTCAATGCCACTGCTACCCTATTGGTCTGTATCGATGGTTAGCAGGATGCTGGGTTTGTCTGCTATCTGTATGACACCGACCTCAGCGCCTATGGTCGCCAGGGTGGGCTCTTAATCGACAATGACATCGTCGGTGACTATGGGTCCTCCACCATCACCCGGCCTATATGCATACCACACTGCGTGCGACTTTGCCAACTCCGGTGACGCCGGCTAGGCGAAGTGGTAGACATATGGTGGCGGAGAACGGGTCAGCTACCACGGACAAGGACTCAACGCACAAGGGCTATGTGACGCAAGGAGTAGCGTAACCTTGAAGCTACAGGCATATCTCCTACATCTAAACCTTTTACCTCTTTCTCTTCATCATGCATTTCTTCAGATTTGAGTAGTGTAGGGGTTTCGCTAGGTAGTAATCATCACAAAATTAATGTTTCCCGCAGATGTTTTGAGACATATGGAATATGGCTGGTTAAAGGTTAAATACTTGGGAATGCCAATTGATGAAAAGAAATTAGCAGTATCTTAGTGGGATCCTGTGGAGGAGAAATTTGGGAAAAAGATTGCTGGATGGAAAGGAAATATGTTATCCATTGGAGATAGGGTAACATTGGTGAATGCTTGCTTGAGCAGCATTGCACTATATATGTTATCCTTCTTGGAGGCACCTAAAGGTTTTATTAACAAGGCGGATATGCATAGAAAAAGAATGGTTTGGCAAGAGATTGATGGGAGAAAGAGATACCATCTGGTTAATTGGCACACTATGTGTTTGCCAAAAGATTCTAGAGAATTGGGAGTTTTGGATCTGACTACAATGAATAAGAGTCTACTTTGCAAGTGGATCTGGAAATTGGAAAACACTAAAGGTACTTGGCAACAGTTGTTGTCGAGGAAATGCCTACAGAATCAGGTGCTAGCCAATGCAATAGCGGGACAAGGATGTTCTCATTTTTGGCAGGGGCTAATGTCTGTTAATCCAATCTTCCAATAGCATTGTGAGAGAGTTACAAAGAATGGTGAGAAAACCTTATTTTGGACTGATAAGTGGGTGAATGATTCACCCTTAGCTATTCAGTTCCCCAGGCTCTATTTGTTGACTTTCCAGAAAAATATCACTGTGAAAGCAGCAAAAAATGAAGGCTAGGTTTTTTTCAATTTAGAAGATTGTTGTATGGGGAAACTTTACATCAGTGGCAAGAAGTCAAGAGACTAGTGGATGATTTTGAATTTGTAGAGGAGCCTGATAGTGTGAAATGGAAGATTGGTTCTAGTGGAAAATTTAGAGTCAACGATTTGTATCTTCAGCTGAGGGCAGAGGGTAGCTTCCCATAGAAATTTCTGTGGAATATCAAGATTCCCATGAAAGTTAGAATTTTTCTATGGGAGGTGCTTAAAAATAGTATCCTGACCAAAGATAACTTGCTGAGAAGGGGATGGACTGGAAATGATCAATGTCAGTTTTGCTGTGAGAAAGAGACTATCAATCACCTGCTGTTTGGCTGTGGTTTAGCCAAACTGGCCTGGCAGGTGGCCCTCTGTGCTTTTCACCTAAATCGGCCACCAGACAGAGTTGAAGATCTGTTTGGGGGCTGGATAAAATCCTTTCCTCATGGCCAGAGAAATCTAGTGCTTTGTAGTGCTGGGGCACTCTGCTAGATACTCTGGAAAAGCATAAATGATGCATGTTTTAATCGAAAATACCCAAATGACCCTGCAAATGTGATTTACAGGCTGTGTAATGTTCTATCTGGCTGGGCTTTCTTGCAGACAGACCAAGACAGAAGAAGTGTTGAAGCTAGGGTGGAGAAACTAAAGATGGTGATCAGGGAGGCATACTCAAGATCTCATGGCTGGGCTCCTGGGGTGCTTCAGATTACGGGCTAAAGTTTCGTCTACTGCTTCTCTCTTTCAGCCTTTGGTAAATTGCAGTGTGGCTGGGGTTCCTGTGGTTGCTGGGATATTGAAATGTGGCCATCGTTTTTGCTGGTTCTTGATGTTTTACTCTGTTTTTGGTCTTTATAAGTGTGTAGATCCCGGCCCTGCGTGGCTTTGTTGGGATTTGCTGCTGTGCTGAACCTGGGATGACCTGGGAGGGGGGTCTGTAGGTTCCCTCTCTGATGGTTTCCCCTTTTTTTTTGTTTTCTGCTTATTGTAAAATGTTGGCGGTTTCTCTAATGGAAATCGATGGGTTTTGACCCGTTGGGTCAAAAAATGACTGGTTAAAGGTTGTTCCTAAAGTTTCAATTGTGTTGTATACCTAACTACTAGATGAAGAGGAGGGGAATGCCACGGTAGAAATTATGGAACGAATGGAGTACTAACTAATGACAAGCTAAAGAAAAGCAATAAGGCATGTACACGTACAACAAAATAGCAAGTCAAAATGGGCCCAAGCATGAAGCATTACACGACTAGTGGAGGAAGCTTCTGGACTAAACATCCATACATGCAGAACTAATGAGCCTGAATCTTTTCAGTTTTCCACAGCGGAGAAAAGAAAAGGGAATATTATGAAACAAAAGACCGAAAGGTGCTACGCCTAAAGTTACAATATGTGGCCATGAAGCAATTGATCGAGCAGTTGCGCGTGCCAGTTAATGAGAGCATTTGATGTCCCGTTGCGTCAATAAAGGAGAATATCTCCCTCTTCTTTAATTATTATTACTGTGCTCGAGCTCATGACTGACGTGACCAGAATATTTTCCAAGAGGCTCTGCAGGTGGTTTGGGTATTTCAAAGTGGGCCATGAACCGACCGGCCCATAAAACCACAGCCTGGCCTTTCAGTTTTTATATTTTCCACGCCAAAAATCTTTATGCACACGTAGGTTAAACTGGATTTTTTTGTACCGCATCGCTACGCCACTATGTGACATTGTGCTTTAAAATATAGGGTTCCGACCGTCCTCTTGCCCCCACACTAGGTGGGGGTACGGGCAGTAAGTCCGTTCTGTACAGGTAGACCGGTGCACAATGTACGTATAGAAGTATACACGATGTATAGTGTGATGTATGTAAGTGTACATTAGTATGTAAAACAGACATAAACTATAGAAACCCTTTTTGCTTCTTTCTTGCTACCTGCAGCTGTTCATGTAGCACTACTACGATTCATGAAACCAAGCTAACCATGCCTTAATGCACGGCGTTCAGGGGAATGTACCGCTATATTATATTAAAAGTTTATACTGGCTTATAGATCAGTTCCTGACCCTAATACGGAACAAAGCTGCAAAAGAATTATATGATGAGAGTTCACAAAATTTTGGGTGCACAGTCCTACCAAATTGATTCTCTGCCCATTTAAAATCCATAAAAAATAAGCATCTGAATTGTTTATACATACAACATTAGTGTCATTTAATTTCCTGTCAAAATATTCTCAAAATATGCAAAGTATAAAATATTAAGAATACACCATATAAAATTAGATGAAAATATCCAATAATGTGTCCTGTTGATTCAACGCAAAGTCGGGCAGACACGATGTTGTTTGATCCGCATTGCATCGGTTGAACGAAGAGGGTAGTTTCTTTTAAAAGTTTGGTCAAACTTTACATAGTTTAACTTATGACAAAATTTATACACCTTGTCTATGAAACGGAGGGAGTAGTAATTATGTACAAATATAGGTTACATAAAATCATTCTATATACCTACTGAAACTTGGGCGTTGCTTTTGCACTTTCTGGAGAGACTAAGGGCGTGTTTGGTAGCCCGGCCGGACTCAGAAAATCTCCTCTCAGCCGACTTTTCGCTGTTTGTTAGCCCGATTCGTTGAGTTGGGCACTGCCCATTTGGCCCGAAAACGCCTCCTCAGCCAGGCCGAGGTGAGAAGCTCAAATCGAGCTTCTCATCTCAGCCCGGCCGCATTCGCCCCACAGCCGCGTGGGGCCCCCACCCCCCAGACCCACGCTCCTCGTCCATCTCTCCTCTCATTCTTTTCTCTTCCTTTTCTTATCACCGTCCGCTGCCTCCGCCCGAGCTCCTCTCGCCGGCCCGAGCTCCTCTCGCCGTCCGCTGCCTCCGCCCGAGCTCCTCTCGCCGGCCGCTGCCTCCGCCTGAGCTCCTCTCGCCGGCCCGAGGTCCTCTCGCCGGCCCGACCGCCCGCCCGAAGCTCCGCAGCTCCGCAAGCCTCGCGCCGCCGCCCGCCCGAAGCTCCTCTCGCCGGCGGTAGCGGCTCCGCCCGAGCTCCGCAGGCCTCCGCCCGAGCTCCTCTCGCCGGCGGCAGCGGCTCCTCTCGCCGGTGGCAGCGCCAGAGCTCGACGAGGACCTGATTGCTTTTTTGTTTTCTTTATAAGGACTCGATGGCTTTTTTCTTTTCTTTTTAGGGACCTGATTGCATTTCATATTTCTAGGGCAGGGCTCCAGTCATACGATCTACCAAACAAGATCTCTGCTGAGCTCAGCTCGGCTCACACGAGCTACCAAACACGCCCAAAAAATCGCAGTTGTATGAGATCAACCAAGCTAGACTCAGCTTATCTCAGATGGAATAATACAACCGGGCTACCAAACACGCCCTAAAATTGAATAAAGAATTAATCAACTCTTCTCATCTTCTTTTTACATGAATAACTTGGCATGTGGTTTGAGGCATCTAATTTCCGAAATTCTTCAATCAATTGGTGACACCTACTTAATTGCTGCTCATTCTGTCCGTCTTCCATGGATATACATATAGATCGATAATGGAGACAATGTCTCTTCATTGCTATCCTTGAAAAGCTACCGATCACTTTCGTTTGCCGGAGCTTATCTGGCATGCTCGACGTCACACACAACGATCATGTAATGGGAGCGATGATGGTGACAGCGGCCACGGCTCCATGGCACCATCAATTTATAAATTAAACTTGAATTGATTGAGAATGACTGGTCACTACAGTAAGGTTGTTTCCTCAATCACCAAACCAGCTCAACCCTTCGCATAATTAAGCAGCCAGTCCCTGTGCCTATTTTTTTTGGACGGACCTCTGTCTATATATCAGTCACTTGGTCTTTTAGTCAATCTTTTTTTAAGTTTGATGGGGTTTAAAAAAAGTCTCGGCAGATATATTATGAAAATATATTTAGTAGTATTTATTTTTTTTATTGTAAATGTTGATATATTTTTGTATAAATTTGATCAACTCAATCAAGTTTGACTTAGCAAATAAGTTGGTGGTATAGTCTAGTATATATAGACTGAGTGAGCAGATCAATTTGAGTTGGTTCCTGCTACGGAGAGGATGTCATGTGAAATTTTTGTGTTCCAAACTGACCTGAAACTATTTACAGGAGGCCAGTAGCAGAGTGGGAGATATCTGATGACAAAAGATGGATATGTTGATTGCAAAACATATGGTGATTATTCAATTAAGGATTAGGCCAGATTATGGTGGTGGTGCCTTGGAAGAGATTATTTGTATTACCACTCTAGTTCATCAGGTGATTACTGTTGTCCACTGAGATATAATATTAACATATGAAAACAGCAATATGGGTTCAGAAACATAGTCATCCTATTCAGCGGTTGTGCTAATTTGACAGCCATGGTCAGATCTATCATGCTCCAATGGCAGTAATGAAAAACCATGCAGCATTGCCTTATATGACAAGTTACCAAGGATTTCTCTAATTCTCTGTAGCAGCTTATCATGCAAGAAACACGTGAAGTAATCCCAGAGAGAGAACTTAAGAAAAAAAAGGCTACAGCATGTGACATAACTTCCATAGTTCCATTCCATAGCATTGACAGTCAATACCTTTTGGTCCAGCATTCCGTCTCCAGGGATTAAATCCCACCGGTTTCAGCCGGGGTCACTCCATCAGAGATAGCTCAAGACCACCGCGAAAATTGGAGGGGCCTTACAAGCAGCAGAAACAAAAAGCAGCAGCGGTGTGCAGATCAAATTTACAATATACAACTGGACCTACTGCAGCAGCGGGTGAAACTTGAAACTGCAGAAGCTGTTCACCTCACCCTGCACGCTGGGACGGCAGGGGAGCACTTGGGGTTGGGAATGGCCCTGCAGTGGACGCTGTTTCCGGTCAGCCTGCGGCGGATTCTGTAGTCAGGGATGCCACCCACATGAAAAACAGCTCCATCGCTTCCACCGCCTTCCTGCAGTGGTTCGAGAGTCTCGACGACGTCGCTCATGAGGGGCCTGGCCTTGGGGTTCTGGCTCAGGCAGTAGTATGCAAGGCTGCAGGCCTTATGGGCAGCTCTAACTGAATACTGCCCTTCCAGTTTTGGGTCGATGATTTGGAGAAGCCGCCTCTTGTCACTCAACTTGGGGCGAACCCAGTCTACCAGGCTGTGCTCCCTACTGGGCCTCGACTTGTCGATGGACTTCCGTCCTGTCAGGAGCTCGAGAAGTACCACACCAAAGCTGTAGACGTCACTTCTAGCAGTCAAGTGACCTGCCCAGAAGGTATATTCATGAGGAGAATGCTCAGACAGCCAAATATTGCATGCATACTTCCGTAAATGAGTATCATCTAAAAAACCATTTGGCTAGAAGGTAAAATATTATTCTGTACTGAATAAAATTAGCACACGATGTATTTTTGTGTGATCTCAGATCATGTAGCTGCTTTTGTGACTGGGAAATATGACACCAAGAAGCTCATATCCAAAGTCCAGACAGCATGGTGGCATCTCTATGAGAATTTGTTACCGAACAAACATTTAGGAAATGAGGGTAATACCGGTCATGACATATTCAGGGGCAGCATAACCATATGTTCCCATCACCCGTGTTGATACATGGGTCTCATCACCTTCTGGGCCAGCTTTTGCCAGGCCAAAGTCTGATAGTTTAGCAGCATAATCCTGTGTCAATGTAAATAAGAAATAATGTCATCATGAGCACAAAACTGATAGTATGCATTTCCGATGGATATGCACAAAAGTGAGAAGACAAGAAAAGGAATGGGCAAGTAATGAGCACTCACAGAGTCCAGCAGAATATTTGAGGTCTTGAAATCCCTATAGATAACAGGCCTTTCAGCATTGTGGAGACAAGCCAACCCTTTGGCAGCTCCCAGTGCAATAGACATCCTAGTCGCCCAGGACAACGGAGTAGCTGGCTCTAAGGAGTAAACAAGAGTTGGAGTCAGAAAAAAGCTCGTACAATAGCCACAATGAATATATAAGTAGGTAACTGTGGCAATTTGGATAAAGCTCGTAACTGTGGCAATTTGGATAAAGCTCGTTAATAATTTTCTCAACAATACACAATGAACAGACCTCAGCTGCAGAAATGCAATACTTGCAGTTAGATGTGGAAATCGCTTGTTGATAAGCTCTGACACAAAGGCTGATGATCAAGTTCAAATGCGTGAACTGATACTACCATCTGTTTCCAACAAGCTGGAAACGGATTTTATTGGCCGAGTAAACTTATTGAGCTTTTCTACATTAGGGAAGATACAGAAAGCTGGGCATCGCTCAGTTGGCTATGTGTGAGTGTATGCCCAGCCCCAGCTCAGCTGAGTTTTAAGTTCTGGACTTTACAAGGAGCTCAAGGTTGCCTTTCCTTACAAAATCCACAGGAACTAAGAAAACATGCCTAATATGCTACATGATAAAAAAAAAGTTACATCACACCAGTAACAATAATATGGAAACAAATTTTTATTGTCCACACTGTGACCATCATAAGGATGGTTTCAATGCCATTAGAGAGAAGGGATCGGGAAAAATGTGTAAACATATGGCGCCACAGAAACTGTTACGATAACATGTGAGGTGCAAAGAGTAGTAGAAGTATTACTTCGAAACAAGTGGTTTTCCAGACTTCCTCGAAACATGAACTCGTAGACAAGCAATCTGTGGTCATCTTCACAGCAATATCCAATCAACTTTACTAGATTTGGATGTCTTAGCTGCCCCAGGAAATTAACCTCAGTCTGACCAACAAATAAACATATTGAGAACTCTTTAGCAAAAGCAAAATACCAAACAAGTGATGATTTGACAGGGTAATAATATGCATAAAACCATTAAACACAGAATTTATAAAATAATTCAGTAGCCCTATTATAGTTGTTCACAGTAACATACGAATGTCAGTACCTTTGGTTGGTGCTGTTACTTGTGCTGAGCATAGCACTATTATTTTTCTAAACCCAAGCACAATAATGAATGCATGATTTTAGTAACTAAAAGCATGACTCAAGGACTGAGCTTATATCAGTCACATGCACTCCATGGTTTTTTTGGTGTCGCCGAGTCGTCCAGGCGCTGGCCCTCCCCTTTCAAAAAATTGCCGCTTTGGGCGCCTAGGTGTCTAGAGCGCCCGCTTAGGCGTCAGAGCACCCCCCCCCCACCCCCCCCCCCACCCACCCACCCACCCACCCACACACACACACACTTCGCCTTAGGACGCCTTTAAAACCATGATGCACTCGATACAAATAGCTTTTTCTCTAAAATGCATACCCAAAGAAGATTTTTTAGTCTTTCTTGTTGCAGCTTATAGAGAATTATGCTGACCAGGCATGATAATTTGCATGATATCAAGGAAATAAATTGTGCAGGGAGTCCTCAATAAGTTCTCATGTGCATAACTTTGATGTATCAAAGTTCTTGTAGTAATTATTAATTCTTTGCATTCCCATGTACAGAATAAACACTACCAAGCATGAAAAATATGGAACAACTTGGTTACTCACAAGCCATTCTCTGTGCCCTTGATGTCCATCTTTGTTGAGAACCTTGACAGCAACAGGCAGTGATTTCAGACCAACCCTGACATTCTCATCTATGTAGCCCTTGTAAACAGTCCCAAAGCCTCCTTCGCCAAGAACATAATCGGCACGAAAGCTCTTTGTGATTGTTTCAAGCTCAAACAACGTGAAGGCAATCACATTGTTGTATATGGAAATGTTCTTGGCATCTTCGATTTTCCTAGGTGTTGGAGGATCACTTACATCTGATGAGGTATGGGTGGGCTTCTTATCTGCAAGAGCATTCTTGGCGGAGTGTTGTAACAAGTGGAGTTGCTGAACTGAAAACATAGTGTCAACAAAGGAAAAAAAAAGTTCATGTTATTATTGGCAGTTATGCATCAGTCCTATAAGGTTAAAAGAAAATATCAAACTAAAAAAGTAAGAGCATATTAGATTGAATCCTCACCCTAAACAAGTAGCCATTTTTGAGAAAATCCTGATACTCAGGTTTATATAAACATTTTAAGCAGGAAAAATTCAAGACAAATCTGAGCTCACTTATGTGGTATAGAGCTGAGTCTACGTGATTAATCATAAAACCAGAAATATATTGGATTATCAGCATTGTTAATTTATTTTATTTTGACAGGAATAGTTGGAAGAAAAACAGTTATTTCCCAGCTGAAGCATCATCTATCTATATTAAGTAAATCTGTAAATTGTAAAAGTAACATGAGAGCCGGCCATTAAATACTAGCTTGGATATATTTCTGCGACACATGGGCAAATTAGTTACAGTAAGGGGTAAACAGGACCAGGAGACCAGATCTACCTCACAGTTGCAAATAGATTTTAAAATGCAAGTTGCTACTATAAAGATTATGTTTATTCAACGTGCAGGATCATGGTTCTCTTTTCTGCAAAACTGAAGTCAACACTGCACAACAAAGTGAGGGAGGGAGCACAGAAATTGCAGCCCCCATTGGAGCAAGTGCCTGTAAAGTTTCCCAATGAGCACAATCAAACAGGAATTTATGATGCAAGAACCAAGAAGATAAGGAAGCAGAGAGGAATGGCAACTTTGCCAGCAAATACAGGCGGCAAGGAACCACAGATCAAAGAAGTAGAAATATCAGAGAAGAGAAATCAAAATGGGGCTTCTGGAGACGAAAGCCACCACCAAAAAGGATGGAATTTGAGCAAATACATATTCTAAATCAAAATCCCTCATTCGATTAGCAGAAAACAGGTACGCGAAAATGCTAGGCCAGAAATTCAGAACTTCATTCAAAACACTCTTTTCGCAGAGCCGATTTAGAGAATGCCCTGCTGCTGCAAATAACCTGAATTTGCCACCAAAACCACCAAGCGGAAGATCCTAATAAACCGGGCGCCATCACAATCGAAGCAAAGATTGGTCTTTTAGGCGATTCCACCACGAATTCCAAACTTTGGATGCAATTCAAATCGTCCAACTCCGAGATCCCAGCAACGTCCGGCCCCAAAATGAGCATCGGCAAGAAATCCCCCACTCGACACCGGGAAGGGAGAGTAAGAACAACCTTGCGCGTGCGCGGCGACGACGGCATTCTCCTCCCGGGTCCCGCAGTTCCCCATCTCCCTCCTTCTCCTCCTCGTCTCGCTGGCGGTGTGGTGGTTGGCGGGGGTCGTTGTCCTCTGCTGGTGGTAGGCCAGCCTCTCATCCTCGGCGGGCGAGACCTGCTGGCTTCATGCCATGCGCCTGCTCGGGAAGAGAAGAGAAGAGACGAAGGTGAAGGCAGTGTGAGCAGTGTGGGGGGCAGAGCTGAGAGCTGTTTGCTGAGTGAAACAGGACAGAGCCGGCAGGGAGGGGAGGAGAGGGACACACCGGCGGCAGAGCCGTTGTTGCACGGGAGGGAGTGACTTGTGATGAGAGAGATGGGGAGGGGCAGGGGTGGTGGGTGTGCTGAAAAAAGTACTGCCAATTCACTCCGCTTCATAATGAGTTGGTAACTCACTTTTTTTTAACTTTTCTATCCACATACTGGTACAAATATGCAAAACAAGCGGAAATTGCTCCTATGTGCATATGTTCCCTATACTAAAAAAACTTATTTTAAAGTGTTAAAAAATTTAAACAAAAAATTTCACATATACATCTCCATAATCCATATATGTTCGTAAAATTTTCGTGGAAAAACAACATTGCACTTGATAGATGTAAAAAAGACAAAATATGTATCAAAAAATGTCTTGTTTTTAGCACTAAAATTTATCTTTTTTATGTAGGACAAACGACAAGTTAATTTTTTGTGAAACAACTTTGTGCACACACAACATCTGAAGACGTACTTGTGAATTTTTTGTTCAATTTTTTTACATTTCAAAATATGTCAAATATTACATTCAAATAAAGGGAGCATATACACATGGGAGCCAAAACACCATGCCCTCTAACATAGCCTCCCCTGATATAGCAGACATAGCGTCACTGTCATGCGGGGCCACCTAACATGGGGCCCACAAGTGAGTGACCCAATTGCCGGTAATATAAGTTATGGCATCTTCAGCGGGCCAATCTATCT
This sequence comes from Dactylis glomerata, assembly GCA_007115705.1. NCBI lineage: Eukaryota > Viridiplantae > Streptophyta > Magnoliopsida > Poales > Poaceae > Dactylis > Dactylis glomerata. The sequence goes on along the minus strand of QXEO01000472.1, from coordinate 1,775,648 downwards.
TGATGATCTAAACCGTTCGTTTTGGTCCGGATGTAGGGTTACCTAATTGGAAAGTGCGCGCATCCACGGTACACATCTTATACGCTGGCATTTTGGCCTAAATTGGTAATTTCAGCAAATTGGCATAGATAATAGACAGATATTTAATATTGGCAACCAAATAAAGTGACAAAACATATGCCATTATCCTCCAGGCAAGGCCAACAAGTGGCCAGTTCATCCCAAATATGCAAAATGAGGCAATATTTTACAATATATCCAAAAATGGCAAGTTCTTCACTATTGGCATTTATCTATGTCATTGCCCATCAAGCATCGCGTTCCCGAATCATCTTTTGCCTCTTCTCGAACCATTCCCATCGGCTAGGGTCGGAGATGGTCACCAAGTTGGTGAGCATGATCTTGTTCTCCTTGGCCATGAGCATGGCTTCGGGCTCGAGAGCTTGGTCTTGGCCTCGTCCTCGGCCTGCAAGAGCTTGGTCCTGGCCTTGGTCTCCAGGAGCCTTGCCTTGGCCTCGGCTTCCAAGGCCATTGTCTTGGCCTTGACCTCCAAGAGCCTAGCCTTGACAATGGATTCGCCAGTAGCAACAGACCACTCTTGGACATCAACGAAGCTCTTAGTGGTGGCCTCTTTGTCTCTATGCCGCCTCTCCTCCCTTTCTGCAATGGCCTCTTCCTCCTTGACCATGAGCTCCTTAAAGGTTTCTTGGGATGCCACAGAACCGGCGATGTCGGCCTTGGTAGCCTTGTGACGGGTCAATTGCTCTATTCTTGATTTGAATCTATGGCTCAAGGAACGATAGATCGTTACCGAACTTCTGAAACAAAACTTGCATCGAGCGCAACAGCTGGATCCCACTGTATCCATGATTCAAATTTCATTGCCAAGCTACGCAAAACAGATTTCCAACGTCCATGGAAAGATTATTGCTAAATGCCCAAAGTGAGAAGCAAAAAGTTTTGATAAAGAAGTTCTTAGAAATTCTTATTATTTTACTAGTTAAAGTAAACCATCTCTTTGAATTGCATGATTGAGCACTTATTATGGATTCACTATGAAAATCCTAGATGGAATCAGGGCTATCTAAAAGCTTGGAATGAGAAGACCGGGTGATTGAATATGACTTGCTAACAGATCCTACTCTTCCTTACGCGCTATTCTATTTACGATGGTTCAGTTTCAAGAGCAGCTGAAGTTCTTATTGTTGAAATCCAAAATTTAAGTCTCTTGGCTCTTTTCACGCTTTCTCGCAAACGGATTAAAATATAGCTTATAATTTTTGAAGTTTCGATAAACCATTGCTTCATCTAGTGTCTACAATACATATTAATCATATAATACTAATTTCATTTTTACCAGATTGATAGTTGACGACCATCATGTATGATTACTAGCCTATATTCCTTCCTTTTGAGCTTTGAAAGACTTTGGACATGGGGAGGGAGCAGGCGAAGCGTGTCATTCATAATGGAAAGAAAGACACCACTACTTCACCTCTTTGTTCGACCACCAGCGCGAACACAGTGGTCTCTCAGGCTAGCGTGCACGGTCAGCAGATGCCAGGCCCTCGCCTATAGGGTTGCCAAGGCACCTGCCTTTGTCACCAGGGTTGATGACACCGTCTATTGATGCATTGCTATTACATTTGCCCTTCTTCATCTCCTCAAGCTCTTGCCAAAGGGCAAAGCTATCTTCTCATTTCCTAGAGTCCTTGATGACAATCCAACAATGGCTCAATGCGAAGGCCTTGTTATCATAGATGGCCTTGAAGTGCTCCAAAGATTTAAGAACCTACACATCGACAATGGCTTAATGCATAAGCAAGGTACATCGACAAAGGGAGATAGAGGTTTTACCATGTCAACCTCTGAGAGCCCGCTTATTTGTCTTTTTGGATCTTCTTGACCAAGTCTTGGAACTTGCTACACTTGGCATGGATGGTGCCCCATCTCTTGGAAAGGGATAGGTCATTCCAATTGCTTTTGAATGGTTTCTCACACAACTTCCTTTGCTCATGGAAGAATTTGCCAAGAGAATCAGCCAAAGGAGGGCGAGCTACTCCGAGTTGGTTAACGATGTGTTAGCCACGGGGTAGGCAGGAGGCACATAGATGATGCCATCGAATGCGACATTGAGCGCCTCCTACTTCATCAGCATCATGGCCTACACGACTTTGCCTGCCAATTCCTTGCGGTTGGCCAAGGCTTGCACAGCAAGGTACCACTTGTTTTCTTGCCGCTACTCCTCATCGATCTTGCGCTCATCTGAAGTCATGTCCTTCGCCATCTTCCTCTTCTTTGGCTATTTCGTTGGGCCGCTGCCATCAGCAGGCGCAGCAGCGGCAGTGGCAGAGGCATCCATCGCTTCCGCTTCCGCTCCCTCCACTCAAAATTTGGGAGAAGGTTTTTTGGAGGAAGAAGAGTGGCTTGTTTGCCACTAGCAGGAGGGACCGCCAAGGTAATTGGACGAACATGGGAGGACACATGCGCTGTCTGGGTCGACGCAAACTTGGCCCAAATTTAGTCCATGGATGGGTCAGTCCGAATGGGTCGCATCGCTGGGGAAGTGTGCAACCGACGCTAGAGATTATTCTCTATTTATAATGTTACTCTTTGTTTTAGAAAATCAATATTAGATAATAAAATATACTCTTGCTGACCATAATTACTTGTTTCTAGTATAGATGTATCAAAATACTAAAATGTATCTAGGTGTGTTCACATTATTTATAGGTAATAGTGGTCAGAGGGAGTAGTTATTTTCAAAGTGATAACAACAAAGGCCCTCTTGGCAGAGTTACAGTTGCGACGGAATCTTGGGTGTGATGGTGGATGCAGGATGACGCAAACTACAATATTAAGGGGGGCACTTTGTTTGTCTGTTTCGATGGATTGGCTTTGTCAGCGGGTTGGTCTTTTTCTTGGAGATTTTTGGGCCTAGTCAACCTAGTAACTCGCATGCAATTAAGGTTTTTGATTGGTCTTCCTTAATTAACCATTCTATGAGATTGTTGGGACTAATGTTCCTTATTAAATGGGATTCTTTTCATCTTAATCGAATTATGGGAATCCCTTAAGAGGTCGTTCAAACAAGATGATTGCAAAAGAATGAGAATCCATCTTTTTATTAGGCACTTGTCTCATTAACACATTTATTCATATGTAAGTGTTATATTCTTTGATCTCTAGATCTAAGGATTGAGTAGGATTTAAAAGTGTATGTCATTATATGCTCTTGGTAACAATATGAGTTTAGTTTATAAGTCGATGCTTGAGATGCATGTTTGTAGGATTACTATCATTTGGCTAGTTTTTTAAGGGAATTATAGTTTATACCTTGTGTTTTACATTTTTTACATGAGTAGACTCCAGGTAGGCTTTGTTTGGTATTAGTTCTTTTAGGCATTGGTGGGTATTATCTTGTTCCGGTCACAAATCCACACGTATCACCAAAAACTCATTTGACTCTAGTGTATTCGGTCGGTTGCATCCCCGCATTTTTCCACATAGTTCACCAACCCCTAGTGTATGTTCCTTAAGATCCCAAGACACTACCCTCCCTAGTGGATTGAAGATTACAAATAAATGGGGATTTGATGAATTGGGTGGGAAGGCGAGGCTCCCACATCTAGTCTTAGATATGAGCTAGGAAGGCAAGGCTACCGGTGAAAACTGAGCTCCGACTCCTGTCATGGGAGGCGGTGGAGGCGTCTATGCGGCGATACCTTGTTGAAGGCATCGACGTCCCCATCGAAGTCGCCAAAAAGTGTGTTCGCACATGAACACGTCATCGTGTACCCTCGACACCAAGCGTGATGCATGATGGCGTGTAGATAACACCCCGTTGGGAACCCCAAGAGGAAGGTATGATGAGCACAGCAGCAAGTCTTCCCTCAGTTCTGAAGCCAAGGTTTATCGAACCAGTAGGAGAAAGCCAAACTTCCGAAGGTTGATGCCCACTAGCTTTACGACAGCTCCGGACAATTTATATGGCACCTCATCCAGGGCTTTGCTTTGCACCAGCAGCAACGTGGAACCTGCACACAACACAACCAAAAACTTTGCCCCAACTTACGATGAGGTTGTCAATCTCACTAGTTTGCTATAAATAAAGGATTAAGTATATCGAGTGGTAAAAGGGTAATAGTATCCAAGAAAGTAAATAAAGTGAGTAAAAGTAAATGGTATAGCAATGTAAAGGAAATTGGACCAGGGTCCACAGTTCACTAATGGCGTCTCTCCATAAGATAAATAACAACATGCTGGGTAAACAAATTACAGTTGGGCAATTGATAGAATAAAGATAACGTACATATGTCATGAGGATCACTATGAGATTCACTCTGGGCATTATGACAAAATACATAGACCGTAATCTCCAGATATCATCCGAGCAACCATCGGGTATTAAGTTGCGAACAACAGATTATCACCTTAAGCAAAGTGCATAATGTAAACAATGCAAATGTCCTTAAACACAAGAATGTTGTTTTCTCCCTAGTGGCAACAACACATCTACAACCTTAGAGGTTTCTGTCACTCCCCCAGATTACTAGAGGCATGAACCCAACTATCGAGCATAAATACTCCCTCTTGGAGTCACTAGCATCTACTCGGCCAAGATATCTACTAGCAACGGAGAGGATGCAAGATCATAAACAACATAGAGATAACATAAAGATAATAATTCAGCACATCAACTTGACAAAGTACCAATACTCATCGGATCCCAACAAACACAACATGTAGAATTACACAAAGATGATCTTGATCATGTAAGGCAGCTCACAAGATCTAAACATGAAGCACATGGTGGAGAAGACGACCATCTAGCTACTACTATTGACCCGTAGTCCAAAGGTAGACTACTCACACATCACTCTGGAGGCGACCATGGTGGTGGAGAAGGCCTCCGGCAGGGTGCCAGGAAGAGCTCCTAGATCCTTCCGATCTCACATCGATGATGATAGCGGCTTGCAGTATGTTTCGAGGAAAATTGATTGGGTCTTTAGGTTTTTCCCATCGAGGGGAATATATAGGCGGAAGGGCGGCATCAGGAGGTGGGCCAGCTGGCCTCACCTACTGGTGGCGTGGGCCAGGGGCAGGCCGCGCCACCCTAGGGTGAGCCTGGCCTGTGGCTGCCCTCCAGCTTATCTTCGGTCTTCGCAAAGCTTCGGTAAAAATAGGAGGTTTGGCTTTTGTTTCGTCCAATTCCGAGAATATTTTCTGTGTAGCTTTTCTGAAACACAAAAATAGCAAAAAATAGGGAACTGGCACTATGGCATCTCGTTAGTCGGTTAGTTCTGGTAAACGCATAAAAACACCACGAAGTGTAACAAAACACAAAGCAAATGGTGTATAAACAAGCATGGAGCATCAAAAATTATAGATATGTTTGAGACGTATCAAGCATCCCCAAGCTTAACTCCTGCTTGTCCTCGAGTAGGTAAGTGATAACAAAAGAATAATTTTTGAGGTGACATGCACCATCACAATCTTGATCAACGATGTAAAGCATTGAGTGCTGGGATCAAAGAACTTAAAACATGGGCATAAGAGACATAATCTTGACAATAAAAACTTAGCAACCATGTTATAACATGAAAATTAACACAAATGAAAGATCATGAATAATGAAACATTGAAAGTCAAGTGTGTGTTCAAATCATAAAGAAAAACATAGCAAAGTGGTTTTTAGCTTGTCCTTCATGGAATAGCAAAACATAAATGCATAGGACACCTTCAAGTTCAAGAGGGCAACTAGATATAAATAATTTAAGAACAAGTGAAACCAAAATCACGAATCAATCAATGATAAACTTTGGGACTATGCATATTGAACTCAGAATGGCAACTATGCTCTCTTAGACGGTGCATAAAGGTAGAAGGTGGAGACTCAACATAAAAGTAAAAGAAAGGCCCTTCACAGAGGGAAGCAGTGATTAAACATGTGCTAGAGCTTTTCATTTATAAAACAGAGAGATAAAAATTGGTTTTGAGAGGTGGTTGTTTATACGTATCAAACGTATCTATAATTTTTTATGCTTCATGCTTATTCTTACACCATTTGCTTTGAGTTTTGTTACACTTCATGGCGTTATTATGCATTTTTTGAAACTAACCTATTAACAAGATGCCAAAGTGCCAGTTCCCTATTTTCTGCTGTTTTTGTGTTTCAAAAAAGTTACACAGGAAATATTCTCAGAATAGGATGAAACAAAAGCCAAACCTCCTATTTTTACCGAAGCTTCACGAAGACCGAAGATGAGATGGAGGGAGGCCAGGGGCCAGCCTCACCACCAGGGGGTGCGGCCGAACCCCTGGCCGCGCCCACCTATGGTGAGACCACTGATGGTGCGGTGTTGATGTAGATGACCAACCAGTTGGGAACCCCAAGAGAAGGTGTGATGAGCAAAATAGCAAGTCTTCCCTCAGTTATGAAACCAAGGTATATCGAACCAGTAGGAGAAAGAACCAAACTTAAGAAGGTAATGCTTGCTAGCTTCGTGACACTCTAGACAAGGGCGCCAGATAACCATCTAGCTACTGGTATGGACCCGTAGTCCAAGATAGACCACTCCCACATCACTCTGGAGACGACCATGGTGGTGGAGAAGGCCTCTGGCAGGGATTCCCCTCTTCGACAGGGTGCCAGGAAGACCTCCTGGATCCTCTCGATCTCGTCTCGATAATGGCAGTGGCTTGCAGTATGTTTTGAGTAAAAGCGATTCATCCTTTAGGTTTTTCCTGTCGAGGGGACTTTATAGGCAAAGGGGCAGCTTCAGGAGGTGGACCAGGTGGTTAATACATCTCAAATGTATCTATAATTTTTTATGCTCCATACTTGTTCTTACACCATTTGCTTTGATTTTTTTTAGGGTTTAGGTCCGCGCGCCCCTGGTGGTGAGGCTAGCCCCTGCCCCCTCCCTCTGTCTCATCTTCGGTCTTCGCGAAGCTTTGGTAAAAATAGGAGGTTCAGCTTTTGTTTCGTCCAATTTTGAGAACATTTCCTGTGTAACTTTTCTAAAACACAAAAATAGCAGAAAATAGGGAACTGACACGGTGGCATCTTGTTAATAGGTTAGTTCTGAAAAATGCATAAAAACGCCACGAAGTGTAACAAAACTCAAAGCAAATGGTGTAAGAACAAGCATGGAGCATAAAAAATTATAGATACTGTTAGGGCATTTTCTAGCCTCCCTAGTTTTGTGTGTTAGTTGACAACACCAGGATATTTTACCAATGCTTTTGTGCAGAAAGATTGGCTGGATTTTTGGCCCAGATATTTCCAAAACTGGGCCGGATAATCTGGCCACCCCTGTGTGGGGACCCCGGATTACCCATCCGGAATACCCGATATGCATACAATTCACGATCCCATGATCAGTGTGTCGTGAATCCACATATCCGAGTTGATAACAAAATTTCATTATCTATTACAGTACCAAATAATATACTTACAATTGGTCACATGACTAAGTATGATATTGCCACGCTGGGCAAGTCTACAACTAAGCAGCGGATACCAAACAGCGTTGATGACCCACATCATGCCTACTACCCTATAGGCAACTGACTGGGAGACGTTCCTAGTTCGCATCAGCATCGTCATTCCCACCATCATCTTCCTCAAAGCCTTCTTCATAGTCTGACCAAGTTAATAGCCAGGGACAAAGCCGTGAGTACATTTTGGAATTGTACTCGTAAACCATCTAAGAAGAAGTGTTGTCATGCAGTTTGGCTATAGCAAGGAGAAAGGCTCTAATCTAGTTTATCCTATCTAGTCAATTTCTCATATCAATATAGCATGTCTTACAAAATTTCTATATTCTTATTAAAGAAAACATTTAGAAAACCTTTTTAGTAAAATCTCTAGGAAAGGGGGAAACTCATTTGGTTTTCCAGAGAGGGCCGATGGTCAATCAAATGTGACCACCTTCCTTTATAGACCAGGTCAATCACACATGACCATCTCCGTTCCCTCGGCAGTACCCTGTAAGTACTCCGAACCATATCTGTAACACGGCAGTACCCTTCAAGTACTCCGTCCAGCACCTTCTCCATTTTTCCGAAAACACTTTATAAAACCAACACTGACATTGGGCAATGTAGTGATCTTTCCAACCGTCCATGACCGAGGACTCGGCTATTCGAATAGATTTACACTCTGCAGAGGTTGTACACTTTACCCACAATCATCCGGATACTCATCGTGTGGGCAACTTCCCCGCATAACATCATATGCCACAAGCACCCGATCACAGTTTTTCACCTGCCCACCTTAGTATAAGATCTACTGCCAAGAGGGGTATCCCTCAACACCAAAGCCCAAGTGGCTGTTTGACCTAGGAGTTGCAAATTCCCCAGCCCACTTGACCCTTCGGAATGACACTACCCGTAGTAGTCCTGTACTCATGGTAGCTCATTATTCAATGAGGGCTCTCGACTTGTACCCCTGCCCCCTAAAAAGGTGATAAAGCGAGCCTGGGTAACCACCCCTACCCAGGGTGCCACGGAAAAGGTGTCCATGGTCGGACTACCATTACAATTTGTAGATCCCATACTAAGATGAACAAACTACTCCGCTACGTCCCGTCCCATACCAGGGTAATTGTGGTTGCACGGGTTAATTGTTCCGAGCGACTACAAAGAAACACCAATGCCTTTTATAAAACCACCAACACCTTGTTCCTTCATGTCCAACTTTATTTGTCCCAAAATCACTCTTGAAAACATTTCAGTGGAGTATATGCTACTCCAAGGTTTTCGAAAACATTTCCAAAATCTTTTCAGAGAGTATTCCCAATCCTAGAGTTTTTGGCTCCACTACAAGTTTTCCAAGAACTTTGATGCTAACCATCAAGCCTCCAATGAGAGGGGTGTTGAGTAGGTCACAAGGGGTGTCATCTCTATGGATGATATCAAGTTGACTTGTGGAGCTAAGTCGCCAACTATTGCTATCTCGAGAATAATAGCAATATAGAGAAACAATGCATAATAAGAAAATATAAGTAAAGCAATGCAAGGTGTAATATTAGGATTCAGATATGCAACAAGTAGATGGCTTGCCTTGAGTGGCTTGTCCCTGGTCTTCTCCCTGATGTTCAAATACTTCCCCTTCCTCGGTATACCCGGTGTCGTTCGAATCTAGCGCCGGTAAATAATAACGGTATAAGTATGCAAGCATAAATAGGTCACACACATCACCACAACAAACAAATCACACCAAGTAAGTATCAAAAGCAAACAAGTTATCTCACTGAACAATATCAGGTAATTATATACCACTAACTTTTTATAGGAATAAGGCAAATATTTAACTAGCAACAACACTCTAATTAAGCTCTAAGTACACAAGAAGGCAACTATATTAGATCAAAGCATGCTACAAGAATACCAACAAAAGACATCAATTTTCTGAATCCAACAAAAGTGGATTCACTCAAAAAGGATTTGTAGTTAAATTTCTATGATTTTTCTAGTGACAACAATGACTAAAAAAAAATTAATTCCCAGATACTCCCTGTTTATCAGAAAAATTTGCAAATAGGGAATATGCAAAACAAAACATTGCATGACTACTGAAAATTGCAATCCACTCAATACCTAATATAAAACTTGAGATTTTAATATTTTAAGACAACCAAGTTTCTGTCATAAAATGTTTACTGCACAGAAACAGTACATCAAAATGAACTCAAATCAGTGGCATCAGCAAGATACTTGGATAAGCTTTCCATAGAATTTGGATTCATATTTTTAGGCTTCGTAAATCTCCAGATTTGGAATTAAAGGTGAAAACTACATGATTTCACAAGAATAATTATAGACAACTCTACATTAAAGTATTTGGCATGAGACCAGTGCCATCTGGTAGGTATTTTAACAGGGATCACACAGAAACTTGAATCAGGTAATTTGCATGTCCAGAGAATTTTAAATGGAATTTAGAAGTTTTCAGATCTAGGAATGGACTTGCAGTTTTTCCTAAAAAAAACTACACAGGCCGAAACTGAATCAGATCTGGGCTGTCCTAGTGGGCTGATTATGGCATGGCTTGGTGCTTTAATATTCGTGCCCCAGGTTTTCTCGACCTGAACTGAGTCGTGCCTGCATCTTGACGACGGCAAGAGAACGACGGTGGGAGAGAAGGAGGAGAGCTCACCAGGGGTTTTGGGGGAGACAGAGAGGAGATGTGGAAGATGGTGCAGAGGGTTCGGTGGCTCGACTTGATAGGCGGGGACGTGCAGATGAGCTCCAGGCATCGAAGAGGGTCGCAGACGGACTCGACGCCGAAGTGGAGTGGCACAGACGAACTCGACAGCGGCGACCTCACGGCGAGCTGCAGGGGAAACGGACGAGTGGTTAGGTTTATAAGAACTCAAAGGAGATGAATGAGACAGAGATAGGGGGTGGAGGCGGTCTGCATTGAGCTGGCGACGCAGCGCCGTCCATGGCGGCGGTCCGACGAATTCGAGGAAGAAGGGAGACGGGACTGCTAGGGGATTGGTCTGGGGTTCTTCTGGAAGGAGGGAGGTTTCGAGAGAGTGAGAGGGGAGTTCCCGGGGTGCTTAAAAGAGAATGGGGTGGCGTGCATGTGCGGTAGCAGCGCATACATGCTCGATGGTCATAGGGCAAAACGGGCGGCACATGGGACACGAAGGAGACGACAAGGGGATGGAAGGTGCGGTTCAGAGCAAGGTTTGGCATAAGCCTTCCCCTCTAAAACCAACCATTAGCAAACAAAAGGAGGTACCGTAGGTATGCAACTCTACCAGAGAGAGAGATAGAGGCGCTGGGGTAGTCATTTGGTTGGTTAGGTGGTGATTAAAGATGATTTAGAGGGAGAGAAAGAGGTCAAGATTAATACGTGGGTTGATCAGGATTTTACCTTTAAGTTTTGTTGGAAAAGCTTCCATGCAATGGCACGGCCTGGTGGATGAGAGACGCAGAGATACCATTTGCACAAGAATTTTATTTGCACATGCCTTGAACACTTCATGTGAGCTGGCCCAAATTTGATTAGAAAATAAATATTTGAAAACCTTTGAAATGTTTGAAAGTAGAAGATGAGTTCTTTGAGCTGAAAATGTCCTACTTACGTAAGAAAGCATAGTAGGTTTTTCTCACAATCTAATGGTGCACAAAAATGCAAGAAATGGCACATGTACCAAAATCATGCATTTTGTTAAAAAGAGAAAGAAATAAAAATAATGATTTTCTAGAAAAAAAATTTTTTGTGGAAGTGGGATGATATAACATATCTCTCACATTTATTACTTTTATTTTTAGAAAAGCTTCTGAGATAGTTTGATGAAACACAAAAATAGGTTTATAGTCAAATTGAGAAGAGAGGGGGGTTTTAGGGTGGTTGGACAAATTAATGGAGGCTCTATTTGAGTATGCATGAGATCATTTCTGACTTGGAGTGTGCCTGAGATAGCAAGAAGTCACTTGCCTTATAGTAGATTAATATGTCAGACAAGCGATTGTAAGCAAACATTCACAAGGCAATCATTAACCAAAACAATTTTAAGGTAATGATTAGGAATAATAGTGAGAATGTGTAAGAGGAGCCTATGCCTAGAGGATGATCTAGGGAGGTTTGTGGAAATGGACATCAAGAGAGATAATAGCTGGGAGAATCTTCAAGATAAGTTTGAAATTTCCAAATGATCCAGAGATAGTATTCCTCAGATAGACCGAGGATTAGAGATGGATATAGAGAATTTGTATTTAAAAGTGGATCATAGCCAAGTGGTTTTTTTTTTGATAAAAAAAGATAACCAAAAACATGTTTATAAATCTTGGGGAGTATTTCCCATAATCTTCAAGGACAAGAATAATACCAAAGAGGTATTCTTCCCATTTATGCGATTTTGAAAATAGGAAAAGTAGTTGTGAAAATACTTTTATAAGATATACTTGTAGAATGAAATGAGTGCTCTTAAGGAGTGAACCTCATTTCCAACTTTTGATAGGATTATGTTTTAAGAAATAACTACTCCCTTTATAAGAAATAGATTTTTAGGCTTATAGAGAATAAAATATTAAAATAGGATTTTTTTTTGTGGAAGATAGACTAAAATATTATAAGAATATCCCCACTGGCCATTATATAAATTGATGTGCTTTGGATAAGTTGGGCCACATGCCTATTTGTAGATCAAACACACATAAGAAGTCACACAAGTCAATTGATCACACAAAGCCAAACATTGGCAACCAATCTAGCACCACTAGACAAGGAAAGAACAAGTGCTTGATAATAATCACAAGGGAACAAGGGTAGTGTTGGTTCACAATCTTGTTCAACAAGCAACAATCACACAACAATCAAGGCAAACACGCAAGAGACTTCATTAAATTTGATTAAGAACAAAAAGTTTTTGTTGGCCCTCAATTTTGCATTACTAAACTCATGCTTAAACAAGGTTACAAAAAGTAGGGTGTTACAGATCTTCCCCCCTTAAAAGAATCTTGTCCCGAGATTCCTAAGAGTAGAAGTAGAGAGGGGTAGAGGCTAGGTTAGAGTTAGAATTTATAACCTTCTTCGAACTCATCGATGATACCCTGAGCTGTGTTGAGGACTTGCTTTTGCCAAGATGTGGATTGTCTTCATTTGCTAAAGTTGATGGCTGAAGAGTTGATGTTGCCAAGAGTACCTTATTGAAACCTCATCGAGATGCCTCTAAGGTTAGTGCGGTTAGCCTATCTAGTGCACCTATAAAGATTCTACAAAAGTCAGAAGGTCACAATCTCATAGTTGAGGTCTTGAAAAGTTGAGGCTTCTCTGGTAGCTCTCGCTAGCTTGGGGTCGTCGCTTCCTTTGCGTAGCCTGATGGAATCTTCAAATCTTGGTGTTGCACCTTGAAGCTTGATGTTGGTGTAGATCCTTCTGTCTTGAGCTTGGAGTGCTATAGAGATTGCAGATAATGGCGCTTGAGCTTTAGTCCTCCTAGGTACTTGAAATCTGTAGACTTACCTTTCTACACTCCCTAACTAGTAGAGCAATGTTAGTCCTAACCGAAAGTATTCTTTTGAGTCACCTTGGGCTAGAGATGAAGGTTCTTCTTAGGTGAAGTAGAGTCGAGGGCTAGATCTTGAAGAGTCTTCAGGCTTTCATTCGCTTAGCAGAGAACAAGCATGTGAGTCTTTGGGCTTCAAGTACCGATAATGTGTTGAACTACAAAAGTTAGGCTTGGCTTTGATACTACTGTGCTCAATGTTATTTGGCTTGTTAGAAGATTAGCAAGTATTGGTGTGTTAAGAGAGTAAAACTCTAGATTTAAGGTTAGGTGATCCAGGTTAGTGAAGTATTTGTCTTTTAGAAGTTCTTTGTAGTCCATGCAGGTCTATCTTCTGCTTCCTTGATGTTGTAGAGAGGTCTCGATGAAGCTTGAAGCACGTAGCAAAATTGCCGCGTCGGATCTTGGGGAGTTTATGGGAAGAGTTATATTCCACTATTAACACTATTAGAGTTAGAGTCTTACTACTAACTTATCTATGCCGCTCGAGCTGATATAAATAGATGAGAGGAAAACACGTTTTTTTAGAGGTTCCTATTCAGGGTTTTACACAGTAGAGGGTTTTTAAGGTCAAGAGGCCAAAAACAAGCACGAGGCAACAATACACACTTCAAGAAACACATAAAGTAACTGCAAACAATATCAGGAACACACAAGGTACTTCAGTACCAGAGGACACCTAACAACTCACGATATTTGGGGTTAGCTCAATCAAAATGATCGAGCTTATCCTATTCATCCTAGGGTCATGGTTGGTCATAATTATTGACTCCTTCATTTCCTTGACTTTTGCTTTAGCAGGAACGTGATGGCAGTTGTTGTCGAGCCGTTGATGTTGATCTAGGAAGTGTAGATTTGTAGGTCTTCTTGAATTCTCATCACATGGTTGTGAGGTCTTCAGAGAGATTGCTGAAGTGTGCCATTGGTGGCGTACTCGCTTGTCAAACCTAACAAACACTAGTCAAGAAACTGAGTACTTGGTCCTTGGCGACTGCGAAATTGCGAATCCAGGGAGGAACAAGGTCAAGTTCTTGACAGAACCGTTGGTGTCATCCAAGGGCAAAATATTTGTCTACACTCTTCTTTCTTTGCAGCTGGAGAGGTTTGAAGATGTCCTTTGAAGTTTGCTCCATCTTGTGCTGCAAAGCTCCTGGTCTAGTTGGGGTAGAATGTCCAACATGTAGTTTTGAAGAGGATGAGACAAAAGAGTAAGAACCTTTAAAAATTATTTTTAAAAAAATTAGAGAGGTAAGGTTAGAAATTTTGAAGAGGTAAGAAAAGTATAAGACATTTCATTGCCTAATAAGGAAAACAAACTTTGTACTTAGTTTTACCAAAAATACAACTTTACTAACTAACGCCCATGCTAACTAGGATCTCCTATAGTCAGGATGGCTCTGATACCAACTCTGTGGGGACCCCGGATTACCCATCCGGAATACCCGATATGCATACAATTCACGATCCCATGATCAGTGTGTCGTGAATCCACATATCCGAGTTGATAACAAAATTTCATCATCCATTACAGTACCGAATAATATACTTACAATTGGTCACATGACCAAGTATGATATTACCACGCAGGGCAAGTCTACAACTAAGCAGCGGATACCAAACAGCGTTGATGACCCACGTCATGCCTACTACCCTACAGGCAACTGACTGGGAGACGTTTCTAGTTCGCATCAGCATCGTCATTCCCACCATCATCTTCCTCAAAGCCTTCTTCATAGTCTGACCAAGTTAATAGCCAGGGACAAAGCTGTGAGTACATTTTGGAATTGTACTCGCAAACCATCTAAGAAGAAGTGTTGTCATGCAGTTTGGCTATAGCAAGGAGAAAGGCTCTAATCTAGTTTATCCTATCTAGTCAATTTCTCATATCGATATAGCATGTCTTACAAAATTTCTATATTCTTATTAAAGAAAACATTTAGAAAACCTTTTTAGTAAAATCTCTAGGAAAGGAGGAAACTCATTTGGTTTTCCAGAGAGGGCCGATGGTCAATCAAACGTGACCACCTTCCTTTATAGACTAGGTCAATCACACATGACCATCTCCGTTCCCTCGGCAGTACCCTGCAAGTACTCGAAACCATATCTGTAACATGGCAGTACCCTTCGAGTACTCCATCCAGCACCTTCTCCATTTTTCCAAAAACACTTTATAAAACCAACACTGACATTGGGCAATGTAGTGATCTTTCCAACCGTCCATGACTGAGGACTCGGCTATTCGAATAGATTTACACTCTGCAGAGGTTGTACACTTTACCCACAATCATCCGGATACTCATCGTGTGGGCAACTTCCCCACATAACATCATATGCCACGACAAGCACCCGATCGTAGTTTTTCACCTGCCCACCTTAGTATAAGATCTACCGCCAAGAGGGGTATCCCTCAACACCAAAGCCCAAGTGGCTGTTTGACCCAGGAGTTGCAAATTCCCCAGCCCACTTGACCCTTCAGAATGACACTACCCGTAGTAGTCCTGTACTCATGGTAGCTCATTATTCAATGAGGGCTCTCGACTTGTACCCTTGCCCCCTAAAAAGGTGATAAAGCGAGCCTGGGTAACCACCCCTACCCAGGGTGCCACGGAAAAGGTGTCCATGGTCAGACTACCATTACAATTTGTAGATCCCATACTAAGATGAACAAACTACTCCGCTACGCCTCGTCCCATACCAGGGTAATTGTAGTTGCACGGGTTAATTGTTCCGAGCGACTACAAAGAAACACCAATGCCTTTTATAAAACCACCAACACCTTGTTCCTTCATGTCCAACTTTATTTGTCCCAAAATAACTCTTGAAAACATTTCAGTGGAGTAGACGCTACTCCAAGGTTTTTGAAAACATTTCTGAAATCTTTTCAGAGAGTATTCCCAATCCTAGAGTTTTTGGCTCCACTACAAGTTTTCCAAGAACTTTGATGCTAACCATCAAGCCTCCAATGAGAGGGGTGTTGAGTAGGTCACAAGGGGTGTCATCTCTATGGATGATATCAAGTTGACTTGTGGAGCTAAGTCGCCAACTATTGCTATCTCGAGAATAATAGCAATATAGAGAAACAATGCATAATAAGAAAACATAAGTAAAGCAATGCAAGGTGTAATATTAGGATTCAGATATGCAACAAGTAGATGGCTTGCCTTGAGTGGCCTGTCCCTGGTCTTCTCCCTGATGTTCAAATACTTCCCCTTCCTCGGTATACCCGGTGTCGTTCGAATCTAGCGCCGGTAAATAATAACGGTATAAGTATGCAAGCATAAATAGGTCACACACATCACCACAACAAACAAATCACACCAAGTAAGTATCAAAAGCAAACAAGTTATCTCACTGAACAATATCAGGTAATTATATACCACTAACTTTTTATAGGAATAAGGCAAATATTTAACTAGCAACAACACTCTAATTAAGCTCTAAGTACACAAGCAGGCAACTATATTAGATCAAAGCATGCTACAAGAATACCAACAAAAGACATCAATTTTCTGAATCCAACAAAAGTGGATTCACTCAAAAAGGATTTGTAGTTAAATTTCTATGATTTTTCTAGTGACAACAATGACTAAAAAAAAATTAATTCCCAGATACTCCCTGTTTATCAGAAAAATTTGCAAATAGGGAATATGCAAAACAAAACATTGCATGACCACTGAAAATTGCAATCCACTCAATACCTAATATAAAACTTGAGATCTTAATATTTTAAGACAACCAAGTTTCTGTCATAAAATGTTTACTGCACAGAAACAGTACATCAAAATGAACTCAAATCGGTGGCATCAGCAAGATACTTGGATAAGCTTTCCATAGAATTTGGATTCATATTTTTAGGCTTCGTAAATCTCCAGATTTGGAATTAAAGGTGAAAACTACATGATTTCACAAGAATAATTATAGACAACTCTACATTAAAGTATTTGGCATGAGACCAGTGCCATCTGGTAGGTATTTTAACAGGGATCACACAGAAACTTGAATCAGGTAATTTTCATGTTCAGAGAATTTTAAATGGAATTTAGAAGTTTTCAGATCTAGGAATGGACTTGCAGTTTTTCCTAAAAAAAACTACACAGGCCGAAACTGAATCAGATCTGGGCTGTCCTAGTGGGCTGATTATGGCATGGCTTGGTGCTTTAATATTTGTGCCCCAGGTTTTCTCGACCTGAACTGAGTCGTGCCTGCATCTTGATGACGGCAAGAGAACGACGGTGGGAGAGAAGGAGGAGAGCTCACCAGGGGTTTTGGGGGAGACAGAGAGGAGATGTGGAAGATGGTGCAGAGGGTTCGGTGGCTCAACTTGATAGGAGGGGATGTGTAGATGAGCTCCAGGTGTCGAAGAGGGTCACAGATGGACTCGACGCCGAAGCGGAGTGGCACAGACGAACTCGACAGCGGCTACCTCACGGCGAGCTGCAGGGGAAACGGACGGGTGGTTGATTTATAAGAACTCAAAGGAGATGAATGAGACAGAGATAGGGGGCGGAGGCGGTCTGCATCGAGCTGGCGACGCGGCGCCGTCCATGGCAGCGGTCTGATGAATTCGAGGAAGAAGGGAGACGGGACTGCTAGGGGATTGGTCTGGGGTTCTTCTGGAAGGAGGGAGGTTTCGAGAGAGTGAGAGGGGAGTTCCCGGGGTGCTTAAAAGAGAATGGGGTGGCGTGCATGCGCGGTAGCAGTGCATACATGCTCGATGGTCATAGGGCAAAACGGGCGGCACATGGGACACGAAGGAGACGACAAGGGGATGGACGGTGCGGTTCAGAGCAAGGTTTGGCATTAGCCTTCCCCTCTAAAACCAACCATTAGCAAACAAAAGGAGGTACCGTAGGTATGCAACTCTACCAGAGAGAGAGATAGAGGCGCTGGGGTAGTCATTTGGTTGGTTAGGTGGTGATTAAAGATGATTTAGAGGGAGAGAAAGAGGTCAAGATTAATACGTGGGTTGATCAGGATTTTACCTTTAAGTTTTGTTGGAAAAGCTTCCATGCAATGGCACGGCCTGGTGGATGAGAGACGCAGAGATACCATTTGCACAAGAATTTTATTTGCACATGCCTTGAACACTTCATGTGAGCTGGCCCAAATTTGATTAGAAAATAAATATTTGAAAACCTTTGAAATGTTTGAAAGTAGAAGATGAGTTCTTTGAGCTGAAAATGTCCTACTTACGTAAGAAAGCATAGTAGGTTTTTCTCACAATCTAATGGTGCACAAAAATGCAAGAAATGGCACATGTACCAAAATCATGCATTTTGTTAAAAAGAGAAAGAAATAAAAATAATGATTTTCTAGAAAAAAAAATTTTGTGGAAGTGGGATGATATAACATATCTCTCACATTTATTACTTTTATTTTTAGAAAAGCTTCTGAGATAGTTTGATGAAACACAAAAATAGGTTTATAGTCAAATTGAGAAGAGAGGGGGGTTTTAGGGTGGTTGGACAAATTAATGGAGGCTCTATTTGAGTATGCATGAGATCATTTCTGACTTGGAGTGTGCCTGAGATAGCAAGAAGTCACTTGCCTTATAGTAGATTAATATGTCAGACAAGCGATTGTAAGCAAACATTCACAAGGCAATCATTAACCAAAACAATTTTAAGGTAATGATTAGGAATAATAGTGAGAATGTGTAAGAGGAGCCTATGCCTAGAGGATGATCTAGGGAGGTTTGTGGAAATGGACATCAAGAGAGATAATAGTTGGGAGAATCTTCAAGATAAGTTTGAAATTTCCAAATGATCCAGAGATAGTATTCCTCAGATAGACCGAGGATTAGAGATGGATATAGAGAATTTGTATTTAAAAGTGGATCATAGCCAAGTGGGTTTTTTTTAATAAAAAAAGATAACCAAAAACATGTTTATAAATCTTGGGGAGTATTTCCCATAATCTTCAAGGACAAGAATAATACCAAAGAGGTATTCTTCCCATTTATGCGATTTTGAAAATAGGAAAAGTAGTTGTGAAAATACTTTTATAAGATATACTTGTAGAATGAAATGAGTGCTCTTAAGGAGTGAACCTCATTTCCAACTTTTGATAGGATTATGTTTTAAGAAATAACTACTCCCTTTATAAGAAATAGATTTTTAGGCTTATAGAGAATAAAATATTAAAATAGGATTTTTTTTTGTGGAAGATAGACTAAAATATTATAAGAATATCCCCACTGGCCATTATATAAATTGATGTGCTTTGGATAAGTTGGGCCACATGCCTATTTGTAGATCAAACACACATAAGAAGTCACACAAGTCAATTGATCACACAAAGCCAAACATTGGCAACCAATCTAGCACCACTAGACAAGGAAAGAACAAGTGCTTGATAATAATCACAAGGGAACAAGGGTAGTGTTGGTTCACAATCTTGTTCAACAAGCAACAATCACACAACAATCAAGGCAAACACGCAAGAGACTTCATTAAATTTGATTAAGAACAAAAAGTTTTTGTTGGCCCTCAATTTTGCATTACTAAACTCATGCTTAAACAAGGTTACAAAAAGTGGGGTGTTACACCCTGAAAACAGCTAAGGACCAGAAGCAACGAGATGCGCGTCACCCAGATTTTGGGGTGGATATTTCGGCCGGATTTTTCCAAATCTGGCCGAATAATCCGCCCCCTGTGAAAATGGCTAAGGACCAGAAGCACCAAGATGCGCGTCACCCAGATCTCAGGGCGGATATTTCAGCCGGATAATCCTCCCCCCCCCCCCCCCGTGAAAATGACTAAGGACCAGAAGCTCCAGGATGCGCGTCACCCAGATCTTGGGGCGGAATTTTGGGCCGGATTTTTCCAGATCTGGGCCAGATAATCCCCCCCCCCCTGTGAAACGACTAAGGACCAGAAGAAGAGCTGTTGCACGTCACCCAGATTCCTGGCCGGATTTTTTAGTCGGATTATTCCAGAAGTGGGCCGGATTATCCGGCCGCTAGATTATCCGGTGCAAGTTTGGGCCAGATAATTCGGCCCCTGGTGGCTGCAACGGATACATTTTGGGAAGGGGTATTTATACCCCCTCCTCTCTTCCTCCCCAGCTTGCTCGTCCTCATTAAGAACAAGACACTATTTGGAGCCAACCTCACTACAAGATCTCCACCCTCAACCACCCAAAGTCTTAGATCTTTGGAGGATCAAAGGAGGAGATCCCGATCTACATCTCCACCGAAGGAATTTCTTTTTCCTCTCCTTTTGTTTGAGGGATTTGCTCCTAGTGGTTCTTTGGAAACACTAGGTGGTTTGTTTCGAGATTTCTCTAGTCTTTGTGGATTCTAGCCTCCGTGGCTTTCTTGGGAGCCTCCAATTCAGTTGTGGATGTGTGCCCCAATCTCCGTGTAAGGGATTCGGTGAGTTCCCCCAATACCACCGCTTAGTGGAACGAGCTAGCCTCCGTGGCTTGCTCACCGGAGAACAAGGTGAGCCTCCGTGGCATTGGTTGACTCCGTGTCACCACACCTCTCCAACATAGACGTACTTCTCCTCAAAAGGAAGGAACTACGGGAATACATCCTTGTGTCTCTGGTCTCTGCTCCTTGGTTATTTCTTATCCGAACTCACTTACTTGCTTACTTGTTTACTTGTTCGCTTGCTTGCTTGCCACTTAGGAAATTCACCTAGCTGCACATCTAGAGAATTTACTTTGTGTCAAGCCATAAATTGAAAAAGATAAAAAATTGTGTAGTGCCTATTCACCCCCCCTCTAGTCGCCCGTGTGATCCTTTCAATTGGTATCAGAGCCTAGTGCTCTTTGATTGGGCTTAACCGCCTAAGAGATCATGGGCAAAGAGGAGCCCGCCACTAAGGCGGATTTTAATAACATAATGACTCGCATGGATGCTATGATGGCAGCCATGGAAAGCCAAAAATCTCAACTTGATGCTCTCACTAGTGGAACATCAAGTACCACTCCACCCACTCCAGTTGACACCTCGGGTAAGGATAAGCCATCCTTAAGCGAGGAAGATCCGGAGAAGGATGGGAATGAGAACAACGAGGATCCCCCTAAGAAAGATGACACCTCTCAGGGACATAGCACGGAGGTCCCACCTCCTACGAGCTATGTCTCCGGAAGGCACCTTCAAATGCCACACCTTGCCTCATGCGGCCCACCGCCACCACTTGATGCTTCTAGCTTTGCCAATTGGCAAGATAACATGCGCTCTCACATAAATTTCGTGTCTATTGAGCTTTGGAGGATCATTAAGCAGGGTTATCATCCAACTTCCAAGGACTTGACCAACTTGCTACCTTGGGAGCAAATCGACAAGCAACTCAATGTCTCCGCCTTGCATCTCATTCACATGTCTCTTACCGAGAAGGACAAGGCGTTTGTCCGCAACATCACCTCCGCCAAAGAAGCTTGGGATATTCTCACCAACCTCTTCATTGGGAATGAGAGCATTCAAGAATCCAAGTTTGATGAAGCCTCAAATGAAGCGGACAACTTTGCCATGCTTGATGGTGAAACTCCCAAAGAACTCCATAGGCGTCTCTCGTCAATTCAAGTGAAGCTAACAGATCTTGGCTCCACCCAATGTGATTGGAGATGGATGAAGAGGAAGTTCATTCAAGCTCTCTTGCCCTTCCATAGGGAGACCGTGAACTCCAACAAGGGAAATGCAAATTTCCGGATGATGTCCACTCATGACATGGTGCAAGAGATAATGGCAAGGAAGATCTCTGAGAAGAATGCGGATGATGCTCTTGCTCGTGCACGTGGTGTGCGTACTTCCAACCTTGCTTTGAAGGCCAAAGTCTCTCTTCATGAAGAAGCAAGTTTGATGGAAGAGGAAGAGTCTATGAGTGGAAGTCCTGAAGACATGAAGTATGCTCATGCCGAACACATGGCTCTTGCTCAACGGGCCTTCATGAAGAAGTGGAAGTCATCAAGTCCCTCCAAACCTAAGGCCACAAGTAGAGTGAGAACATGCTACAATTGTGGTAATCAATATAACTTCATCGTGAATTGTCCCTATGAAAGAGTGGAAGATCACAATGGAAGACTTATTCGCAAGGAGATGAAGACCAAGTCTTACCCACCAAGGAACCTTGATAAGAAGAAAGCCGTTCCAATACATGCCTTGATGACTCAAGAAGAATACCCATCCGGTGATGATGCAAGTGATGATGAAGAAGTAGGAAGGGCCACCATCGCCATCACCAAGCCTATTTCTTCACCATCCCTCTTCGCTTCCGCAAATGAGTCCAAGCGCTCCAACTCCAAGGGAACATGTCTAATGGCTCACACTACAAAGGTATCACCGACTTTCACACCCATCATACCTAGAAGCTTATCTTTGATGGATTGTGTTGATACTAGTAGTGATAAGGATGAGCCTAATGAATTTGACACCTTCATGTCAACCTTGCATGGGGAGACCAAAGCTCAATTTGAGATTCTCCTCAATCAATATAATGAGTCTCTCCAACTAAATGATAAAAATGAGGAATGTATCTTTGAGCTAGAAGGGCATGCTCGTGAGTATGCCGATGAAATTGCAATACTTAATCAATCCCTTGAGGTTGAGCAAGATCTAAGGATGGCACTCGAGGCATCCAAGTTAGGTCTTGAAGAGTCTTACAACTTGGGCATTGCTAGGCTTAAAAATGATCATGATATTGCTCAATCAGTTGCTAATGAACTTAGGTTGCAAAATGAGAAACTAAATCTTATTATTGCTAAAGAAGCAACCAAGTTACCTTCTACCACCTTTGTTGCAAGTTCTTGTTACACTAACCCTCTTTATGAGAAAGATTCCCCCAAAGGTGACACAAGGCTTGATGAGCTTTTGAGTGCTCAAAAGCAACATGGTGACAAGACCGGGCTTGGTTTCACTTCCAAGTCTAAGAATAAAAAGAACAAGAAGAAGAACAACAAGAAGACGCAATTTCTTGTGCCCACTCCTCCTCCTAAGAAGCACATCCCAAATGACATATGCTTTGATGAGGATGGCAATGTTTATGAGGAGGAGGGGGAGCTCATGAGGGAGGTGGTTGGGAATGCCAAGAGGGCAATGCCCAATCACAATGACTTTGCGGGAAAATATAATCCCTCTTATGTTCTTCGCCGTGCGTATGATGGACACGTTTATGCTAAATTTGTTGGCTCACCTAATGAACGCATTGCTTGGTCTATTTGGGTTCCTAAGGCCCTTGTTACTAACAAAAGGGGACCCATTGAAAAAAGGGTACCTAAAAACAAAGCTTGACTTTTGTAGGGCTTTGCTTCTGGTGCGGGACAATGGATAATTGATAGCGGTGCTACCAATCATATGTCCGAAAGCAAAGAGTTGGTGAAGGAGCTTCGCACCGGTTCATCTAGTGCAGGCTACGTCACCTATGGAGATTCCTCAAGGTCAAAGGTATTGGGTCTTGGTAAAGTTGTTATATCTCAAGATGTTACCGTGGAGAATGTCATGCTCGTTGAGTCTCTCTCTTACAATTTACTTTCCGTAGCTCAACTTGCCGATATGGGCTTTGCAACTTTCTTTGATGTTGGGATTGTGGTTCTTTTGTGGAGCAAGTCTCTTAAAGTAGCTTTTGTTGGGCATGTTGAAAATGGCTTATATGTGATTGACTTCTCGGAGAAGGTCACTAAAGCCGCGACTTGCCTAATGGCTAAAGTTGACGTGGGATGGCTATGGCATCGCCGCCTAGGCCACATCAATATGAGAACTTTGCAAAGACTCCACAAAGGTAACCACATCCTAGGACTAACCGATCTAACCTTTGCCAAAGATTGTGTGTGTAGAGCTTGCATTGAAGGAAAGATGCATGAACTTCCTCATCCTAGCAAGACAATCATTTCTTCTAAGAGGGTCTTGGAGCTCCTTCACATGGACCTCTTTGGTCCTCCATCTCATGCAAGTCTAGGAGGGAAGAAGTATTGCTTGGTGATTGTTGATGACTACTCAAGATATACTTGGGTCTACTTCTTCAAGCACAAATACGAGACCCAACAAACCGTCATGGACTTCATCAAGGAAGTGGAACGTCAATATGGCCAAGATATCTTGATGATTCGGAGTGATAATGGGACAGAGTTCAAGAACTACACCGTCAATGAATTCTTGAGTGATGAGGGAATTCGACATCAATACTCCTCTCCCTACACTCCACAACAAAATGGTGTAGCCGAGCAGAAGAACCAAACTTTGATGGATATGGCAAGGACAATGTTAGCGGAGTTTAAGTCTCCGTATAACTTTTGGGCCAAAGCTATCAATACCGCTTGTCATGCTTCTAACCGGCTATATCTTCGCAAGGGCTTGAACAAGACTCCTTATGAGATCCTCACTGGCAACAAGCCTAACATCAAATACTTTCGAGTATTCGGTTATAAGTGCTTCTATCTTAGAAAGGGTGTTCATTTGTCTAAGTTTGACTCTAAAGCTCTTGAGGGTATCTTTGTTGGTTATACCGCCGAATCTCATGCTTTTAGAATCTTTGACAAAGAGTCCGCTCGTGTTGTTGAAGTTTCTAACGTGAGATTCGACGAGAATGACGGCTCCCGTGTGGAGCAAAGTGGTGTTTGTGATGTAGGTGACGAAATACCTCCTCAAGCCATAAGAAGAATGGGTGTGGGTCATCTCATACCCATTGAGGGACATCTTTTGGCGGAAGGAGAAGGACTATGCTCTACTCAAGTGGAGCCTTCACCTTCACAAGCTCCACAAGCTCCTTAAGGACCGATTGATGCTAACCAAAGACAAGCATTAGACCCCCATTCAAGCGAGCAAGGCCAAGATCAAGACCAAGTGAACGGTGGTGATTCCTCACCAATGGTAGATCAAGGCCAAGCTCAAGTTGAAGGTCAAGGCGAGGACCAAAATAGTGGTGATGACCAAGTGGCTTCTCAAGAGTCTTTTGAAGAAGCTCAAGCTCGCCGTGCAAGGAAAGTGGAAGAAGCTCTTTGCAAGGGGAGTCATACCTTGTGAAAGAGCATTTCCCTAATAAATGTATTTTGGTGTTTGTTAACAACATTTGGTGAATTAACCATTCTATTAAAGTTCTGCAGATTTTCTAGGTTAATTCAGGAACTCGTGGAGGTTCACCCCAAAAAGGAAGAAAAGATCGAAGCCCGTAGTCCTGTAGTGGAGTTAGGGCTGAGGTGTCTTGTTGGGTGCTTCGCGAAGGTGGAATTGGTGGAGAGGGGATCCACGAAGTACTGCTGTTGCCTCTTCTAGGGCGGAGACTCCGGCCCTGCTGGCCAGAGACTCCGGCCTAGGAGAGTCGCCCTAGCAATCCTCCCTGTTGGACAGTGCAGAAGCCCTCCCGGAGTTGGGCCGGAGACTTTCTGTCTCTGGCCGGAGACTCCGGGTGGGCCGGAGACTCCGGTCCCCAGGGCCGGAGACTCCGGTATGTCTGGCTGGGTTAGGGTTCGCTAGGGAGTTGGTCTATGCAGTGACGAGGCCGGAGTTGGGCCAGAGACTTCTGTCTCTGGCCGGAGACTCTGGCCCTCCTGGCCGGAGACTCCGGCCCTAGTTGGCCAGCAACGGCTACATTTCGTGGAGGACTATAAATAGTCTTCTTCCACCTCAAGAAGATGTTGCGGCTTCAACTCTCTCTCCTCCATTACTTCAAAGCTTCAAAGCCCTAGTTCTCTCTCCCTAGCCAATAGAACTCAAAGCCCTTTTGGGATTTGAGGGAGAAGACCTAGATCTACACTTTCACCAAGGCAATTTGATTTCCCCCCTCTCTTTGTTGAGGGGCTTGTAACTTGAGTGTTCATTGGATTCCTAGCCAGAAGAAGCTGTCCTCCAAGCTTAACTTTGTGTGTAAGAGCTTGGTGGGCCTATTGGGAGCCTCCAATTGAGTTGTGGAGCTTGCCCCAATACTTTGTGTAAAGGTGTCATGCCGCCTTCAAGGGCATTGCTTAGTGGAGCGTGAACTCGCCTTTGTGGCTTGTTCACCGGAGAATAGGGTGAGCCTTTGTGGCATTGGTGGCCTTCGTGGCACCACACCTCTCCAACGTAGACGTACTTCCTGTAACAAGGAAGAAACTACGGGAATACATCCTTGTGTCTTCGTGTCTCCATTGCGGTGTCCTCTATCCTTTACTCATACCTTTACTTATATTGTTATTGCTAGCTTGCTTGTCACTCTAGGTAAACTCACTTAGTAGCACATCTAGAGAATTTATCTTCTTGTCTAGCCTTAACTTGAAAAGAAGTAAAAATTGGGTAGCTCCTATTCACCCCCACCTCTAGTCGCTCATACGATCCTTTTAATTGGTATCAGAGCGTGGTCTCTTATTCGGGCTTAACCGCCTAAGAGTTTGAGCATGACTATGGATGGGGATAAGAGTAAAGAAGCTCCTCCCGATGATACTCCTCCATCTATCTCTTCCTCTTCAATCTCACGTGAGGAGCATTTGGCGTCCTTGGACACAATGCGAACCTTCATGAGATTGGAGATGAAAGCTATGTTTGAGGAGTATTTTGGGAGAAAACCATTCGGGCCCACCAACCCAAACACCTCACCTAGTGTGGAACTCTCCTTGGCTAAGGTGAAGCCACCTAACAATGGCTCCACCTCCGCTGAGAATAAAGGTGACCCTCCTAAGGAAAATGATGGTCCGGCAACGGGTGCTTGCATTCCACCCCCTAACACTTACTCCCCTCCGCTGGTCCATTATCCTATGCCACACATTAACAACATGGGATCACCTCCTAAGCTTGATTCTCGCAATTTTATTAAATGGCAAGGACTAATGAAATCTCATATTTCTAGCTCTTCTACTCATTTGTGGAGGGTCATACAAAATGGCTTTGCACCTCATGATCCTCTCAATTTGACCGGAAGGGAAGAAGTTGATGAGCAACTCAATGCCACCGCCAAGCATCTCCTTCAACAAGCCGTACCAGGTACTCATGCGGTACACATCAACAACTTGAGCATCGCCAAGGAAGTATGGGATTATCTCACTATGCTCTTCATTGGGAATGAAAGTATTCGGTCCTCCAAGTTTGATGAGCTCAAGAGTGAAGAAAGGGATTTCATCATGCGTGACAATGAGACTCCCGATGAGATGTACCAAAGGGTCTTGGCTCTTGCAACGGCCTTGACTGGGTTTGGGTGCAAAGACAATGGTGATGACTATATCAAGCGTATGTTCATTACCTCCATCAACCCAAGAGAACCCATGCGGTCTGAGATAATCCGTTCAAGACCGGATTTTGGGAGAATGACCTCAAATGAAGTCCTTTGCGAGTTCACCGCCTTGTCCATCTTGAAGAAGAACGCGGAAGAGACTAGAGCTCGTGTTCTTGCCAGACAAGGAGTTCACAACCTTGCTCTCAAGGCCAAGGTGGTGTCCAAGCAAGGTGAATGAGAAGAAGAAATGTATGAAGAAGAGTGTTGGTCTCTGGAAGATCTCAAGCTTGCACTCCATGAACACTTGGCTCTCAATGCAAATGCTTTTTGGGATGCCAACAAGCACAAGACGAAGGGGTCCAAGTTCAAATCCTTTCCAAGAAGGGGTGGTGACTCTAAAGTGAGGCATTGCTATAATTGTGGAGGAATCAAGCACTTCATCGCCGAATGTCCTTATGAGAACAAGGAGGACAATGAGGGCCGGCTCATCCCCAAGCGCCGGTCATCAAAGTTCTACCCATCCAAGAAGAATGTGAACAAGGATAACAAGAAGAAAGGAGAAAGGGTGTTGGTGGTTCATGAGGAGTATGACTCCGGGTCCGAAGATGATGACTCCGATGATGAAGAGAATGGAGAAGTGGCCGCCATTGCCATTGTCTCCACTCCACCTACATCCCTCTTCGACTCACAAAATGAGAACACCATCATCACCACCCACAAGTGTCTTATGGCCAAGGCCTCAGAGGTAACCTCATCACCTACTCCTTCATCATTGCATTCCAATGCTACCTCTATGGATGATGTGAGTAGTCTTAAAATTAAGAAAGAACTAGTTTCTTGTGATGATTTTCTTGCTAACATGAAGGGGCCAACCAAGATATACTTTGAGACACTAATGTGTGAACTAGGTGATGCCCATGACACTATCAAGGAGAAAGAGGAGTTGGAAAGATTAGCCGCCGATGATATTGGCTCTCTATCAATTGAGCTCGAAGAAGAGCAAAACTTGAGAGTCTCTTTAGAGGAGAAATTGTTGGGACTAGAAGAGTCTCATAATCTAATCTTGTCAAAACTCACTAAAAAATGTGACCATGCCCTTGCTATGGTCAAGTTGCTTAAAAAGGAGAAAGTTGAATTTGACGTTGGTCATAATGATCTTCGTGAGAAGTTTGAGAAGCTTGAAGAAGCCCACAAGGCTTTGGAAGGCAAATTCTCTCATCTTACCAAGATTCATGAACAACTTCAAATTCAACTAACTATTGAACAATCTAAAGTCCCACCAATGCAAGTTATTGAAGTTCCTTGTTCTTCTAACTCTATTTGTGATCATAGTGATATCTTTGAGGAGAACAATAAGTTGAAGGCCGATCTTGCTAAGGGCCTTGCTACTTGCATTCAAGGAGAGAAGAATCTTAACGACCTTTTGAACAATCAAAGATTGTTCAAGGGAAAGGAGGGCCTCAGATTTGTCGCCGAGTCCTCAAAGAAAGAGAATATTTGTTTGGTGACCATGCCCTCAAAGAAGAAGAAGAATAAGAAGAACAAGAAGAAGGCAAAGCCTGCTGCTGCTCCTACTCCTCATGTGCCCTTTGATATTTGTTACACCGAGGAGGAGTGGGAGGAGCTGAATGGAAAGAAGAAAGTTGAGGAGACCGGAGTCTCCGGTTCAAAGGCTCCGGAGTCTCCAGTTAGTTCATCTACCCTGGAGTCTCCGCCCCAAAAGGCCGGAGTCTCCGGCCCTTCTCACAATAATTTTGCAGGAAAATATAACCCTCATTATGTTCTTCTTAGGGATTATTATAGTGATATCTATGCTAAATATGTTGGTCCCTATGATGGTTATATTGAATATGCTATTTGGGTACCTAAGATTCTTGTGACTAACAAAAGAGGACCCATCCAAAAATGGGGACCTAAAATCAAGAATTGATCTCTTGTAGGACATTGCTTCTGGAGGAGGAAAATGGATTATTGATAGTGGTGCCACAAGCCACATGACTGGAAGCAAAAATATTGTGGAAGATCTAAAGCCAAATAATTCAAATGTCATGGTCTCATTTGGTGATAAGTCATCCTCTAAGGTACTTGGTTTCGGTAAGGTGGTGATCACTCTGGACGTGTCCCTAGTGAATGTCATGCTTGTCGAAACCATTGGTTATAATTTACTTTTCGTTCATCAACTTGCTACAATGGGCTATGCCACATATTTTGATGTTGATATTGTGGTCATCATGTGGAGTAAGTCTCTCAAGGTTGCCTTTGTTGGGTATGTCGAAAATGGCTTGTATGTGGTGGACTTCTCGGAGAAACCCACTACGGCCGCGATATGCCTAATTGCTAAGGCCGACGTGGGATGGCTTTGGCATCGCCGGTTAGCCCACATCAATATGAGAGCTTTGCAAAATCTCTACACCGGCGGCCACATACTTGGACTAAAGGATATTTCTTTTGCCAAAGATCGTGTTTGTAGGGCATGTGTTGAAGGGAAGATGCATGAAACAAGTCATCCGTGCAAGACTATTATCTCTTCCAAGAGATGTTTGGAGCTCCTTCACATGGATCTCTTTGGACCTCCCACGTATGCAAGTCTTGGTGGCAAGAAGTATTGCTTGGTGATTGTCGATGACTATTCAAGATACACTTGGGTTTATTTCTTTGAGTTTAAAAGTGAGACCCAACAAACCGTCAAAGACTTTGCCACCGAAGTTGAGTGTCAATTCAATACCACCATTTTGACTATAAGAAGTGACAACGACACCAAGTTCAAGAACTACTCCCTAAATGAGTTTCTTAGTGATGCGGGTATCAAACATCAATATTCCGCTGCATATACCCCACAACAAAATGGAGTTGCCGAAAGGAAGAACCGGACTCTTATGGATGCGGCAAGAACTATGTTGGCGGAGTTCAAGTCTCCATACAACTTTTGGGCCGAAGCTATTAACACCGCATGCCATGCCACCAACCGGCTTTATCTCTGCAAGAACTTGAACAAGACTCCATATGAAATTCTTACCGGGCAAAAGCCCAACATCAAGTACTTCTGGGTATTTGGTTGTAAGTGTTTCTATCTCAAGAAAGGTGTTCGTTTGTCAAAATTTGATTCTAAAGCTATAGAGGGTATCTTTGTTGGTTACTCCACGGACTCACATTCCTATAGGATCTATAGCAAGTCCACCGGGCATGTTATAGAGACTTGTAATGTGAGGTTCGATGAAGATAATGGTTCCTTTGTGGGACAAAGTGGTGTTCGTGATGTAGGTGACGAAATTCCTCCCCAAGCCATAAGAAGAATGGGTGTCGGATTCTTCCGGCCCATTGAGGGACACCTTTTGGCCGAAGGAGAAGGACAATGCTCTACACAAGTGGAGCCTTCACCTGCTGAACATCCACAGGACATTGACCAAAGACAAGCTGCGCACCCTCAACCTCAAGATCACCCCACCGAGCAATCTTGCCTGGAGTCTCCAGCCCCTTGGGTCCGGACTCTCCGGCCTATACCGGAGTCTCCGGGTATGGATACCGGAGTCTCCGGGGGTGACCAAGACCTTGATGAAGATCCTTCAGAATTCCGTGGCTATGGGCCACTTGATGATCAAGGCAATCCATCTGGTCAAGGCGAGGACCAAAACAGTGATCATGAAGATGATCAAGTAGTCTCTCAAGAATCTCCTCTTGAGGCTCACACTCGCCGTGAGAAGAAGCTTGAGTCAATTCTTTGACGAAGAAGCATATCCTTGGAAAATGTGGTTGGGAGTGTTCATAAAGGTGTCTCCACAAGGAGGCAACTTTCTAACTTTAGCTCTCATCATGCTTTTGTCTCTTGTGTAGAACCCAAGAAAGTTTATGAGATGCTTGAGGATATGGATTGGCTTAATGCCATGCATGAGGAACTCAACAACTTCGAGCGCAACAATATTTGGACTCTAGTAGAAAGGCCTAAAGATTGCCGTAATGTCATTGGGACCAAGTGGATCTTCAAGAATAAGCAAGATGCAAATGGCATAGTCATTCGTAACAAGGCAAGATTGGTGGCTCAAGGTTTCTCCCAAGTTGAGGGTATTGACTTTGGTGAAACTTCTGCTCCCATTGCCCGTCTTGAATCCATTCGCATCTTACTTGCATATGCATCACATCATAACTTTAAACTTCAAAAAATGGATGTTAAAAGTGCATTTCTCAACGGTCCCTTAAATGAATTGGTTTTTGTAAAGCAACCCCCGGGATTCGAAAACCCTAAGTTTCCTAACCACGTTTATAAACTTGATAAGGCGCTCTATGGCCTCAAACAAGCCCCACGTGCGTGGTATGAGCATCTTAAAGAGTTGTTGGTTGATCGTGGTTTTGAAATTGGGGTGATCGATCCCACTCTTTTTACTAAGAAGGTCAATGGAGAGCTTTTCATTTGTCAATTATATGTTGATGATATTATATTTGGTTCTACTAACAAAGCTTTCAATAATGAGTTTGCCAAGCTCATGACCGACAAGTTTGAGATGTCTATGATGGGGGAGTTGGAGTTCTTCCTTGGATTTGAAGTTAAACAATTAAAGGGAGGGACTTTTGTGAACCAAGCCAAATATACCCAAGACATGCTCAAGAGGTTCGAGATGATTGGAGTCAAAGGTGCAAAGACTCCCATGCCAACAATGGTTAATCTTGATCTCGATCCTAATGGTAAAGAAGTGGATCAAAAACTTTATAGATCTATGATTGGTTCCTTGCTTTACCTTTGTGCATCTAGACCGGACATTATGTTAAGTGTGGGAGTTTGTGCACATTTTCAAGCCACACCAAAAGAAAGCCACTTGGTGGCGGTCAAGAGAATCTTTCAATATTTAGTGAATACCCCTAACTTTGGTCTTTGGTATCCAAAGGGAGCAAGTTTTGATCTTGTAGGTTACTCGGATTCGGATTGGGCGGGAGACAAAGTGGAACAGAAATCAACCTCCGGGGCTTGCCAATTTCTTGGTAGGTCTTTGGTGTGTTGGTCATCTAAGAAACAAAATTGTGTGTCTCTCTTCACCATCGAAGCCGAATATGTAGCCGTGGCTAGTTGTTGTGCACAACTCTTATGGATGAGGTTGAAGGATTATGGTGTCATTTTTGACAAAGTGCATCTTTTATGTGATAATGAAAGTGCAATCAAGATCGCTCACAACCCGGTGCAACACAATAAGACGAAGCATATTGAGATTCATCATCACTTCATTCGGGACCATGTCAACCATGGAGAAATTGATCTATCTTATGTTGGCACTCATGAGCAACTTGCCGATATATTCACGAAGCCTCTTGATGAAGCAAGATTCCGGGAATTGAGGCATAAACTAAATATCATTGATTCAAGCAATGTGGCTTGAGCTAGGTGCATTTACTCCCATACTCTAACGTGTGTGTTGTTCTAGATGTGGGCATGGATATAGGGGGAGTGCGGTCCTAATTGATTGGGCTATCCCTCCCCCCATAATGCCAATAGTAAGCGTATTGTTCTATCTTGTCATTTGTGACATTGTTGAGCTTTATCGATGAGTCTAGGTTTTGGGCCCAAGATATATCTTCACAGTGCCATACCTATATACTCATACATGGTGGCCTTTTGGTCACCAACCTCCCTTGTGGAGGAGTTTCCCATTTGATTTCATTGTTTTATCTTTTTATGGGAACATGCTCATGTTTGGTCTTATTTGATTTTGTTTGCATGTTTGCAAACATGAGCATTTTGTACCACACAGTGATATTGTGTCCATCCCAAGCCTATCTCATCCTCAAATATA
Organism: Dactylis glomerata; assembly: GCA_007115705.1. Lineage (NCBI taxonomy): Eukaryota > Viridiplantae > Streptophyta > Magnoliopsida > Poales > Poaceae > Dactylis > Dactylis glomerata. The sequence continues at coordinate 1,742,720 of QXEO01000472.1, read as the reverse complement.
TCTAATCTATAAATGACATGTCCTTACACCATATATGGTTGACCTAGTCAAGGGGGACCGGAGACTCCGGGGTTCACAGCCCGGAGACTCCGGTGGGCCGGAGACTCCAGGGTAAGTACCAGAGACTCTGGCCCGGGCAGTTTCAAAAACACACTTAGGGCACGGGGTGGGGAAGAACGGTTCATTCTTGCCCATCCACCCCCGTGCCCCATACCACGCCCCCTGCCACCCTCCTCATCAAGATCGCCGCCCGGAGCTCTCCCAAGCCCCGAGATCCGCCGTGCCACCGGCCAATCTCCTCCTTGAGGTTGTGGGAACCCTCCCACTGACTGATTTGCGCCAATGGACTTCGGTAAATATGCTCCTCATCTCCTCCATCTAGGTCTATCTAGATCTCTGAGATGTGCATGTTTCCCATAGTTTGATATGGTGCATTACCTTCTAGTGGCTATCAATCATCTTCTTAGCAACTTTTTTGTGGTTTTTGCACTCGATTTGTTCAAAGTGGTCTCCTAGGCTCGGGCTCCTGCTTTCGACCGGAGACTCCAGTCCCTGTGGCTGAAGACTTCGGTCTGGACGCAAAGTCTCTGGCTCCGGCCAGAGACTCCGGCCCGAGTCCCCGGAGACTCCGGCTAGATCAGGCCTGGGTGCACTAAGTCACTGCATAGTTGCTTATTATTTGATTCTAGGACATGTCACCTCAACCTTGCTATCTTCCTCACTCATTCATAGGTGCAGGTGGTTCTCGGAAACCGGCAGCTCATAGCAAGGACAAGTTGGTGGTCAATCCCGCCACTGGGGAACTTGCTCAGAGGTCAGTCATCGCTCAGTAAGCCAGGGATGCTAAAAGGCTCAAGACAAGGATGGCTGAGGAGGAAAGGGCTGAGGCAGCTAAGAAGGTCAAGTTTGATAGCTTTGTGACCTTGGAAGGACTGTCATCGACTGAGTATGTTGAGATGAGGAAGAGGGATATGTACACTCTCCCGCGCAATGCACGTGACCGCTGCTTTGTCCGCAAAGAGCAAGAGCTGATCATGAAGGAATTCTATGCTTCTCTCAAGAAGTATCCGGTTTGCCCGCAGACGGTCATGGATTTCTCTCATTTCGCCAAGCACAGTGGATATTTTGGAGAGGCTATTTGGGTCACTCGCAAGCTTGGGCTCATCCACTCACGAAGATTCAAGAGCCCTATAACATCACTTTGATCCATTAGTTCTTTGCTACCTTAGTACTTGGGGATGGTGAGGAGATCCCTATGACTTAGATGACCGGAGAAGAGGTTTGTCACTCCAACTTCATCGACTTTGCTGCTCTGCTTGGGTATGAGTTCCGTGGTGCCAACACTCCTTGTGGCATGAGGATGCATGTGGATGGCGAGTACTATGAGAAGAAGAAGCTTGCTCCTCTCTACACCGGCGATGATAAGAAGATTGTCATTGGGGGCACTCTTGGGCTGTCTAAAAGGTCCAACATCTTGCTCCGCATATTCCGGGCCTCCATTGCCCCTCAAGCCGGTAACTTTAATGCTATTCATAGGGCTTTGGTGAATCTTTTGGCCTATTCACATGAAGTGTATTGCAAAGGAAAGACCGCACCTGTTGAGCCACTAGATGTGATGGATTCA